>CM045737.1:8720606-8765606 GCA_024760905.1 Plotosus lineatus
TTTGATGATCATGTAAAAACAAAACACTTTTGAAGTCACAGGACCATATTTGGAGATACATATATAGGTTTAAAGTGTACCTCTTCAAAAAAAATTTTTTTTTCGTATCCAACATCGCACACAGTCTCATTTTGTGAGGTTACCTTATACCAACTTACACCAACTACCTTCATGTCTTCCTTCACCACATCCATAAATCTTCTCTTTGGTCTTCCTTTAGACCTTCTGCCTGGCAGGTCCAACCTCAGCATCCTACTACCAATATACTCACTATCCCTCCTCTGTACATGTCCAAACCATCTCAATCTAGCCTCTCTGACTTTGTCTCCAAAACCTCTTACATGAGCTGTCCCTCTGATGTACTCATTCCTGATCTTATCCATCCTCGTTACTCCCAAAGAGAACCTCAACATTTTCATCTCTGCTACCTCCAGCTCCGCCTCCTGTCTTTTCCTCAGCGTCACTGTTTCTAAACCATACAACATCATTGGCCTCATCACCGTCTTGTACATTTTTCCTTTCTTTCTTGCCGATACCTTCTGATCACACATCACACCGGACACTTTTCTCCAACCATTCCAACCTGCCTGCACACGCTTCTTCACCTCTTTTCCACACTCGCCATTGCTCTGAACTGCTGAGCCAAAGTATTTAAAATCCTCCACCTTCTTTATCTCTGCTCCCTGTAACCTCACTGTTCCTCTTGGGTCCTTTTCATTCACACACATGTATTCTGTCTCTGAAGTCGACAAAAATATTGCCAAGATTGCACTGACAAACTTGAGCGGTCATCTATGGTATATAAGTGAAGATTTGGTTGGCTTAGTTCTCTTCACTGCATTGGAGGTGAAAAGGGAGGTTGAAGTCTCTTTAGAAAATCCTGAGACGAACGTGAGAAGGTTTCATTCTCCCTGCGGATAACACAGTCAGAGGGCGGCAACTAGCGGAGTTTGTGACAAGAAGATCTCTCAGTCTCTTCTCTGCTCTGAAGTTGTCAACGGAGAACCTCAAAAGCGATCGTCAGTCATCGTGCACTAATCAAGACTACGTACATTCTTTCCCAAGAAAAGGTTTATTCACTACATGTTGTCAATGATTGTGCTGAATGGCCTGTGAAGTTGGTGACAGATTTCAATCTTGCACTCACTCATGATGAAGAACAGCATCAGCTCACCTTTCAAATGGTAGAACAGCACAGAAAATTGATCACTAAACCACTGAAGGAACATTATTTGTAGGCAAATAGACGGTGATATCTGCTAATGATGATAAACAGTGCTTTCTATCACATGAAATGATTTGATATAATATTCGTAACTTTCTTAATGATGTTTATTAATTGCTTAATTACATTTCTCTTATCTAACATTTGTTATTGATCTGATAAGAAAGAATGTCATAAAAATGAACAAAATTGTTTGTCAGTAATTAAACAATTGAAAAGTTTTATTACATCACTGTTTTTTTTTTCCTTTAAAAATGATTTATTTTCACTTCTGAATAATGAAAATCTGATGAAATCATTAATTTATGTGAACGTTTGCAGTATAGACTGTCATTTTACAAATGTTTCCCATTAGCGTTTTCGCCTGAAATTGGCTATTTTCCTTAAATCTGTGATGCCGTTGAGCCGTCAGTTTAAAATTGTCTGATTGACTTGAATTTTATTATTATTTTTTTTTTAACAAGGTTTTCTTGGGTAACCTCACAAAATGAGACTGTGTGCAATGTTAGATTAGGACATTTTTTAAACCCATATAACTTTGAAACACCCGAACGTACCTGTGGTGAATTAGTGTTACCAGCTATTTGAAATGATCCCATATAATCTCGGTGGTTCCTTCCACAAATTTCAGTTGATGGTCCTTGTCAAAGTACATGCGAGTGCTGCGACACTAGGCATGCTCAGAGACATGTTGCTTTCCATGTTGGCTGTTCCATCCAGGTAGTGACATGAACTCGGTAGATTGGCTGGGCTGACCTTCTGCACCATAACACATTTTTGGTCATTGTTGAGCTGCACAAACAAGTGCAGAAAGCACGTAAAATATTGGGGGTTTTTTCCTCCCCCTAATCCAACTGACAGCAGTTGGCTAGGCCATTTGGTCGTTGAATAAAGTTGGGGCAGTGGTGGCCTTTGGTAGGGTGCTAGATTACTGATTCCAAATTTGGGGGTTCAAGCCTCACTATCGGTGGGTTGTCACTGCTGCCCCAGTGCAGTTAAGTGGGTTATCAAAGGCCGGCCATGTCTCTCACTGTCTGTGGTGAGATTTTCATGTAAAAAACCATTGATGACTTTCATCAAGAGTAACTGCATAGCTGTCACCATTTCTCTGCCCTGCGATGGCCTGGTGAGCTGTCCAGGGTGTTCTCTGTCTTTGCCCAGAGTCAGCTGAGATGGGCCCCAGCCTTGCAACGACCCTAATTAGGACTAAGCAGTTCAGAAAATTAATAAATGTATCTTTGTATTGCACCAAGACAATTTATACAAACGAAAGTATGAAAATTAAATTTATAAACTGGTAGACAATTAAAATAATGGAGGCAGGTTTCAAACTTGAGTTTTTGGTTTAAAAATATGCAGCTGTGGGTCTCCTAACTGACTGAGCTAATATTATGCCAAGTCAAAAGGATTCCTTTTTATAAAAAATACTCTTAACTTGGACTTTCTCCTCGGCTAAATGTTTAGTCATGACTTATCCTGGCTGTCCGTGTTATGTCCTTGTCCCAGTCTTTACTAACAGTGGGGGGTGGGGGGCAGTGTAGATCTTTTTTTTTTATGCAAATTCGGGTTCAAGTTTTACAAGCACAACCACAACCAAATCCGAACTGAAATTGTGGGAACCAACCTCAAAGGTTCTGTCCTGGGACCACTGGCATTTATTTACCAACTGCCTTAGATCAACCGCAACTGTGTATGTGATGTCCTAAATGACTCAAATAAAATAATACTCACATGAAATGCTCTCTTTGGTCGGAAACTAGGCCTGAAACTATCTGCAACTAAGTCCTCAACTATCTGTGACTATCGCTGATTGACCACAACAGTCTCAGGCTGTCAGCAATATAATGGCGGATAGTTGGCGAGTCAAAGGTTCGTAGATTATTGTGTGTAATCGTCCAACATTGGCTTCTGTGGGAACCTTTCCTGGTAATGTTCACACCTTTTCCCTCTCTAAAGATTTGACTGCAAAATGTCAAAGACATGTACCACCAAAGGGTCCGTGATTTTGAGATTTTGAAAGTGTGTGAAGAGAGCAATTCTTTTATATACATGCAACACAATTAGAACCGATATGTTTGGTGCTGTTATACTTACACTTTCTCGGTCCCTGGCTTGTTTCTCAGCCAGCTTGACTTCTCTCTGGTTCCTCCTTTCTTCTCTGCTCTGCTGCTGTTCTCTAAACCCTTTCTGTTTCTGCAAAGCCAGAGTGATCCATAATGGTCCGGTCTCCTTTTCTTGTGTCCGTGTGCTGTCTAAGGAATGTCTGCTCTGCAAGGAGGGCTTTTCTGTAAAGAAGGAGTTCAAGTATTATTGACTTTGGCAGCGACAGAGACACACTAAGCAGAGACTTGGTTTGCAAGAACAATGCCTGTTTTGTGCCCACATTTGTGGGAGCGATGTACTCTGCATGGCCTCAATCTCATATTTTGTTGGAGTACCTTTTGCAACTTTTTTTGCTTCGGTTGGTCAGTTCAAGGCTTAGCATCATTATGTGCCGCTGAAATGAAAATGATTGACGTCCTGAATGATCCGATGACTAGACCAAAGAGAAAAGGTCATATGGTCTGGTGAGTCCAGATTTACCCTGACTCTGCGTGATGAGTGTGTCATGGGAAGAAGAGAGGTGGAGTCAGTTAAGTGCATGGCATGACTTGTGTCTATCACACAGACCTATGTGGGCATGGTTATGATCTGGGATTGCTTGAGTTGCTCAGGCCGAAGCTCAGCAAGGTTATGTGCTCAATAAGTGAGGTTAACTGATAACCTGAATGTACTGAATTACCAGGTTACCACATCAACCGACTTGTTCTTTCCTGATGGCATGGGTATGAAACTCAGACTGAAATAATGAAAGAGTGGTTCATTGAGCATGAGGAATCGTTTTTACACATTAACTGGTACCACAGAGTCCTAACCTTAACCCCATTGAAAATTCTTTGGATGCACTGGAGAAGACTTCATGGAGTGGTTCAATTTTCCTGTTGTCAGTTCAAGATGTAGATGAAAAACAAACCTGACTCTGGATGGAAATAAATGTTATGAGTTTGCTTAAGTTTGTTGAAACAATTCCATGGTGAATACATGTTGTAATCAAGGCTAATGGCAGTTCAACAAAGTATTAGAGTGCATTATATTTCTGGCCGAGGAGTGTATTATTCACTACTGTTCTGGTTGGGATGTAATGTGCTACTATAGAATGGCGCATAATTTTAATACATTTTAAAATCTGTATTTGTTTGTCCCATAGGACACATCTGTTCATGTGACAAGTTAGATTATACTTGCCTCTTCTTATAAGTTCAGCTCTTCTGTCTGCTTTCTCCCTCCATGGAATGCTGATGGATGGAAAGAAGGACTTCTTTTCTTTTGGCTCATCATCCCCCTGACCATTTCTCTGACACTGCATGGATTCTGAGAGCTCAAATTTTTGATCGGCGTTCTCTTCTGAAGATGACAATTCACGTCCACCTGAACGCTGAGAAAGCATGTCCCCAGAAGTCCTCCCACTAAGCTTAGGTAGTGGAGAAGGTGGGGGTGTGGCACCATCAGATGGTTTGGGAAATGTGGCAGGTTTCTCATAAACTGGTGGCTTAGGAAGGAGTTTGTCACGTTCACTTGATGCTGAAGAGGAAACAATTCTACCAGACCTGGAGCGTGACTGTAAACTGGAGATTCCTTGAAATTTGATTCCAGTCTGTCCAAGTGGAGTTGTGATCTTGGTCTTCTCAGAGAATGCAGAAGAGTCAGAGGATTGGTCAATAGAGGTAAGTGGCACTGGTACTCCTTCAAAACTGTCACCTGCACTATACCTTTTCTTCCTCTTCTCTGTGGACTGCTCGTTATGAAAACGAAGGGAGTAGTTGGTCCTCCTCAGCTTGATACCAAATGGTGAAGGCCTGTCATCACCACTCTGGTCTCTTTGTTCTGCATAATCCTTTGGATCCGAGTCCTCCAATCCCACCCGGCTAAGGGGTCCTGTTTCAAAAGTTGGAGCTTTGGATCCATGTGGCAGACTTGGAACCAGGAATGAAGGGAGGTCTTTGGCAAACTTGCATTCTTCTGTACTGTCTGAGATACGGACCACCCGTCGCCCTTTATTCTGACCTTTGCTGGCAAGTGAATGGGCATACTGACAAGGAGCAGAATCTGGAGAAGGTAATTCCTCCCTACCTTCTTCTGTCTGTTCTTGACTAAAGACCTCAGAATTTCTATTTGAATCAGCAAACTTCTTTCTGGCCGGAGTGATGGAAAACTTGGCGCTTGCTGACATCGTCTTCCTGAGATTGGCGTGAGAGAATGGGGGTTCGTTGATGCTCTCACTTTTTGTACGGCTCTGCACCTCTCTCTCTGGGTATTCCTCATATTTTCCATCTGGACCACCTTTAAAAATCTTTGATCGTATACTGGCCCACTCAGCTAGGACATCAGCACCAGACTGATCTGTAGATAAAGAGGATTCATTTAAAGATTTAGTTTTTCCAGATTTGCGATCTGGTGAAGTCTTATTCTTCCCTGCTGGTGTCCCAAAGGCTTTTTTGTCCTCACAGAGTCCAAGCAGAGACTTACAGGCTGTGTCTTTTATCTGGTCCAGATTTACTGCTGTTCCACACAACTGAGCTCCAGTCACTAATATAGCAGTGTGAGGAACATACAGGGATGAAGATAAAGTGGGTGAATCAGGAACTCCTGTGGTGCCTTCCCTGATTTCAGCAGCTGTTTCGCCCTGCTGCGGAACAGGTGCAGGGGTAACTGGTGTTAGATTGACCTTCTGAAATAGGATTTGTTTTTCACCTGAGGACACTTTGAATGTGAAAGGTCTTTGCCTTTCTTCCATCTCCCTCCATCGCAGCTCCTCTGCTTTCCTCTTCCACTCTGGATCAGAGGATGTGGAGTGCTCCTCTGCTGCTCTCATCTCTTCTTGCTGCCTCCTTTGTTTATCTTCTTCCTTCCTTTTCTTTTCCTTAGCCAATCTTTTCATTTCCGCCTCCTCTTCTTCCTGTTGCCTTCTTTGTTCCTCATGAAGGCGTGCTTCTTCTTCTCTGTGCTGTTTTTCCTCTAACTCCCAAAGCCTTTGTTTTTCTGCCTCTTCTGCTTCTTTTTGTTTCTGTTCTTCCAATTCTTTTTTTCTCATCTCCTCCTCCAGGCGAAGACGCTCAGCTATGAGTTCGTGCTGTCTTCTTTCATCCTCTGCTCTCCTTTTTTCTTCTTCTTCTTCTTCTTCTCTCTTTTTTCTTTCTTCTTCAAGTCTCTTCCTCTCTTCCATCCCCCTCCAGCGTTGCTCCTCCTCCTTCTTTTTCCTTTCATCCTCTTCCTTTCTTCTGTCTTCTTCCTGCTGTCTTCGCTCCTCTTCATCTTTTCGCAGCTGTTCTTCCTGTTTTCTACGCACTGTCTCCTGCTCCAGTCTCAGTTCCTCAGCTCTTCTTTCTTCTTCTCTCATCCTCTGTCCTTGATCCTGGATTCTCTGAAGTTCCAGACGTTCCTGCTCCTCTTCATGAAGTCTCTGCTTCTTAGATTTTTCTGGAAGCTCCTGATCATCTCTGGTCCAGTGGGGTTTTATATGACCTTCTCTCCAAACTCCTGTTTCTTCTGCAAGGTTTTTTCCCGCCCCTGTCTCTTCTTGCAGAACTTCTGAAATATCCACTTCCAGAAATTCCTTAAATTGACAAAGAAAGACATGAGGATTTTAATGGCTATATATAAAATATGGATTTTTATTTCTCCCTAACTTAGTTGTCGCCAATTCCCACGCATCACGTATAGCCTCCCTCCCTATAATGCAAAAATGACCAACCAGGGAGGACATAAGCAAGCACTTGCCCTCTCTGTGACACATCATGCCACCTGTATCTTTCGAATTGCCTGTGCCATGTGCGCTGGTGGTGGCTTAACACACTCTGAGGGCAAACACTACCCACCCACCATACAAAGGAACATCCACAATTGGCTGGTGATCACTGTGGCAGGGGGTGAGCTTGGTGAATTAGCCCTCATGGCCTCCTGCTTGCAGCGACCTGAATTCGAACCTGCAATCTATAGGTTGATAGTCATGGACCTTGTCAATGTTACATTCAGGAGCATGTTTGTATTATATTTTTGAAAGTTGTTATTGAACTTATGCACATAAAGTCTCACCCTGAATACAAGTCCACAGTATTGCTATAAGATGTTCACCACTGTCCTAGTTGTCAAGCAAAGACTTTTTTTTTCTCACCTGTGTGAATCTGCGGTGTTTGCGAGACACTCGCTGGTTTTTGGGTTTGACAGACAGTTTATGTTTGGCAGCAGTGTTGTCCAAGCGTGGAGCGGACTGAGGAACAGCGTCTAAGTTAATCGATTCAATCGTACCGAGAGGAGGAGGCCGCTTTGTGCGAGGGGACTTTACAGGGTTCCTATATTGAACTACATCATGGGTAGCAGATGGAACCTAATTACAAAAGAGAAAGGAGTCATAGTCAAAAGAGGTAGCAGTGAAATGATTTTTTTAAAGCATCTACAGCTGTCTAAAAATGTGTTTCTTTTGTTGTTGTTCAAGATGTTTTTCTTGTTAGTCTTTTTTCTTACTTTTTCTCTGGCTTCGCTCTCCTGTGGCCCTGGTTCCACCTGTGCCAGGACTTGAAGTGGACTTCTTGGTTCTTCATCCTCGTCTGAGCTACCTTCAGCTCCTTCACCTTTTCTTAGTGAGAGAGGTTTCTGACCAAATTTTATATTATGCGCTATCTGCTTCTGTCGAATTAAACACAAGGTAGAGAGAGCAGTTATATTATGAGGTTTTTTTGGTAAGCGATGGATACAGTACACTGTAGCACACAGAGACAGCATTGCTGCGTGGAGGCTCCAGGGTCTTAACTTTGATCCTGAGGTTATTGTTGCACCTCTTCTCCCTATGTTGGTGTGGGTTACATCCTGGCATCATTCCTCTCAAAAAACATACAGGCAGGCAGATGCCCTAGCTGTGATTGACAGTGTGAATGGTACTCTGAAATGATATTGCGTAGCACCTGGAGTGAATTCTCCAGCTTTGTGGTTTGTTTTACTGAGTTAAGCTCCAGATCCAGGATAAAGCAGTAACTTTAGTGTAAGGGAGACAGCATGGCTGTCAAATCGACGGTACTGCTGTTAAAGGCCCTTTCACAAACAGCCTGCAATTAATTAATTAATTAAATAAATAATTAATTAATTTGATGACCCTAAAAGTATATGACATGTTTGTACATATGAGATTTCCTTTCGGCTTTCCCCCCTTTTTTCAGGGGTCGCCACAGCGAATGATTCGCATGTTTGATTTTGCATAGGTTTTTACTTCGGATGCCCTTCCTGACACAACCCTTTAACAAGGGACAGAAACACGTTGACGGCTTTGCAGCTCCTCTTTACGAAAGTCAGCAATGGTTCGTTTACATGAATCTCTCACCATAGACAGTGAGAGACATGGCCGCCTTTGATAACCCAGTTAGCTGCACTGGGTGGGGGGTGGGGGTGGGGGGGCAGTGACAACCTTGTGGAGAGTGGAACTTGAACCCCCAACCTTAGGATCAGCGATCCAGTGCACTGATTAATACAGTGTGTTTGTGTATATACAAAAATAAAATATTCTGTAATAACATGTCCTGAAAAAATAACGTGTTGTATTTACCTTTCTTTATTAAAATATGTGTTTGCATGAACTGCAAAGTGTGAATATTTTATTAAGTACTCTTACTTGTAGGTTCCTGACTTTGTCCGAGACGTTCTCTTGAGACATGGCCAGTTCTGAGCACGGCCTCTCAACACAATCCTCAGGGATGAAGACACTTTCGTGTGAAAAAGCTCGAGACCCCAAGCGATTCACCTCTCTACACACACACACACACACACACACACATACACACACACACACACACACACACACACACACACACACACACACACACACACACATTGAAAAATATTTGGTTTTAAATATTTTTATGACAAAGTAAACAATACACACACTAAACTTTAATGCTGTTAGTGAACTAAAATCACTTTAGATATTACGAGAAAATAAACATCAACCTTATTCAGAAAAATAAATTCTGAAGTACTGTACAATGGTACCTCACTTTATGAAAGTCTCACCAAACGAAAAATTCAGGTTATGAAACGCATTTTCCTAAAAATTTTTTCTCTGGATACGAAACAAGTTCACGTTACGAAAGCGCCATCTTAAAAATTCAAACGCGCCATTCAAACATTCAAACAATGTGCGAGTTGCTTTCCCATGGCGCCCCACTGGCCTCCCATTGGCTAGGTGGGAGCTGAATCTCCATAATACAGTGCTGTACCCATAATGCTTTTCGTGTGCCTTCGACCCATTGTTCGACACACACACGTGAAGGAGAGTTGTACTGTTTGTTTGTGAGTTTTTTTGAGTGTGCTTATTGCAGTGTTATTTTTCGTTATTAATCATGAGCCCCAAGAAAGTGATTCCCGGTGAGACTGAAAAGAAGAAGCGGGCTCCGTTATCCGTAATAAAAGTAAAACAGGAGATGATAAAAAATATGAAAGTGGGATGCGGTTAAGTGAAATCGCAAAGGAGTATGGCTGAACCCCCTCTACAATCGGAACGATATTGAAGCAGAAAGAGGCATTAAAAGCAGAGACACAGTGACGGAGGCGATTATTTCGGAAAAAACAACCGCCATATTTAAGGACCTCGTGAAGGAGGGTGGGGGTGCGGGTGGTGGTTCTTCAGACCAACAACCCCCGGACTTTTAAGTGTCGCATGGGTGGTTCGAGAGATTTAAAAACAAAGGTAAATAATTTTCTTTTACTTTTAACACATATTTCATACAAAATTGTTGTACTTTTATCATTTTTAAAGGGTTTATGGGGTAGTATTGGGAGCCTTGGAACGAATCACGTGTTTTACATGTAAAATGCAGTTCAACTTACGAAAAATGCATGTTACGAAAAAGGCGCTGGAACGGATTAATTTCGTAAAATGAGGTACCACTTTATTTTTCCTGGTTGGCTCATTGGCGTAGTGCTTAGCATGTCCGCCTTATAGCAAAGAAGGTCCTGGGATCGAGTCCCGGGCTTGGGAGATTCTGTGTGGCTTTTGTAAGCTCTTCCTGTGCTTATGTAGGTTTCCTTCAGATATTACAGTTTCCTTCCACAGTGAAAAGACATGCACATTAAGTTAACGGATCATTCCAAGGTGTGAATTGGTGTGTGTGTGTGTGTGTGTGTGTGTGTGTGTTTCCCTGTGATGGTCTGGCAAGCTGTTCAGGGTGTTCCCTGCCTTTGCCCATTGTTGGCTGATATAGGTTCCAGAATTCCCCTGCCCCTTGTAGATGATTACACAGTTCAGTGAATGAGTGAGTGAGTATTTTCCCCCCAACTGATTTTTTTTTAATTTTTTTTTTTTTTATAATATTTATAACATTCATTCCAGATCTATAACCTTAAATGTAGATTGGACTCCGCCAGGCCTGAGACCACCCCATTGCACACATCATCAGTGGAGTGGCTGGGTTTAAGTTCACTTTCCTCAAACCTTCGCTCGGTCTCCCTCCTCCTCTTCCTCCCAAACAGGCGGCGGAATGGTTGGAATTTGCCCGGCCGCCGCCGGTCTACGAGCAAGAAAATAAATATAGTTATGCAATTAAAAAAATATTTTTATGCTTGTCAGTGAAGTCTGAAGGTATGAAGGTGCAAGTGCAGTATCAGTAATTTCACTTCACTGAACAATGATATCTATTCGTATTCTCAAACCAACACAGAAAATACAGCTGTTTTATACAGAGGTGAATAGCACAGCACACAATAGATATGCATAATACATCCTCAGAGAAATGCACCACAGTCATCCTTTATTTTATTCCTAGTACCATGCATGTTGTTTTTGAATAATTAATTTACTGATCGATAATTAATTTGGTCCTGTAACATATGATTTAATTTCCTACATTATAGTTGTCGTTACTGTATATGTTTAAGGTATCTGTGCTTTTTTTTTTAATCACGGTAAAGACACAACAATACTGCAATGTTTTCAGAGCTGAAGTTTGAAGGTAAATTGATCATACCTTGAAATACTCCTGAAGCTTGGCTTCCTAATGCAAAAATATATCTGTTACATAAATACAGCCCCTCCCCCATCTCATCACAGTCTATCACCATTTATTACATACCATACAGGAATGGCGTGATTTGATTGGTCGGCTATGTTGGGAATAAAAATCCTTATTAAAAGTGGATAATGCTTGATTCAATCTGACGGACCTTCACAGTTTAGAATGATAACTGATAGCACATTTGATTTAGCTTGTTTTTCTTCTGTTGCGGCATATAATATATCATACTAAAATATCGAATGAGTGTGAAAACACATGTGCTTGTGTGTGTTATGGAAGTTTCCATGTAGTGTACTAGTATATCCTAAAATCTGAATGAATAGAAAAATAGGATGTTATTATATATACGGTATATAGGATGAATAAAATATGTATGTGAAATTCAAAATCTTGTTTGCGATTGCTTCTCTTTATGGTTCTGTGTATTATATCGAAAAACAGGTTTAAAGACATGCTGTTGCATTCATTTTCTAAGGCGCTTAATCCTAATTGGGGTTGCGGGGAGGCTGGCGCCCATCTCAGCCGACTCTGGGTGAGGGCAGAATACACCCTGGATGGCACGCCAGGCCATCGCAGGGTGGAAACACGCTGACAGCTATTCTTGTCAATAGTCGGAAATGGTTCTTTTACATGACCCTCACACCATAGACAGTGAGAGACATGGCCGGCCTTTGATAACCCAGTTAGTTGCACTGGGCGGACAGTGACAACCTTGTGGAGAGTGGGACTCGAACCCCCAACCTTTGGATCAGTGATCCAGCACCTTTACCACCAGGTCACCACTGCCCCCATTGTCTGCATATAATTGTTATTATTGACCCAGTAAACTGGAGATGATGAGTGAATCAATTAAAAACGTAATAAATGAATCATGTCACATTTAGGTTGCTTTTCTTAGGTTTTCATGTAGTGCATATGCAAAATTTTTTTTTTGCCTCTGGCTTGGTGGTTATTGCTGAGTAGACTATTCAGTAATATCCACCTTACCGTCAGAAAATACTTATATATCCACTGACAGTATGAAGGCATGAATGAGCAAATCCAGAACAAATAAATATCAATCATGCAAAAAAAAAAAAAAAAAAAATTCCAAAAGATTTACTGCTGAATGTAAAGAATTGCACAGCAAAAATAAGATCTTGGTAAGGTAAATATCTTGATTTATATTTTTAGAGATAAATATTGATTTATCTTGATTATCTTGATTTATCTTTATTTATGTTGATTATCTTGATTTATCTTGGTAAGATAAAATAAGATCTTGGTAAATTAAAATATCTTGATTTATATTTAAACTCATTTTAAGGTTAGCCCTACGATGGCCTGGTGAGCTGTCCAGGATGTACTCCGCCTTCGCTTAGAGTCGACTGAGATGGGCGGCAGCTTTCCAGCGACCCTATTTAGGATTAAGAGGTTCAGAAAATGATGAATGAATACAGTAGTACCTCAATTTACAAATTAATCTATTCCGGAAGTTGAACCGCATTTTACATGTCAAATGTGTGATTCGTTCTAAGGCCCCCAATACTACCCCGAAACCCTTTTAAAAATTATAAAAGTATTATAAAACCTTTTAAGACCTCCTTCTGCTTCAATATCGTACCGATGGTAGACGGATTTGGCCATATTCCTTTGCGATATCACTTAACCACATGCCACGCGCGTGTGTGTGTGTGTGTGTGTGTGTGTGTGTGTGTGTGTTGACCATGTCTTCTTCGCAAAGTTCTAATGTTACAAATATTTATGCAAGGTTAAAAGCCTAAGCCAAAAAATAAAGTTGCAATGAGCACACTTGAAAAACTCATGAAACAGCAGTAACTCTGTCCTTTACACGAAAAGCATTATGGGTATTATGGAGATGTACCTCCGTAATAGCCAATGGGAGGGAGCTGCGTCATCCCTCCTAGCCAATGGGAGGCCAGTGGGGTGGGATGTTGGGAGCTAGCCAATGGGAGGGAACTGCGTCATCCTTCCTAGCCAATGGGAGGTCAGCGGGGCGGGATGTTAGGAGATAGCCAATGGGAGGCCAGCGGGGCGGGATGTTGGGAGATAGCCAATGGGAGGCCAGCGGGGCGGGATGTTGGGAGATAGCCAATGGGAGGCCAGCAGGGCAGGATGTTGAGAGATCAACATGGGAGAGCATTTTGAGAGAGCAACTCACGCATTGTTTAAATTTTTGAGATGGTGCTTTCGTAACGTGAATTTGTTTAGTATCCAGAGATGGAAATTTTAAGTAAATGCGTTTCGTAACCTGGATTTTTAGTTTGTTGGGGCTTTCGTAAGTTGAGGTTCCACTGTAATTTTAAAGTTTATCTGATGCCTAATCTGAGATTAATAAATATAAATCTCGATTTTAACAAATTTACTACAACATTTCCTGCCAAGTAAAACAATCTGGCCATGGAGGAAAATAATTTCACCAGTATTAAGTCATTTTCTCCACAAAGTCAGTGTGTCCTTCTTGTATTTTAGTAACATTTTACATTGTTGATAGTAGTACCTTAAAGGTGTCCATTTACTAGTGATTAGCCTGTGTGTTTTATCTTGCATCATTAGATTTTTAGATAAAACTTCCCCAGCAAATCCACCCAGCTCACTAGCTTAGTGTCTCTAATTCGTCTATTTTATATCTTGTTTTCCTTCTTTGTCTGTTTACAATAACAGTAACAAGACCACAAACCGAGAAGTTGTCTCATCTTTGTTGACAGCAGCCATTTTTTAAAGATATTAGTTCAACACTGTGCTGTTGCCTCAAAATGGCAAAACCATCATCATCATGCCTAGTGCAGGGGTCAGAGACACTCTCGAACAGGAGTAAGCAAATGGTTTCAGAAAGACACCATGGCTGATTCTATTTCATTTCCAAGAGATAACACTGATTTTCTTATTTATTTTAATATTCCCGGGAAGTGAGTGGGCCACTTTAATGTCAGATGCTTAGTTTTACAAAGTAATAAAAGTAGGAGTGCCAATAATCTGTGTTTTTTGCTAAAAATTATAATTTCTTAATGAAGAATTTGTTTTCCTATTTCATTTTATTCTATTACTTTATCTACTTTATTTTCATAAGAGTGTAAGGGTGGAGCTTGCATGTTCCACCCTTGCTTGTATGAGTTTCTTCTGGATACTCTGGTTTCATTCTATAGTCCAAAATGGTTACACAATGGTGAAATTCAAAATCTTGTGTGAGATTGCTTCACTTTGGGCTTACTGGCTATTCTACATTGAACCTAGGTGTGAGTGTGAGTATGAATGGTTATGCTGTGTTGCCCTGCAATTGTCTAGCGAGCTGTTCAGGGTGTACCTTGCCTTCACCCAGTGTCAGCTGAAATAGGCACCAGCCTCCCGTGACCTTAATAGCATTATGAGATTCAGCAAATGAGAGAGAGTGAATGAGAATTTATTTATAGTCAGGACTATAGACCACGATTCATTTACACATTACACTCAACAATGGCTACACAATGGTGAAATTCAAAATCTTTTTTGAGATTGCTTCTCTTTATGGTTCTGTGTATTATATAGAAAAACAGGTTTAAAGACATGCTGTTGCATTCATTTTCTGAGGCGCATAATCCTAATTGGGGTTGGGGGGAGGCTGGAGCCCATCTCGGCGACTCTGGGTGAGGGCAGAATACACCCTGGATGGCACGCCAGGCCATCGCAGGGTGGAAACATGCTGACAGCTATGTAGCTCCTCTAGTCAAAAGTCAGGAAAGGTTCTTTTACATGAACCTCTCACCATAGACAGTGAGAGACATGGCCGGCCTTTGATAACCCAGTTAGTTGCACTGGGGGGGACAGTTACAACCCGTGGAGAATGGGGCTTGACCCAACCCAACCTTAGGATCAGTGATCTAGCACCTTTTACCACTAGGCCACCACTACCACATTGGTTTACCTACTTACTTACTATGGATTGTTTACATCCATGTTGACCACAAGATGGGATCATGTTCTTATCCACTGACTGCCATTCCTGAACTGGCATGACGTTTTGACTGACTGAACTCCAGGAAGATGGCTCCAACCTTTAAAAATAGACATTATTTGCTATTTTTCAGTTGTTAGCCAGATATAGGAAGGCCATTATGAAGTATGGACAGTCGTCAACTTAAGACCTATGCGAGTTACATCTGATCGACTTTACGACCGCGACCGCCGTGAAGCATGATTCATTGCAGTGCAGTGCGAGTATTGTGTACGACAGTTGTTTCCACTGCCGGTAGTGCCAGTATCTTAAAAGGCCAAGCAGGAGATGATGCAGCTTCACTTTCTAACTGCGCAAAGCGGTGTTAACAAGTTTTGGCAATCAGCTGCTCTGCGGGTTGAAGTTTTTCCATGTCTGTCCATTTGTGTTTGCTTGCCAGCTGTGCTTGGCTTTGTGCAAATGAGCTGATCAAGACGAGGGAAATTTATCTCTTCACTCAAAAAGCAACACGCGCAGTCTGTGGCTGTTGATATATAATCCAATAAAATTAGAGTTTGAAGGTAACGGACCCGCCACACACTGGAATACAGAAAGGATTGGCTCTCCGCTGTGCGCCACGGTGAAGTCCCACGTGTGAAGGAAAGTTGTACTGTTGTTTCGTGAGTTTCGTGAGTTTTTTTGAGTGTGCACATTGCAGCGTTATTTTTCGTTATTAATCATGAACCCTAAGAAAGTGATTCCCGGTGAAGTAACACGTAAGGTGCTTGTCATGGTGGTAATCCCCGAACCCGGTGGTGGACACCTGCGGTGAATGGGGCCGTCCAGCTGAAGAAGGAGGCCTATTGGGTTTTATTAGCCTGTGGGACTCCCGAGGCAGCAAACAGGTATCGGCAGGCCAAACGTGCTGCAGCCGAGGCTGTCGCAGATGGAAAATCTCGGGCATGGGAGGAGTTCGGTGAGGGCCTGGAGAGTGATTATCGGTTGGCCTCAAAAAGGTTCTGGACTGCCATTCGACGCCTTAGGAGGGGGAAGCAGTTCCCCATAAACACTTTTTACAGTGGAGGTGGGGAGCTGCTTACCTCGACTGGGGATGTCGTCGAGAGGTGGAGGGAATACTTTGAGGACCTCCTCAATCCCACCAACATGCCCTCCGTGGAAGAGGAAGACCCTGGGGGTTTTGGTGGGGGTCCGCCCATCACTGGAGTGGAGGTCACTGAGGTTGTCAAAAAGCTCCTTGGTGGTCGAGCTCCGGGGTTGGACGAGATCCGCCCGGAATATCTCAGGGTTCTGGATGCTGTAGGACTGTCTTGGTTGTACGGTGGTCCAGATCTGTTGCTACGAGCCATTCGGTCGCTGTATCATCGGAGCCAGAGTTTGGTCCGTATTGGTAACAACAGGTCGAATTCGTTTCCGGTGGGAGTTGGAGTCCGCCAAGGCCGTCCTTTGTCACCGATTCTGTTCATAATTTTTATGGACAAAATATCTAGGCGCAGTCGAGGCGTTAAGGGGTTCTGGTTTGGTGGTCATCGGATCTCATCTCTGCTTTTTGCGGATGATGTTGTCCTTTTGGCTTCATCAAGTCGGGACCTCCAGCTCTCATTGGAGCGATTCGCAGCCGAGTGCGAAACAGCTGGGATGAATATCAGTACCTCCAACTCTGAGGCCATGGTTCTCAGTCGGACAAGGGTGGAATGCACCCTTCGGGTCGGGAATGAGGTCCTGCCCCAAGTGGAGGAGTTTAAGTATCTTGGGGTCTTGTTCACGAGTGAGGGAAGGATGGAGCGTGAGATCGACAGACGGATCGCTGCAGCCTCTGCTGTTAAGCGGTGCCTGTACCGGTCCGTCGTGGTGAAGAAGGAGCTGAGCCGCAAGGCGAAGCTCTCAATTTACCAGTCGATCTACGTTCCAACCCTCACCTATGGTGACGAGCTTTGGGTAGTGACTGAAAGAACAAGATCACGGATACAAGAGGCTGAAATGAGCTTCCTTCGACGGGTAGTGGGGTTCTCCCTTAGAGATAAGGTGAGAAGTTCGACCATCTGTGGAGAGCTCGGAGTAGATCCACTGCTCCTCCGCATTGAGAGGGGCCAGTTGAGGTGGCTTGGGCATCTGGTCAGAATGCCTCCCGGACGCCTCCCTGGTGTGGTGTTTCGGGCATGCCCAACCGTGAAGAGACCCCGGGGTCGACCTAGAACACGCTAGAGAGACTATGTCTCTTGGCTTGTCTGGGACCGCCTTGGTGTCCCCCCGGGAGAGTTGGAGGAAGTGGCTGGGGAGAGGGACGTCTGGACCTCTTTGCTTAGGTTGCTGCCCCCGCGACCCGACCCCGGACTTTGCGGAAGACGATGATGATGATGATGCTGTGATATTACTACTTTAATTTTCACAACACGATATCATAATTATTTTCATAATTTATAAATAACCTAAGTATACTTTATATACATAAATACAGAATGCGAATCGTCAAAACAAATTCCATACCGGATCGGTCGAGGCCCGGGTTAACAACGACCGCCATCAGTGCGGTTAACCAACAGGGTGCTGGTGGAAATTGGACTACTGTTGGTCGAAGAAAGAGAGGTCGAAGAAGGAGAGGCAGGAAGCGTGTCCATAGGCAGAGAGAGAGAAGAGGAAAGGCATGAGACTAAGACTGAGTAGGGACTTTGAATGTTGGAACTATGATAGGAAAAGCGAGAGAGCTGGCTGACATAATGCAGAGGAGGAAGGTGGACATACTGTGTGTTCAGGAGACCAAGTGGAAAGGTAAGAAGGCTAGAAGCTTAGGAGCAGGGGTTTAAGCTGTTTTACCATGGTGTGAATGGGAAGAGAAATGGAGTAGGAGTCATCTTGAAGGAGGGGTTTGTCAGGAATGTTCTAGAAGTGAAAACAGTGATGAGTCTCAAGTTAGAAATTGAAGGTGTGATGTTCAGTGTTGTTAGTACCTATGCCCTACAGGCAGGATGTAAGCTCGAAGAGGAGAGATTCTGGAGTGAGTTAGATGAAGTGATGCAGAATACCCCCAGAGCTGAGAGAGTGGTCATTGGTGCAGTCTTCAATGGACATGTTGGTGCAGGAAACAGAGGGGATGAGGAAATGATGGGCAGGTTTGGTATCCAGGACAGGAACACAGAAGGACAGATGTTGATCAATTTTGCAAAAAGGTGGAAATCTTCTTTTCCTTTCGGCTTTTCCCTTCAGGGGTCGCCACAGCGAATCATCTGCCTCCATCTCACCCTATCCTTTGCATCATCTTCTCTTACACCAACGACCATCATGTCCTCCTTCACCACATCCATGAATCGTCTCTTTGGTCTTCCTCTAGGCCTTCTGCCTGGTAGTTCCAGCCTCAGCATCCTACTACCAATATACTCACTATCCCTCCTCTGTACATGTCCAAACCATCTTAATCTAGCCTCTCTGACTTTGTCTCCAAAACGTCTTACATGTGCTGTCCCTCTGATGTGCTCATTCCTAATCCTATCCATCCTCGTTACTCCCAAAGAGAACCTCAATATTTTCATCTCTGCTACCTCCAGCTCTGCCTCCTGTCTTTTCCCCAGGGCCACTGTTTCTAAACCATACAACATCATTGGCCTCAACACCGTCTTGTACACTTTTCCTTTCATTCTTGCCGATACCCTTCTATCACACATCACACCGGACACTTTTCTCCAGCCATTCCAACCTGTTTGCACACGCTTCTTCACCTCTTTTCCACACTCTCCATTGCTCTGGATTGTTGAACCGAAGGACTTAAAATCCTCCACCTTTCTTATCTCTGCTCCCTGTAATCTCACCGTTCCGCTTGGGTCCTTGTCATTCATGCACATGTATTCTGTCTTACTGAGGCTAATCTTCATTCCCCTCCTTTCCAGGGCATACCTCCACCTCTCTAGATTTTCCTGCCCTTGTTCTCTGCTCTCACTACAAATCACAATGTCATCTGCAAACATCATAGTCCATGGGGAATCTTGTCTAACCTCGTCTGTCAGCCTGTCCATCACCATAGCAAACAAGAAGGGGCTGAGAGCTGACCCTTGATGCAGTCCCACCTCCACCTTGAACTCTTCTGTCACACCGACAGCACACCTCACCACTGTCTTACATCTCTCATACATGTCCTGCACCACTCTAACATACTTCTCTGCCACTCCAGACTTCCTCATGCAATACCACAGTTCTTCTCTCAGCACCCTGTCATATGCTTTCTCCAGATCCACGAAGGCACAATGCAGCTCCGTCTGACCTTCTCTGTACTTCTCCATTAACATCCTCAAGGCAAACACTGCATCTGTGGTGCTCTTTCTTGGCATGAAACCAAACTGTTGTTCACAAATGCTGACCTCTGCCCTTAGTCTAGCTTCCACTATTCTTTCCCATAACTTCGTCGTATGGCTCATCAACTTTATCCCTCTGTAGTTGCCATAACTCTGCACATCTCCCTTGTTCTTAAAAATGGGCACCAGCACACTTCTCCTCCATTCCTCTGGCATCCTCTCACTCTCTAAGACCTTGTTAAATGTTCTTGTCAGAAAATCTACTGCTACCTCTCCTAGACACTTCCATACCTCCACCGGTATGTCATCAGGGCCAACTGCCTTTCCATTCTTCATCCTCTTCAATGCCCTCCTCACTTCACCCTTACTAATCTTTGCTACTTCCTGGTCCTCAACAGTCACCTCTTCTACTCTTTTTTCTCTCTCATTTTCCTCATTCATCAGCTCTTCAAAGTACTCTTTCCATCTTCCCAGCACACTTCTTTCACAGTCAATACATTTCCCTCTCTATTCTTTATCAATCTAACTTGCTGCATGTCCTTCCCATCTCTATTTCTCTGCTGTGCCAACCTGTATAAATCATTTTCTCCCTCTTTACTTTCCAACCGAGTATACAAGTCATCATACACCCTCTGTTTGGCCTTTGACACCGCTACCTTCGCCTTACGCTGTGTCTCCCTGTACTCCTGTTTACTCTCTTCGGTTTTCTCAATGTCCCACTTCTTCTTAGCTAACCTCTTCCTTAGTACACACTCCTGAACTTCCTCATTCCACCACCAAGTCTCCTTATCTACTTACCTTCCAGATGACACACCAAGTATTCTCCTACCTGTCTCCCTGATCACATTAGCTGTAGTTGTCCAGTCATCTGGAAGCACTTCCTGACCACCCAAAGCCTGTTTCAACTCCTCATTGAAGACAACCCGACACTCTTCCTTTTTCAGCTTCCACCACTTTGTCTTCTGCTCTGCCTTTGCCTTCTTCACCTTCCTCACCATCAGCGTCATCCTGCACACCACCATCCTATGCTGTTTGGCAACACTCTCACCCACTACTACTTTGCAGTCACTGACTTCCTTTAAATTACATCGCCTGCACAAGATGTAGTCTACCTGTGTGCTCGTACCTCTACTTTTATAAGTCACCCTATGCTCCTGTCAATTCTGGAAGAAAGTATTCACCACAGCCATTTCAATCCTTTTTGCAAAATCTACCAACATCTGTCCTTCTGTGTTCCTGTTCTGGATACCAAACCTACCCATCACTTCCTCGTCCCCTCTGTTTCCTGCACCAACATGTCCATTGAAGTCTGCCCCAATGACCACTCTTTCACCTCTGGGGGTACTCTGCATCACTTCATCTAACTTCCTCCAGAATCTCTCCTTCTCTTCTCGCTCATATCCTGTCTGTGGGGTATAAGCACTAACAACATTGACCATCACACCTTCAATTTCTAACTTGAGACTCATCACTCTGTCTGACACTCTTTTCACTTCTAGAACATTCCTGACAAACTCCTCCTTCAAGATGACTCCGACTCCATTTCTCTTCCCATCCACACCATGATAAAACAGCTGAAACCCTGCTCCTATGCTTCTAGCCTTGTTACCTTTCCACCTGGTCTCCTGAACACACAGTATGTCCACTTTCCTCCTCTGCATCATGTCAGCCAGCTCTCTACCTTTTCCTGCCATAGTTCCAACATTCAAAGTCCCTACTTTCAGTCCTAGACTCATGCCTTTCCTCTTCACTCTCTGGCAATGGACACGCCTCCCGCCTCTCCTTCTTCGACGTCAGATGTTGATCAATTCTGCAAAAAGGTGGAAATGGCTGTGGTGAATACTTTCTTCCAAAAGAGACGGGAGCATAGGGTGACTTATAAAAGCAGAGGTAGGAGCACACAGGTAGACTACATCTTGTGCAGTTGATGTAATTCGAAGGAAGTCAGTGACTGTAAAGTAGTAGCGGGTGAGAGTGTTGCCAAACAGCATAGGATGGTGGTGTGCAGGATGACACTGATGGTTAGGAAGGTGAAGAAGGCAAAGCAGAGCAGAAGACAAAGTGGTGGAAGCTGAAAAAGGAAGAGTGTCATGTTGTCTTCAAGGAGGAGTTGAAACAGGCTTTGGGTGGTCAGGAAGTGCTTCCAGATGACTGGACAACTACAGCTAATGTGATCAGGGAGATAGGTAGGACAGTTCTTGGTGTGTCCTCTGGAAGGAGAGTAGATAAGGAGACTTGGTGGTGGAATGAGGAAGTGCAGGAGTGTGTACAAAAGAAGAGGTTAGCTAAGAAGAAGTGGGCCATAGAGAGGACCAAAGAAAGTAAACAGGAGTACAGGGAGACACAGCGTAAGGCAACGGTAGCGGTGTCAAAGGCCAAACAGAGGGCGTATGATGACTTGTATGCTAGGTTGGACGGTAAGGAGGGAGAAAATGATTTATACAGGTTGGCACAGCAGAGAAATAGAGATGGGAAAGATGTGCAGCAAGTTAGAGTGATTAAGGACAGAGTGGAAAATGTATTGACTGATGACAGACGTGTGCTGGGAAGATGGAAAGAGTATTTTGAAGAGCTGATGAATGAGGAAAATGAGAGAAAAAAGAATAGAAGAGGTGACGGTGACCAGGAAGTAGCAAAGATTAGTAAGGGTGAAGTGAGGAGGGCATTGAAGAGGATGAAGAGTGGAAAGGCAGTTGGTCCTGATGGCATACCGGTGGAGATATGGAAGTGTCTAGGAGAGGTAGCAGTAGATTTTCTGACAAGAACATTTAACAAGGTCTTAGAGAGTAAGAGGATGCAGGAGGAATGAAGGAGAAGTGTGCTGGTGCCCATTTTTAAGAACAAGTGAGATGTGCAGTGTTGTGGCAACTACAGAGGGATAAAGTTGATGAGCCATACGACGAAGTTATGGGAAAGAATAGTGGAAGCTAGACTAAGGGCAGAGGTCAGCATTTGTGAACAACAGTTTGGTTTCATGCCAAGAAAGCGCACCACAGATGCAATCCGAAATTACAACATCTGAATTTTGACAAGCAATGAAATACAAATGACAAAAAAAATATGGGGCTAAATCTAAGCTAAGCTAAGTCTGGACATTTCGTCAGGACTTAAAAAGTGTATAAAGAGAGCATTTGGTAGTACTATGTAGCAATGAATACCAATCCTGGGACAAGTTGTCAGATAGTCTTTGCTTAAATTCAGCAATAGAATAATCTGTATCCCCGATATTCTGAGAGATCTGAACAGATCCAAAACCTAATCTAAATAGAATATGTTTAATATGAGAGGCCGGTGTTAAGTGCCCAGAATCATCTAAAGATTTTAACATTAGATAGAGCTGATGAAATATTCTACAGCTGGGAAGAGTTCAGAGTCTTCTTCTTTTCCTTTTGGCTTTCCCCCTTTTTTTTCAGGGGTCGCCACAGTGAATCATTTAATTCGCAGGTACAATTTGGCATAGGTTTTTATGTCGGATGCCCTTCCTGACACAACCCTTTAGCAAGGGACAGAAACACGCTGACGCCTTTGTAGCGCCTCTTTACGAAAGTCAACAATGGTTCTTTTACATGAACCTCTCACCATAGACAGTGAGAGACATGGCCCACCTTTGCCCTGGGGGGGACCGTGACAATCTTGTAGAGAGTGGGACTCGAACCCCCAACCTTAGGATCAGCGATCCAGCCCCCTTTATCACCAGGCCGCTACTGCCCCATTGGGAAGAGTTAAGAATCTACACCAATATTTCGCTGTGATGTTCTTTCAGTCATGTAAGTAAGAAGAGGGAAGTAAGCTGAAGAGGGAACCGACCATATTATCCTATAACCATACGTATTGTTACATGTACTTTTGCTAACTTTGAGGAAATGTTTGCATGTTTTTATACAAAGGGATCCCTCACTTTCCGAGGTTAATTAGGACCGCGATCACCGAAATCCGTAAAAGTAGGATCACCCCCCCCAACCCCTCCAACCGCCCCTGACTGACGTATACGTACATGTATATGTGTATATAATAGCAATAAATACATATTCAATGCTATAAATGCTTATAATAACAAATAAACATTGAAAAATATTGCATAAGATGTAAATAAAATATAAATACACGCACATACAGACGCGCGCGCGCACACAAATGCGTGCACACACTCAGATCCGCACCTCATAACAATGTAAGTAGTTTTGATGGGAGGTTTTGGGTTGTTTTTTTGTTTTGTGCTTATTTAGGGTTCTTTTTGCATAATTGGCCTTGTTTTTGTGGCATTTTCCTTAACTTTTCCCCCTATTCTTTTTTACTTGCCTTGTTTTTTAATTCGATGAATAATTAAAAAAAAAAACGTGATTCACTGAAGCTACATGAATTGAAGCGCGAAGTACCGAGGGATCCCTATATTTATTTATGTATCTGTTATGGGCCAGTGGCTTTATACTGAATAAAATGTCTGTCTGTCTGTCTAAATATACTTTAAATCCAATATTTTTCACATTCTCAGTTTGGTGCCTTCATCTACCAAATTTAAAATCAGTTAATTATGTTTTTTAGATATTTTTCAGAATGTATTTTTTACAGCCGCTATATATTTGACATTATTAAATGTGATTTTGTTTTTTAAATATAATTCTGCTGAATTTCTAAGCATTTAAAATATGTGAAGCATTTAACAAAACAAATAAAGTTTGACCTACCGTTTATACTAGAGCATTGTTTGAAGCCGCAGGGAAATCATTGTGTTAGTGTTTCCATGTAACTGGGCCCGATTTAAGATAAGCAGAGGACCTTTGGTTCACGCTGGTTATTCAACTCGATTCAATCATAAACTTCATAGGAATGGACAGATAAGAGTCTATTTCAGACATGTGCATGTGTTTATGTGTCTGTGCGGTCTCCTTCATTACAGGGCTACTCTAGACTGCTGACAGCGTACATGCGTTTAGGGACGTGAGGGGATCTGTTACAGGCTAAAAGTGGAAAGAAGTGTAGAATTACAAATTGTGTTTTACTAAACAAAGGCCGTGTGGAAGAAGGACAACAGTGTCACTGATTCATTTGTATTTGTGATGCTCGGAATCATCACTGCAAGTCTGTATTTATGCTGAAGCGTCATTACTTGTTTTCATTGCCGATGCAAATTTCATTTATTTGAAGTTATAATTAAGGTTAATACATTAAATTAAAAATTAAACTAACACTGAAAATGAAATATTCCAACATTCAATAACGCCATATTACTTAAATCGAGAATAAAATTGCAGGTAAAATCAATTTTGTACGTATTTTGATTTCGCAGCAACAGACCAGTGCCAGAAGGTGGCAGTGATGTGCAGTAAAGTAAAAAATAGAAACAACACAAAAACAAAACAAACGCTAAAGTAATACTCGTCAAATACTCAAAATAAACATTAAATTAATCCTAATTGTGCAATCGTAAATCTAATTAAAGCTAAACTGGAACAAACTGACATACCAAATAAAACCAAAAATCTAACCAAAATTATTATTTTATGTTCATATTTACCTTTAATAAATCATTTTCTCTTTATCTGGAGCTAACTGAAGCAAATTCTCCCATTCTTTCTCTCTCTCTCTCTCTCTCTCTCTGTCTCTCTCTCTCTCTCTCTCTCTCTGTGTGTGTGTGTGTGTGTCTCTTTCTCTCTCTCTCTCTCTCTCTCTCTCTCTCGCTCTCTCTCTCTCTCTGTGTGTGTGTGTGTGTGTGTGTGTGTGTGTGTGTGTGTGCATGTGTATGCTATTCCCGGGTTCTGTCGTGTCTTGTTTGAAAATGACAGTGCTGCAGGCATGTTCAGTTACTGATGCGTGGAAGTGAACTGGACAGCACTCCACCAGGAGAGTGGTGTTTGGTGCCACTCAGTGTGTCTGTATTGCTCAACTCAATACTACAGTAATCCCAGAGGCTACTCATACCACCATCCATCAAAAAAATTACACTCAGAAAAATCTACTGAACCCCCCCCCCCAGTACACGTAGACTCAGACCTGAGTAAGCCTACACCAGTGATGATGATCAGCAGGGAAAGCATCTTATTGTCAACAATGACACAAACCAACTGAATGCACTTTAGAAATATTTAAATATTTAAACCTTTTCTCAATAAGCAAAAACACCCACAAACAAACAAAAAAAAAACCCCAAAGTTTCTGAGATGGGTGCCAGCACCCCCATGACCCTAGGATTAAGTGGTTCAGAGAATGGATGATTGAATGAAAACACACACACACACACACACACACATATATATATATATATATATATATATATAGATCACAGAGCTCTGGAAACATTTCACTTCACTCAGTACTTGTTAGAAGCTCTGTGACTCTGAGCCTGTTGTTCTAAAATTCTAAGCCAACTGTAAATGGGTTTTTAGTCTGGTACGTATTGGTTCCATGAAATAGAATTGAAAGGCCCTCTATGTGATGATCATTGAGCAGTTTTTTGTAATGAACACTCACACACACATGTGTATATATATATATATATATTAGCGTAGGCCTCCGTCAGTCCCGAAGGACTATGGCTGCGCTCTGGCCAGTATCCCGACTGGTGATACTCCCCAGTGCACAGAGCCTGGGTAGGGAGTAATGAGGGACAGGCTGTTACCCAAGCAGCAAGTCCCCCCCTGTCTCGGCGCCACCGGAAGGATCCAATGGAAAGGCAAGTGCCGATACGACTGGGTTCCAGTGCCGCTGCAGGAGAGAAACTACGGTCAATTTAGAACGGCCAATTAACCTACAGTGCACGTCTTTGGATTATGGGGAAACCGGAGCACCGGAGGAAACCCGCACAAGCACGGGAGAACATGCAAACTCCACACAGAAACGCCCAGGCCGGGAATCGAACCCGGGCCTTCTTGCTGTGAGGCGGATGTGCTAACCACTACGCCACCGTGCCACCATATATATATATATATATATATATATATATATATATAATCATGATCTGTCATGCTGCTGATTCTGTGTAACTGAATCACTAATTGAAAGGGACATGGTCAAAATAATAGCAGTGAGAAGTTCAATTAGTGAGTACTTTGAAGAGCTGATGAATGAGGAAAATGAGAGAGAAAAAAGAGTAGAAGGGATGACCGTTGAGGACCAGGAAGTAGCAAAGATTAGTAAGGGAGAAGTGAGGAGGGCATTGAAGAGGATGAAGAGTGGAAAGGCAGTTGGCCCTGATGACATACCAGTTGAGGTATGGAAGTGTTTAGGGGAGGTAGCAGTAGATTTTCTGACAAGAATATTCAACAAGGTCTTAGAAAGTGAGCAGATGCCGGAGGAATGGAGGAGAAATGTGCTTGTGCCCATTTTTAAGAACAAGGGAGATGTACAGAGTTGTGGCAACTACAGAGGGATAAAGTTGATGAGCCATACAATGAAGTTATGGGAAAGAATAGTGGAAGCTAGACTAAGGGCAGGGGTCAGCATTTGTGAGCAACAGTTTGGTTTCATGCCAAGAAAGAGCACCACAGATGCAGTGTTTGCTTTGAGGATGTTAATAGAGAAGTACAGAGAAGGTCAGAAGGAGCTGCATTGTGCCTTTGTGGATCTGGAGAAAGCATATGACAGGGTGCCGAGAGAAGAACTGTGGTATTGTATGAGGAAGTCTGGAGTGGCAGAGAAGTATGTTAGAGTGGTGCAGGACATGTATGAGAGATGTAAGACAGTGGTGAGGTGTGCTGTCGGTGTGACAGAAGAGTTCAAGGTGGAGGTGGGACTGCATCAAGGGTCATCTCTGGGCCCCTTCTTGTTTGCTATGGTGATGGACAGGCTGACAGACGAGGTTAGACAAGAATCTCCATGGACTATGATGTTTGCAGATGACATTGTGATCTGTAGTGAGAGCAGAGAACAAGTGGAGGAAAATCTAGAGAGGTGGAGGTATGCCCTGGAAAGGAGGGGAATGAAGGTTAGTCTCAGTAAGACAGAATACATGTGTGTGAACGACAAGGACCCAAGAGGAACGGTGAGGTTACAGGGGGCAGAGATAAAGAAGGTGGAGGATTTTAAGTACTTAGGCTCAACAATCCAGAGCAATGGAGAGTGTGGAAAAGAGGTGAAGAAGCGCGTGCAGGCAGGTTGGAATGGATGGAGAAAAGTGTCCGGTGTGATGTGTGATAGGAGAATATCGGCAAGAATGAAAGGAAAAGTGTACAAGACGGTGATGAGGCCAGCGATGTTGTATGGTTTAGAGACAGTGGCCCTGGGGAAAAGGCAGAAATCAGAGTTGGAGGTAGCAGAGATGAAAATGTTGAGGAAGACCAAAGAGAAGATTTATGGATGTGGTGAAGGCGGACATGAAGGTCGTTGGAGTAAGAGTAGAAGATGCGGAGGATAAGGAGAGATGGAGGCGGATCATTTGCTGTGGCGGCCCCTGAAGGGAACAGCCAAAAGGAAAAGAAGAAGAAGAAGAAGGAGTTCAATTCGTGACGTCATTCATCTTTAAAAACAGGAGCCAATCATTGTCATTACTTAAGAAAGGAAACAGTGAGTGTTGAACCTGCAGATTATAAACATTTCTCTCTGAAATTCTGAGGAAAATGGGTCGTTCCAGACATTGTTCAGAACAACAGAGTACGGAGATTAAAAAGTTGATTGAATCGGAAACATATAAAGTAGAGCAGAGAATAAGAGGCTGCTCAGATAAAATGATCCAAATGCTTTGAAAATACAACAAAAACCTGAAAGACGTGAAGGAAAATCTACCATTCCAACGGATCAAAGAAGAGCCGAAACGGCAAGGACTCAGCAACCAATCGGCTCCAGGAAGATCAAAGAAGGTCTAAAGTGACCTGTGAGTCCTGTTACAATTAGAAGACGTCTATGTGAAGCCGAGCTATCGGCAAGAAGCCCCGCAACATCCCACCACTGAAAAAATGATATGATGAAGAGGCTTCGATTCGCCAAAGAGCACATTGACTGGAAAGAGAGCCAGAGCAACATTCTGTGGACTGATGGAAATAAGATCATTTTTTTGGGGGGTCTAGTGGCTGGATACAGTTTTTCAGATGAGCTAAACACTGAATTCAAGCCACAGTCCACTGTGAAGACATTGAAGCCTGGTGCCACCTGCAGCACAATATGGGGATGTTTCTCATACTACGGTGTCAGGGACTATACTGTATATCACATCCGGATCAGTTTGAATCCATCAAAACACTTGAAGAGGTGTGCTGACTCATGCTGAAGAGGAAATGCCCTTGAAATGGGTTCTAGCAAGACAATGACCCCAAACACACCAGTAAACAGGAAACATCTCGGTTCTGGAGCAGTACCATTGATGTTATGGAGTGGTGACCCGATCCCGAACCTTCATCCAATAGAAAACTTGTGGTGTGACATAAAAAATGCAGCTTCTGAGGGAAAACCAAGAGATCCAGAAGAGCTGTGGAATGTGGTCTAATCATCCTGGACTGGAACACCTGCTCAGAGGTAACAGAAATCGGTCGACTCCACAACACAGATGTGCAGCAGGTCTCAGAAACAGTGTTCATAAATAAATATTAGTTCAGAGATTCAGGGGGCAGTGGTGGTCTAGTGGTATAAGGCACTGGATCGCTAATCCAAAGGTTAGGGGTTCGAGTCCCACTCTCCACAAGGTTGTCACTGTCCCCCCCCAGTGCAGCTAACTGGGTTATCAAAGGCGGGCCATGTCTGTCACTGTCTATGGTGAGAGGCATGTAAAAGAACCATTGCTGACTTTTGACAAGAGTAGGCTGCAAAGCCATCGGCGTGTTTCTGCCCTGCGATGGCCTGGCGAGCTGTCCAGGGTGTACTCTGCCCTTGCCCCGGAGTTGGATGAGATGGGCACCAGCCTCCCCGCGACCCTAATTAGGATGAAGCGGTTACAGAAAATGAACTGAAGTGAGATTCAAAGGAAAACAAAATCTTTAACATTCACTGTATAAACTCAAAAATGGTTTGAGTTTGTAAAGAATAAAGCAGGCACTGAAATTTTTTTGAATAGTCTGATACAGGGATCCCTCGCTTTCCGTGGTTAATTGGGACCAAGACCCCCCGTGACTATCAAATTCCGCAAAGTAGAATCGACCCCCTGGCTGATGTATATGTACATGTATATGTGTATATAATATCAATAAATACATATTCATCACTATAAATGCTTATAATAACAATTAAACATTCAAAAATAATGCACAAGATGTAAAGAAAATATAAATATACACACACATACAGACGCGCTCGCAAACAGATGCGCACCTCACATAAAAATGTAAATAGTTTTGTTGGGGGGTTTGGGGTTATTTTTTTGTTTTGTGTTTGTTTTGGGGTTTTTTTTTTTTTTTTTGCATAATTGGCCTTGTTTTGTGGCATTTTCCTTAAGTTTTCCCCCTATTCTTCCTTATTTTTTAATTCGATGAATATTTAAAAAAAAAACGTGATGCACTGAAGTCGCATGAATTGAAGCACGAAGTAGCGAGGGATCCCTGTATTCACAGTTCTTCAGTTTATTTAAAGAAATAAAGCAAATTTTATGTTTTTCTTCATGTTCTGATTTGGAATAGAATGTGTCGTGTTCCCTATACATTTGGTGAATGGAAATAAAAACTACAGTATTATAAAGATATTGAGCTTTATTCACTTTCTTAAACACACTGCTATTATTTTGAACACAACTGTATATAACATATAACAGTAGCTGGCAAAAGTGTGTGTATGTGTATATATATATATATATATATATATATATATATATATATATATATATACACTAGTGTGTATATTATATATATATATATATACTAGTGTGTATATATTATATATATATATATATATATATATACTAGTGTGTATATATTATATATATATATATATATATATATATATATATATATATATATATATATATATATATATACACTAGTGTGTATATTATATATATATATTATATATTTATATATATATATATATATATATATATATATATATATATATATATATATATATATATATATAAGACATGAGAGAACCGTCCCTCCAGCACACACACAACGACAACAAAGGATGAAACTGAACGAGGTTATGTCTTAATGGATCATCACATCACAACTCGACTCGATCCTCAGACCACTATTCAAGGTCCTCTAATAATTAAGAACCAATAGTGTATGTCTGACCTCAAACTGATCCTGACTCTCACATCTCTTTCTGAATTAGTATCCATCTGTCCATTATCTATGCCACTTATCTGTCAGAATCGCAGGGAATCTAATCCCAACTGACTTCAGGTACACCCTGAACCGGTCAGCAGTCTATCATCGAGCTTGCACAGTCACAAACAACCATCCCCAGTGAAATCTAGAGCAATCTACTGACCTAATATCTACAGCTTTGCACCGTTGAAGGACACCAGAGGACCTTCAGGTACTGGAGCTACCCTGGTTTCCTCCAGCGCTTAAGTGGCTTAACTTTGTTAAGGGGCTCTACCATCATCAGGCATCCCAGTTACAGAACAAAAATTCATTAATTCTTGAGCACCACACAAACAAAACCCTCATTACATACCATTCTTTAGCCCAGCGGTCATCAACTCTGTTCCTATAAACCCCCCCCTCTCTCTCTTTACTGGTTTAATCTCCACCCAATATGAAACACACCTCTTTTAGTTGATCAAGGACTTCTAACGTAAATGATAAAACAGCTGGGATTATGATTGCACCTAAAATCTTCAGGGAGGTGGATCTCCAGGAACAGGGTTGGTGACCGTTGTATCAACTCAACACAAGTTCTAAAGCACTGACCCTGGGATAGGCTGGCACTTTAAACAGAAATCAGATGGAAACTTAATGATATTATCCAATAAGATGCACTGCAATGGAATAAACCAGAGCACAGCACACACATCCTGGATGGGTGTTTGTAAGCTTTGAAGACCGCTTACAACCCATCAGTGTCACACTCCTCTTAAAGAGACAGCGTTTAAATCAGCTCATTATCTTCATTAACTTCTGCATTGATCACACTGGTGTAATTTTTTTTGTAGAGGTGCTGTCTCTTTAAGATGGCTGCTCTGTTTACCTGGGCTTTCAGATTGGGTTACTTCTACACGCATGTCATGCTTAGCCTCCTTACTGTCCATCACCATGGAAATGAAGAGCTTGTATTTTACCTGTATTAATGGCAGACAGTAGAAAGAAACATCAATACATGTGAGATTTCCACTTGATCTTATGTGAATATAAGTGGGAAGGTTTGGATTTGAGAGTGCTAAGAAGGAGGTGAAGAAGATTAGAGGAAACGTGAGCTCACAGTTGCTCAGGGAGATCATGATGCTAATGGCTCACCTGCGTCTGCTCTCTCACTCTCGAGCTCTCTCGCTGCATTATGCTGATGCTTAATCTGTACTTTTTTTTTTTTTTTCCTCCACTCCCAAATTATTTCATGCATGTCTTGTTTTTTTCACTTTGTTTCTCACCCTCAGTACATTCCTCCATCACTCTGAGACTGAGACCCTGTGTCGGTCACGCTGGTGTACAGAAGTGAAATATGCTCATACATCTGGAATCACGTCTTCTCAAAAGAGTGGATGAACCAAAATGCAATTAATGTGTTACTGCTTTGGCAGGACTGAATGGCAGAGTGAGGTATTAGTTCAAGTTTGGAATTGAATTACAAACTCAAGTTACACAGCTCAGTGTTTGTGTGTGCAATTTAATTCCACCATATTGATAATACAGAAAGACAGAGAGCTGACATTAGATTATTTGGGTCATTACTACATTATAGACATGTGCCTGTTGTGGGAGTAAATAGCTAATTCAGATTAATGACTGGGATGAAGACGCTTACTGTTATCATTTCATGATGTACACATCCATGGGAACACATGCAAACGTTCACAAATGGCTTAAAGGGTACCTGTCGTGAATTTATATTACTAGCCCTTTAAAACACTCATGTATGATATCAGAGGTTCCGTCAGGCAACGTCAGACTTTGCTCTTTGTCAAGTATACATGAGTGCAGCCGCGCTACTATTACTACTACGACTACTAGGCAAGCACAGTGTTGGCTGTTCCGGCCCTGGTAGTGACGTACATTTGTTGTCTGGACCGCATGCAGGAGACACCAGTCTAAGATAACGTGTCATCAATGAGTGCAAAAATCACAGAAAGCATAATATGACATCAGCACAGGCCGTACAATACTCTGAAAACACTTTGTTTCAGACGCAATTCAGTGTACTCTGCAAAGACCACTTCAACCAGACCTGATATCAGCATGACCTCCAGACAGAACTACTCGCCACAAAGCTAAAGATTTTATGTCTAAATCCAGACGCCGTTCCTATGGAACATCATAAAAGGTCAAAGGATGACAACAGATAGGAGCAGCGATTCGCCAAAAGGAATCAGTCGAGGAGTTTTATCACCTAAAATTTCGCTCGCTGCCTGTTTACTTGTGCTGGACAACCCAGCCCAGCGAGTTCACGTCACTGAACTCTGGTCACTGAATTGGTTCAGCCCCTAGGAATCCATTCATCGTTTATTTCATCTTTCATTCATTTTCTGGAACAAATTACAGTAATCCCCCTTATTTCGCAGTTAATGGGGACCAGCGCCCCCCCAGCGAAATGCGAAAAACCGCAAAATGATTTCTGACAGTTCTTAAGGACACCCACCCACCTATATATTATATAAAAATTATATAGGAGTTAATTTTAAAGTGTTCTATGCATGTTAATGTCATACAGGCAACGTGTATTAATATATAAATAAATTATACACCTTATAATGACAATAAATATATAAATACTGTATAACAAACCTTATAAATAACAAATCAATGGCCACGCCGAGAAGAAGAATAGCTGGTTGCACTGGTGCTTGGTTGGGGCTCATCAGTGCCTCCATAGCCTTTGCTTTAGTACGTATCATGTTAGTGTCCAAACTCACAAGCGTTTAACTCTCTTTCTGTCTCTCCTCATGCACTGCATGTGCTGGTGAGGGGCGTGGCTGTTACCCACAGGCGAAATCCAGAGAGTGCACCTGAATTCACTCAGCCATCAGCTATTAAGAGCTCCGTGCTCGACCAGTTTCTGTGTTGATACTCTCCCAGTGATTTTGGTTTTTGTTTTTCCCCTCACCACTACGGTGAACATTATTATTCCCGCACCCCAGTGCTTCCCCTGAACTCAATAAAAGTCATTGTTTCATGAGGGAGGAAAGGTGTGTTGGATGCTGGGAAATATAATCTCGACCAATCAGCTTGCTGGATTCACAGCAAATCAGAGAACACTCAATTCAAGCAGGAGAACAGAGCATGTTGGGTAGCATAGTTCAATATACATGTAATGCTGTAATGCACGTGAATTTTAAATAATCTTGAATTTTTTTAATTTCCCGATGGAAAATCCCACGATATTGTGGGGATGCGAAATAGGAAACACGAAGTGGCAGGGAATTACCGTAATCCTAATTAGGGTCAGAGGAAGGCTGGCGCCCATTCCAGCTGACGCCAGGCGAGGGCAGAGTAGACCCTGGACAGTTCGCCAGGCCATCGCGCGGTAGAATCACGCTGACAGCTATGCAGCTCCTCTTGTTCAACATCAGCAATGGTTCTTTTACATGAACCTCTCACCATAGACAGTGAGAGACATGGCCGGCCTTTGATAACCCAGTTAGCTACACTGGGGGGGGGGGACAGTGACAACCCATGGAGAATGGGGCTTGAACCTCCAACCTTAGGATCAGTAATCCAGCACCTCTACCACCGGGCCACCACTGGTCTCCCTAGTAATCCATTGGAATAAAATTGCCCAGTAGATCAGTAGATGTTTATGGCTATTTATATTAAAGTAAACACAAATTATGCTGTAAGGATGACCAATACCAGTACGCTATAAGGGTTCCTGGAAAAACAATTAAATTTAATGCTTTGCATCTGGAACTCGAATAAAAAGAGCAATCAACAGTAGTAGACTAAAGAAAGCAAATGTAAAGCATGAAAAGTACTGTTTACATCTGAAAAGGAGGTTGTGTTCATTTGTGTCGGTTTATTTGTTTCTCTGTTTGTAAGCAACATCCTGCGCACTGTTTATGACAAATAAATCTGTAATTTTAATGATTTTATAGGTGATCACTCAAGAACGTTCCCATGAAATTTTGGTAAGACTCCATGCAGTGAAGTGTCAAAAAATTGCATATGTAAAATCCATATTCTTTCATTCATCCATTTTCTGAACCGATGAATCCTAATTCGGGTTGTGCAGAGACTGGTGCCCATCTTTCCCAACTCCAGGTGAGGGCAGGTACACCCTGGACAGCTTGCCAGGCCATTGCAGGGACAACACTCACACAACCGTTCATACTCACACTCGCACCTTGGGGAGATTTGGAATAGCCAGTTAACGTACTGTGCATGTTTTTGGAGTGTGGGAGGAAACCGGAGTACCTGGAGGAAACCCACACAAGCATGGGGAGAGCATTCAAACTCCACACAGAAACGCACGAGCTGGGACTCGAACCCAGCACCTTCTTGCTGTGAGGCAGACATGCTAACCACTACATCACCGTGCCACCCATATTTCTTTCAATGGGTAATTAATTAATTAATTAATAACATGTCAATACTAATCTGATTTGAATTAAATTTGCATGTTCAGGATCAGAGCTGTGATTTGTTTAAATCTAACGTGAAATCTCAGACGTCTCTTTTGGAAGTGTAATAGTACAGCAAGTCTGGCAGGGGGTGGTGTGCCTGTAATATTTCTAGCTTGGTGAGGTTTGCACTCTCTAAATGCACTTGTTTGCATTTAAAAGTATGCTGCAGGTATGTTGTGTCCCCCCCACAAGAAAAGGACATGTAGAGTTTGAATATGTGGGGGCATTTATTCTGCCCTCCAAAGTGATTACAGCTAGTTATTAAGCTTAAGGATAGGATTAAATTTTGCTGCAAGACCACATGAACTAGCTGCATTAATTACGATGTCCAGGGAAAGTCCTTATAAAGGATTAAGAAAAGCGTAATTAAAGTCAGGACAATTTAATGTTGTTTTAAAAATGGCAAGAAATCAAAAATTGATTAAATGATGAGAAGTGAATGTGGACAGGTCCAAAACTAGCACTTCTTTATTTAGAGATCCCTCAATATTGCCATAAAACAAACTCTCAGTATTATGGCTTTTCTTTTCTTTTTTTTTAACAGTAAAACACTCAGTGTGTGCGTTTAGATAGTGAAACATGGGCGTTAGGGTCTACTGTGACATTCGTATATATATATATATATATATATATATATATATACACATACACACACACACACACACACATATATATATATATATATATATATATATATATATATATATATATATATATATATATATATTATCAGTGGGGGGTGATCCTACAATTAACCGCAGAAAGTGAGGGACGACCGCCCAAGTGTACTGAGAGGAAAATGGTAGATCAAACTTACCAATTTTATTGGATCAGTCTCTGTAACGGTAAAATGAGGCGTTCACTCCTTGTAAAAGTGAGTTTACACGGTATTTCAAGACCTCATCTCACTGGGGAATGTCTATAATGTTCATCGGTAACAACACATTTGATTGTTCCGCGTGCTTTAAAAAACAGGAAAATATTTTGCTGTGTTCTCTTGGTAAATGTCCAACAAGAAAAACCAGTAGAAACTGCTACAGCAAAACTATGGGATGCTCTGAATGAATGGAGCGATGAGCCAGATATGGACTTATCAGAAAGTGATGTTTTGTAAAAGTGAAGTATTTTTCACCTGATTCTCCTGCTCACTAGCTTCATACATTTAAGCATGTTCCTGGCCATGTGCTTTGTGCTATGTGCTAAAGTTGACCTTTGTGTTGATTAGTTTAACGTATCATGTGCTAAAGTTGACATTCATGTTGATTGGCTCGATTTTACATCGGGAAAATATTTAAAGGAACAGCAACGGGAGGAAAAATTAAAGGGCCTGTGACAGGAAGGGCATCCGACGTAAAAACCTCTGCCAAATCAAACGTGCGAATCAGATGATTCGCTGTGGCGACTCCCAAGTAAAAGGGAAAAAAGCCGAAAGGAAGACAGACATGCTGTTTTCTGTTTATTTTCAGCTTTCATGTAAGTAATTTAGTTGATTCCACAAAATGAATAACACAAATACCAGTAAAAATCTTTTGTTGTTCTGTTATTATTCATGTTTTCCACCTCGATGGTAATAAGCACTTACCATTCCACTCCACTGGTAAACATTTTAATAAGCGCCCACTCACTCCAATTTTTAAGCGCCCTGGGCGCTTATCACTTCGAATACGATATATATATATATATATATATATATATATATATATATATATCATCTGATTCATAAAATTTGGCAGAGACTTTTATGTGGGATGCCCTTCCTGTCATAACCATTTTTTAGCAAGGGACAGAAACATGCTGATGGCTTTGCAGCTACTCTTTACAAAAGTCAGCAATGTTTCTTTTACATGCCTCTCACCATAGACAGAGACAGACATGGCCCGCCTTTGATAACCCAGTTAGCCGCACTGGGGGGACAGCGACAACCTTGTGGGGATTCGAACCCCCAACCTTAGGATCAGCTATCCTGTGCCCTATCCACTAGACCACCTCTGGCCTTTATATATATATATATATATATATATACATATATAATGTATAGTATGCCCTTGACTATTCACGATTTTGCACCCACGGTTTGAGTATTTGCTGACTGCTGAGCAACCGGCACGTGATTCAAATTCAGCTGATGGTTCTCCTTTCTCCTGATTGGTTGAACTGATGTCCCGCTCCTTTTTCCTCATTCGCGCACAAGTTGTCAATGAGCCTCTTTTTTGTGTGTGTTTTAAGTACCAGTTAAGCTCTATGATACCACTCAAACACTGTGCGTCTTCTCTGGCTAAGCGATAGAAAACGCTGGATGTCTCTTCTGAAGAAATAAGACTTTCTCCTGAGAAGCGACGTTTTTTTCTGAACTGTTGTATTAAAATCTTTTTCTATTATTATTCCAGTACAGTACCTAAGTTCATGTTTATGCGTGAGATTTTATGTTCTGTAGCATGTTTAACAAACGATACCAAAAGGATAAACTTTATTAAAGTACTCTTCATGTCCTTTTACATTGAAGTTGGAGTGATGTCTCCAAGATGGCGCTGCCCAGAGGGCGACGTCGCGGAGTTCTCAGAGTCAAATTGTTTCTTTGTTCGTTTTAATTTGTTTTATTTGTTGTTTTGTTTATTCATGTTTTGCACTATGCTCGTCTCCGACCGGTCGACTCTACTACAGCTATAAGATCGGAGTATCTTCGGGCGTGTATAACTAAGCAGAGCTAATATGCTATTAGCAGAGCTAATATGCTATGGTAGGCAGCTCAATGCGAGCCGCACCCCAGCTATCAACAAGCCCAGGCGGGAAGGGGCGGAATGATGACTCCGGCGCTTGGGATTGCAGGGGATGAAGGCCGTTTAGCCGGCTAGTGCAATCGCCTTATCGGGTGTACTCTCCTCGAACCATGTTTCACAGAAACACAGTCCTGTAGATCCCGCTGTGCTGCAATCTGAGCATGAAGCTCGTCCATCTTGTTTCGCAGGGACTGAACATTTTCAAGTAGTATGGCCGGAAGTGCTAACCAAGCCTCTGAGAACGCCGCCTGGGCGGTTAGCATTGAGCTCCCATAGCATATAAGATCACGATAAAAGTTGTTGCGTGCTTAGTTTCCCGAAGCTGAAGCGGTTCATGCTGTAGTAGGGTCGACCGATCATAGACGAGCATAGTGCAAAACATGAACAAACAAAAAACAAATTAAAACGAACAGAGAAACAATTTGACTCTGAGAACTCCGCGACGTTGCCCTCTAGGCAGCGCCATCTTGGAGACGTCACTCCAAGTTCAATGTAAAAGGACATGAAGCGTAATAAAGTTTATCCTTTTGGTATCATTTGTTAAACATGCGACAGAACATAAAATCTCACGCACAAACATTCTCAGAATTAACTTCGGTACTGTACTGGAATAATAATTGAAAAAGACTTTAAAACGAGTGCTTTACAACAGTATATGTTGTATAATGTTTATATTTTATCATCAATAAAAATAAGAGTAAAAATTGAAAAGTTTTTCTTAATCATTACTATATTTTACGACATTAATACTGTATTAATGAGTACGACTGTCTATAGAATGTGTTTAAGAAGCATATTTTAATGCATGTAATAGATACATAGTATTTTATTTACAGCTGCTCATTCGCGCATGTGACGTCATACATGGAGTTTTACTTCCGGGTACAGAACTCACGGATTATCTCGATTCACGAGAGGGCTCGGAACCGAACCCCCGCGAATGTCGAGAGCCTACTGTATATATATTTTAGAGAACAGTGAAGTAGTGAAGTTGTAGGGCGACATGGTGGTTATTATCTCCGCCTCATATTAAGGAGGTCCTACAGGCTTGGCGAAGCAGTTATCATGTTCTGCTTGTGCTTGGGTGGGTTTCCTCCAGGCATGACAGTACAAGAGTACAAGAATGAAGGCTAATTGGCTGTTCCTAACTGGCCAAAGATATGAGTGTGAGTCTGAATGGTAAGGTATGTGTTGGCCCTGTGACGGTCTGGTGAGCTGTTTAAGGTGTAACCTGCCTTCATCCACTATTTCCCAAGAATTTCCTGAGAATTTCCTCACGTCTCTAAAAGGATTAGGCGGCTTTGTAAATGAGTGAGTGCGTGTGGTGAAGGTTTATAATTCCTTGACATAGGCATATGTTGTGAAAAACGCAAATTTGCCCAGAAACCGAGTAACACAAAAATTTGTTTTAGAAATGAGGCGCAATTATTTATTCTGTATCAATAGTAATTAAATGACGTAATGCTACAGCTTAGTTTGGATAAAAATACATTGGTGCAGACCACCTTATAGAGTTCCTTTCACATTTTTAATTTATTAAAATTCATAAAATTACTACAAGAAATCATTATTTCCCTTATTGTGCAAAATTACTATATGAGCCTCATTCAGTTGTGAACAGTTTAAAGCTAATTATTGTCACAGGATGGCTAGCACCTATCTCTGGGAAACAGCCTGCCAGTCCATCACAGGGTTATATGAGCCTCAATAAAAACCTCAATAAACCTTTTACAGTATATTCTTACATTGTTGTGCTCGAACACTGATATTCACCAAACTTCTCATTCATTCATTTTCTGAGCCGCTTAATGCTAATTAGGGCTGCAGTGAAGCCGGCACCCATCTCAGCCGACTCTGGGCAAGGGCAGGGTACTCCCTGGACAACATCGCAGGGCTCACCAATCTTCTCAAAAAATAATAAACAATTAATAAATGAGGCAGGGGACGGCATGATGGCGCAGTGCTTATCATGTCCACCTCACAGCAAGAAGGCTTGGGTTCAAATTCCAAGCTCAGACATATTTGTGCGGACTGTTCATGTTCATGTCCCCGTGCATGTGTGGGTTTCCTCCGGGTACTCCGGTTTTTCTCCCACCACCCAAAAACATGCATTTACAATTAAATACATACAATTAAACATTCAAAAATAATCCATAAGGTGTAAATAAAATATAAGGACACACACATACAGATGCACACCTCACATAAAAATGTAAGTAGTTTTGTTGGGGGGTTTTGGGTTGTTTTTCTGTTTTTGTTTGTTTGGATTTGTTTTTGTTTTTTTTTGCGTAATTGGCCTTGTTTTGCGGCATTTTCCTTAACTTTCCCCCTATTTTTCCTTAATTTAATAATTTTTCGATGAGTATCTTTGAAAACCCACCATGCACTGAAGCTGCAGAAACTGAAGCAGAAATTAGCGAGGGATCACTGTGTACAAGTTTTTGCCTCTGTGACCCAGAAAAGTAGGTCAAGGTCACTTACATAAAAAAACTCATCCTAGCACTCATAGTAGAGAGCCAGTGATACCAAGTTCTGAAAGCCCAGCCTTCGGCGCATGGCAAGTAAACGTCCGGAAACTGAAGTGTAATGAACAGACGGATAGCTGGATGGACAGATGAAGCCCATTCCTATTGCTCCCGAACTATATTGTTGTTGGAAGCAAGCTAATTAAAATTTTTTTTCCATTTTATTGTTTGTATATTTGTATCTAGTGCCTTCTCTGTTTTTAAATAAATATTTTCCATGAGAATATTCTAGGTTTCAAACTTATGAGGTAATGTATACTTAGATCTGACATCAACTATATATGCAACACGTTTTCGCTGGAGGGATGGACAGATGTACGCTATAGGTTTTTCTTGACGTTCCAAAAGCACCTCTACGGTTCGATTCCGTTTCCTTGTCGGTCGTACTCTGCTCATGTGGGACTGAATGTGTGTGAGTTTGAGAGTTACTCTGTCACTGTCACTGTCACAACATTAAACAAATTCATCCATTCATTCAGTAAATTAGTGCATCCATAGCACATTAGCTCTTAATCTTACTAGAATCATGTTGGTACTTATCTCAGCCGACACTGGGTGACGGCAGGGCACACCCTGAGCTTGCCAAACCATCTCGGGGCCAACACATGCAACCAATCAAACTTACAACTAGGGCAATTATTAACAACCAACTAGTCTAATATGTATTGCCTTTTGGACTGAGGGTGGAAATCAGAGTACCCTGAGGAAGCTGGTGCAAGCACGGGGAGAACATTCGAACTCCGCACAGAAACACCAGAGCCGTGTCCCGGACGAGAGGGGGCAGCTGTGGCCTAATGGTTAGAGATGCAGGTTTGGGACGTAATGGTCTCTGATTCAATTCCCAAACCAACAAGCAAAGTGTGTGGCGGAAGGGGTAGTGAGCTCCACCCCCTCAACCGCCCCTGAGTGCTGTCCTCGAAGTATGTGTGTGTGTGTGTGTGTGTGTGTGTGTGTGTGTGTGTGTGTGTGTGTGTGCTCACTTTGGATGTGTCAAATGCAGAGGCAATAATTTTCCTTGGATTAATACATCATGGCAAAAAAAAAAAACAGGTTGTGAAGCAGACATGCTAACCACTACACCACTGTGCCACCATTAAAACATTTTATAATTATAATAATAATAATTATTATTATTACATATATATGTATATATGTATATGTATATATTCACAATATATATATATATTGTGAAGGATGGAGTGGCAGATTGACAGGCGGATCGCTGCAGCCTCTGCTGTAAAGTGAAGCCTGTACCAGTCCAGCGTGGTGAGGATGGAGCTCAGCCACAAGCAAAAGCCCTTAATTTACCAGTTGATCTAAGTTCCAATCCTCACCTATGGTCACAAGCTTTGGTTAGTGACCAAAAGAATAAGGTCGCGGATACAAGCGGCTGAAATGAGCCTTCACTGGGTGGCAGGGCTCTCCCCTAATGTAGCGATAGGGTGAGAAACTCAACCATCCGGGAGGAGCTCAGAGTAGAACTGCTGCTGCTTTGTGTTGAGAGGAGCCAGTTGAGGTGGCTTGGGCATCTGGTTATAGTGATCCCTGGTGTGGTGTTTTTCAGGAATGTCCAACCGGGAAGGGACCCCGGAGTCAACCTTGAACACGCTGGAGGGATTATGTCTCGGCTGGTCTGGGAACGTGTCGGTGGCCCCTGGAAGTAGCTGGGGAGAGGCACATCTGGCCTTATTGCTTTGGCTGCTGCCCCCGCAACCAAACCCCAGATTAAGTGGAGAAAGATGACGATGATGAGGAGGACTATTTCAGTTAATTTCCTGAAACCGCTTAATCCTAATTAGAGTCACGGGGAGGCTGGTGCCCATCCCAGCCGACTTCGGGCGAGGGCAGAGTACACCCTGGACAGCTCACCAGGCCATCGCAGGGCGGAAAGACGCTGACGGCTATGCAGGTACTCTTGTCGAAAATTAGCAATGGATCTTTTACATGAACCTCACACCATAGACAGTGAACGACATGGCCAGTTTTTGATAACCCAGTTAGCCGCACTGGGGGGACAATGACAACCTTGTGGAGAGTGGGACTTGAACCCCAACCTTAGGATCAGTGATCCAGTGCCCTATACCACTAGGCCACCACCGCCCTATGATGAGGATTATGATGAAAATATTTGTATTTGTATCATAATTCACAGTGAAGCACTGAAGGGAGGGTGGATATCGCTGGGCATCAACGTGTAATTCGTCCCTCTATTCACAGTCCAGTACATACGACACAGGCTCTGGAAAGGTGTTTTACTAGAAATTACCCAAAAACACACAAAATACAGTCGGCCCCCAACTTACGAAGACCCCTGTGTACAAAATCCCCGGGTTACGAAAATCTTCCTGAGTTTCCGTCCCCTAGATACGAAACAACCCCGTCTTACGAAAAGAAATTCAAAATTCAAACGCGCCAATCAAGATTTCACACGACGCGCGAGTTGCTCTCTCATTTGTGCCCGCTGGCCTCCCAGATAGAGACAGAAGGAAGCTTCACTCTTTGGGTTTTAGAGTTTAGTTTTTAAGTTTTTTAATTCAGTAAATGTTTAATAAATGTGGGCGCATTTGAGCTCAGCTGGAATTGCGATCCCTCGAGGGATCAAATTAAAGTTGACTTTTTCAAGCAGGGAATGCGCTTTGAATTCACATCTTGTGGGCGTGGCCCACAGCGCGCGCAAGAGAGAGAGAGAGAGAGAGAGACAGAGAGAGAGGGGGGGGGAAATAACGCTTTAGTTTTTAGTTTTTTAAGTTGTTTTAATTCAGTAAATGGTCAGGCAGGGAATGCGCTTTATATTCACGTCTTGTGGGCGTGGCCCGCAGCGCCCGCGAGAGAGAGACAGAGAGAGAGAGAAGGAATAACGCTTTAGTTTTTAGTTTTTTAAGTTGTTTTAATTCAGTAAATGTTTAATAAATGTGGGCGCATTTAAGCTCATCTGGAATTCCGATCCCTCAAGGAATCAAATTAAAGTTGAGTTTGTCAAGCAGGGAATGTGCTTTGAATTCCACGTCTTGTGGGCGTGGCCCGCAGCACGCGCGCGCCAGAGAGAGATAGAAAGAAAGAGAGCTAGAGGTGTGTGTGTGTGTGTGTGTGTGTGTGTGTGTGTGTGTGTGTGTGTGTGTGTGTGTGGTAATAAAAAATGTTTAATAATGGTTTAATTAATAAATATGTTAATAAAATGTTTAAATGGTTTAACAAATAATTTTCTTTTACTTTTAACACATATTTCATACAAAATTGGTGTACTTTTATCATTTTTAAACGGTTTATGGGGTTTATCCAGTCCAAAGACTGGAGATTTGGAACGAATTAGGCGTTTAACATGTAAGATGTAACCCCTACTTACGAAATCCCCGCAATACAAAAGGGCTCTGGAACGGTTTAATTTCGTAAGTTGTGGGCCGACTGTATATATATATATATATATATATATATATGGTTTAATCTTTCGATTTTAAAGAATGACAATTATGACACCATCTGCTCCAAGTGAACGGGATAAGATGTGAGTACCTGTCTATTTATTTCAAGCATTATTCAATCAAAATCAAGTTTTCAATTCCAACAGAGTGGCTCAAACAAATCGTACCATTCCCTACAGTCTAGCTGTCGCTGCTTTTACAGATTTTTCCACAGCTCCTGTTGCACTGTGACCCACATTGTTACCAAAGTCTCTGTTGAACACACATTAGAGTCATCAATAGATTTTTCACTGGGAGCCTATATTTGTTCAAGTCAATCTAAATTATGAGTTTTGGCCAGTTCATAATGTCCAGAATGCCACTTCTTGTTCAGGTCATCATCTTCTCCTTCTTCTTCTTCTTTCCTTTCGGCTGTTCCCTTCAGGGGTCGCCACAGCGAATCATCTGACTCCATCTCACCCTATCCTCTGCATCTTCTTCTCTTACACCAACTACCTTCATGTCCTCCTTCACCACATCCATAAATCTTCTCTTTGGTCTTCCTCTAGACCTTCTGCCTGGTAGTTCCAACCTCAGCATCCTACTACCAATATACTCACTATCTCTTCTCTGTACATGTCCAAACCATCTCAATCTATCCTCTCTGACTTTGTCTCCAAAACGTCTTACATGTGCTGTCCCTCTGATGTACTCATTCCTAATCCTATCCATCCTCGTTACTCCCAAAGAGAACCTCAACATTTTCATCTCTGCTACCTCCAGCTCTGCCTCCTGTCTTTTCCCCAGGGCCACTGTTTCTAAACCATACAACATCGCTGGCCTCAACACCGTCTTGTACACTTTTCCTTTCATTCTTTCCGATACCTTCCTATCACACATCACACAGGACACTTTTCTCCAACCATTCCAACCTGCCTGCACACGCTTCTTCACCTCTTTTCCACACTCTCCATTGCTTTGGATTGTTGAGCCTAAGTACTTAAAATCCTCCACCTTCGTTATCTCTGCTCCCTGTAACCTCGCCGTTCCTCTTTTGGTCCTTGTCGTTCACACACATGACTTTCAGGTCATCTTTACACAAGTTATGTTGCATGTTCGGGATCATTGTCTTC
>CM045737.1:8773106-8778106 GCA_024760905.1 Plotosus lineatus
TTTGGGACGGGGGTAGAACGGATTCATTGGTTTTCTGTTATTTCACATGGGAATCATTGTTTCATCTAACAAACTTTTTGGCTCACGAGCTCGCCCTCACAACGGATTAAATTCTGTAGCTGAGGTATCACTGTACTTATACAGGTCCTTCTCAAAAAATTAGCATATTGTGATAAAGTTCATTATTTTCTGTAATGTACTGATAAACATTAGACTTTCATATATTTTAGATTCATTACACACAACTGAAGTAGTTCCAGCCTTTTATTGTTTTAATATTGATCATTTTGGCAAAAAAGTAAAGAAAAACCAAAAATCCCTCTCTCAAAAAGTTAGCATATTTCATTCGACCAATAAAAAAGTGTTTTTAATACAAAAAAGTCAACCTTCAAATAATGATGTTCAGTTATGCAGTCAATACTTGGTCGGGAATCCTTTTGCAGAAATGACTGCTTCAATGCGGCGTGGCATGGAGGCAATCAGCCTGTGGCACTGCTGAGGTGTTACGGAGGCCCAGGATGCTTCGATAGCGGCCTGAAGCTCATCCACAGTGTTGGGTCTGGTGTCTCTAAACTTTCTCTTCACAATATCCCACAGATTCTCTATGGGCTTCAGGTCAGGAGAGTTGGCAGGCCAATTGAGCCCAGTAATCGCATGGTCAGTAAACCATTTAGCAGTGGTTTTGGCACTGTGAGCAGGTGCCAGGTCGTGCTGAAAAATGAAATCTTCATCTCCATAAAGCTTTTCAGCAGATGGAAGAATGAAGTGCTCCAAAATCTCCTGATAGCAAGCTGCATTGACCCTGCCCTTGATAAAACCCAGTGGACCAACACCAGCAGCTGACATGGCACCCCAGACCATCACTGACTGTGGGGACTTGACACTGGACTTCAGGCATTTTGGCATTTCCTTGCCAAAATCATCAGTATTAAAACAATAAAAGACCTGAAATATTTCAGTTGGTGTGCAATGACTATAAAATATAAATTTTTATATAGACACAATAATAGATACAATAATAATATAAAATTTTTATCAGTACATTACAGAAAATAATGAACTTTATCTTGTATGTCAGATTGCTAATCTTGTTTAGCTAGTCCTAAAATAAATAAAATAAACTATTTATATTTGTGATTTCTCAAACGATTAGGTTGTAAGATAGCACTGTGCTTACTGTCTCTGTCTGAGCACTAAACAAATAAAGCTGAACTGAATTGAATTCATATAGACGTATTTAATTAATTTGTCCCAAAATTAAAACTAAAATAGGCAAAATGTATTGGCATGTACAAGTGTATAGATAATATAGCTTTCTTTTTTATTCCTTTAATGTAAGGTGAAATAAACCTAGATAAGTTGAGCATCAGTTGATTTTTATTTCCCTTTCCTTTGACTCATTGTGTATCGGACATCTTCAGTTACATCAGTAACTTTATAAGTAAGATGGTTCTACACAGCCTTGTTCCTGATGAGTTCTTTTTCCACGATCCCTGTTTACGTGTCTATGTGCTCATGATGAACAAAAACAATGAGTTCAGTGGATCAGTGGATTTCCGAGGCTGGGGGGAAGGGGGGTGGAGTGACCACGTTTCTGTCTTTTGAAATGTTAACACTTCTCTCTCACTGTAAATTTTGCAGACTTGAATGGAGAGGAGAGTAACCTTAGCAGTGTAATGCGATACCAAACGTGTGCATGCACCATGACACGCCCTCAAAGCCTCCCCGGAGTCCTGATTCCATCTGCTTCTGTCTTTGTTCGTGCTTTGTTTGTTCTGCACATTAATATTTTTCTTTTTTTTTTGCTATCTCTGCTGTTTTATACTTAATGCATATGCCTATACATACAGACCAGCCATAACATTAAAACCATCTGACTAATACTAGTATTGTTTCAGTCCCTCTTGTGAAACCAAAACAGCTCTGACCCAAGACCTCATACTTCATGCATCTTCTGACCTGCCCATGGCACCAAGACCCTAGCAACAGATCCTCTTAATTTGTGTAAGTTGTGAGGTGGGACCTCCATGGATGGGACTTGTCTCTCCAGCAAATTCCACGGATACTTGATTGGATTGAGACCTGGGGAATATGGACGGCAAGCCATCACCGTGAAATCTTACTTATGTTACTCAAACCACTCCTGAAGAGTTTTTCCACTGAAGCAGGGTATATTATCCTGCTGAAACCATTAGGGAACACTTGCTATGAACATGTAATTTGTAATTGGTCTGCGGTGAAATATAGGGAGGTGATATTTCCACTATAATAGAAACCATCCATATGAAAGGTAGGCCTTCAGATTTTCCAGAAAAACATTGTCCAGAGCATCATCCTGCATCCACCGACTTGCCTTCTTCCCAAAGTTCACAGGTGTCAAACTCAAGGTGACAAAGCCAGCCCTCCAACTCATTTTATGTGGCCTGCAAGAGCTTTCAAAGAATATAACTATCATCCATAATTTGCATCAACCATTACCATGAAACAGGGGGCAGTGGTGGTCTAGTGGTATAGGGCGCTGGATCGCTGATCCAAAGGTTGGGGGTTCGAGTCCCACTCTCCACAAGGTTGTCACTGTGCTCCCCAGTGCAACTAACTGGGTTATCAAAGGCCGGCCATGTCTCTCACTGTCTATGGTGTGAGGCATGTAAAAGAACCATTGCTGACTTTCGACAAGAGTAGGCTGCAAAGCCGTCGGCGTGTTTCTGCCCTGCGATGGCCTGGCGAGCTGTCCAGGGTGTACTCTGCCCTCGCCCGAAGTTGGCTGGGATGGGCGCCAGCCTCCCCGCGACCCTAATTAGGATTAAGCGGTTACAGAAAATGAACTGAACATTACCATGAAACCCAATTCAATATCCTTCCAACAGGTGGCGACAGCCTATTTCAAGTAAACAGCTAGTCATTAATGACACAAGAAATACTGCATGCTCCCTTGTCACTGTTAAGCATTGTCAGAATGTAGACAAATGCCTACACTAATCATTTCACCATGCAGATTTCATGGTTGCCCCTTTAGAATACATGTTCAGTGATTATTTGACACTCGATCCCCTTTAAATTTAGTGATGTAGCCTCAGTAAAAATGAGTTTGATACCCCGCCTAGGTGAATCTGGGTGATATCTTTTTCCACGCTAAGAAATAAACACACACAGCCATCCATATGATGTAAAATAAAATGTCATACATCAAACCTGGCCCTGGGTGCTGGGTGCAGCTAACTGGTTTATCAAACGCTGGTCATGTGTCTCAATGGCTATGGTGGAGGTTCGTGTCAAAGAACCATTGCTGACTTTCGACAAGAGTAGCTGCAAAGCCGTCAGTCTGTTTCCACCCTGCGATGGCCTGGCGAACTGTCCAGGGTCTACTCTGCCCTCGCCTGGAGCCAGCTGGAATGGACCCCAGCCTTCCTGTGACCCTAATTAGGATTAAGCAGTTACAGAAAATGAATGATATCAAGCCTGGCCAGCTTCTTCCACTGCTTCAGTTCTGATGCTCATATGGCCATTGTAGGTACTTACAGAAGGAGACAGGGATCAGCTTGAGCACGACACAACTTCATACAACTATACAAGCTCATACGTAGTGAGGTACAACACAGTATGTTCACACCCATTTCTGTTACAGACTCAATTACCTCTTTTCAGCATATTTTGCTACGGCAGGTCTTCCATGGGAGCCGACCACATGCATATCAGTAAGCTTTAGGTGCCTCTCACTGATTCACTGGTTCGCCTTCCTTGGAACACTTTGGTAGGTATTTACCGCTACATACCAGGAACTCCCCAAAACACCTGACAGCTTGGAATCTTCCAGTTAACACAATTTGGTCCACGTCAAAGATTCGTCCGTTTTTCCTACTTCCATCTTCAATAACTGACTGTTCCTTTGCTGGCTGATTCTTCCCACCACTTACCACGTGCCACAATGTTATTCACTTCATCTGTAGTGGTTTTAATGTTATGGCTGACCATGATTGGTTGGAAACTGACTGTGAATTCATTTTAAATAAATGTGCAGTAACATGAACAATAGTTTTATTTAGACAAGCTGCATCTAAAAATATTACGGTTTCTATAGTAACAGCTCAGGGACTTTGATTGATGGATGCGCTGCAAAATTGAAGAATGATAATAAACTGAGTTTATTTGTTGCTTTTCAACAACAAAAATTGTACAAGTGTGGTGAAGTTTGGTTTATGGAACATATTACACATGTTAAAGCTTTCTAAATTCCTTTTCACAAAATAAATTAGCTTTTTTTTTTTTTTGTCGTAGCCACACAGTCGTAATACTGAAATCCACGCTGCGAAGCCCAGCGCAACAGACCTAGGAAACGGACCTTACTTATTCGTTTGCTGAACCAATTAAACCTACTCGGGACACCGGGAGGTTGAAGTCTATCTCAGCCAGAACTGGGCAAAGGCAGTTACACGCTGAACAGATCACCAGACCATGGCACGGCAACGTACACAACCACGTATTCTCATATTCACACCGAGGGGCAACCTGGAACAGCCAGTTAGCCTAATGTGCATGTCTTTGAACTTTTGGAAGGAATTTGAGCACCTGCAGGAAACCCACACAAGCACCGGGAATTTACTCCGTTTCCGGTTGGTGACCCGCTGTATATCTGGTGCGTGATGTACGCAACAGGGTTTTAATTTTGCAAACATTTCCAGAATAAGAAAGTCTTCAAGACAACAGAATTTGCTTTAGAAAATGACAGGCTGTGTTTGTTTTAATGTCTCATTGACCCCAGGAGAGACAAAGTGATGCTGGGAAGGGAACATCTGTTTATCATTCATTCATTTTCTGAACCGGTTAATAATAATTAGGGTCACAGGGAGGCTGGCTCCCATCTCAGCCGACACTAGGCGAGGGCAGTGTACACACTTGGCAGCTCGCCAGGCCATCGCAGGGTAACAACTGTTTACAGTAGGCCCCCCACCCATTTACGGTTCACCAGTCGCGCCCCTGCATACTCGCGGATTAGCGGCAGC
>CM045737.1:8783106-8788106 GCA_024760905.1 Plotosus lineatus
AGCAGACTGTGATGTGAGACAAACCCCAAAGTGTATAATTTTTGTATAACTTCATTGTACGACGTGGGTTATTCTTCCTCTATAGGACCTTCAAACAATGGGAAAATAAAACTGTCAACAATAACAAAAAGAATTTATGCATAGGACACAGGAATATTCATTCATTTTCTGAACCACTTTATCCTAATTAGGGCTGCAGGGAGGCTGGCGCCCATCTCAGTCGACTCTGGGTGAGGGCACAGTCCACCATGGACAGCTCACCAGGCCATCGCAAGACAGAAACACACCTCCTCTTGACAAAAGTCAGCAATGGTTCTTTTACATGAACTTCCCACCACAGACAGTGAGAGGCGTGGCCGAACTTTGATAACCCAGTTAGCTACACTGGGGGGACAGAATTTGACAGTGGCCTCCAACTTTAGTATTACAAAATCAAGCACAGCACCAGTGGGCCACCAGTGGTCCTTTTTCATATCACTGTACCCATCAAAGTACTTTTTCATATCACTGTACCCATCAAATGGGATCTGATCTTTGTCAAAATCACACAGATGAAAAAACAGTGTCTGCTTTAACTAAAACCACCCAAACATTTATAGGTTTTCATGTTTTAATGAGGATAGCATGCAAACAATGACAAGAGGGAGGAACAAGTAACTGAACCCTCTGCCTAAGGAGACTCAAAGAGCAATTGAAACCGATTTTTACCAAATAATTTAAGTCGGGTATGTGCCCAATCACTGATAAGTGGCTTAAAGCTGCCCTGCCCACTATAAAACACACACCTGGTAAGAATTGTCTTGATGAGAAGCATTGTCTGATGTGCACCATGGCTCGCTCAAAAGAGCTGTCTGAAGACCTGCGATCAAGAATTGTTGATTTGTATAAAGCTGGGAAAGGATACAAAACCATCTCTAAAAGTCTGGATGTTCATCAATCGACAGTCAGAGAAGTTGTCTACAAATGGAGAGAGTTTGGCACTGTTGCTTCTCTCCCAAGGAGTGGCCGTCCACCAAAGATGACGCCAAGAGTTCAGCGCAGAATACTCAAAGAGGTAAAAAAAAAAAAAAAAAACCCTAGAGTGTCTGCTAAAGACTTACAGAAATCACTGGCACAGTCCAATATCTCTGTGCACACATCAACTATATGTAAAACAATGGCCAAGAATGGTGTTCATGGGAGGACTCCAAGGAGGAAGCCACTGCTGTCTAAAAAAACATTGTTGCTCATTTAATGTTTGCAAAAAGGCACTTGGACACTCCACAGAAGTTTTGGCAAAATATTTAGTGGACTGATAAAACCAAAGTTGAATTGTTTGGGAGGAACACACAACGTCATGTGTGGAGGAAAAATGGAACAGATCACCAACATCAACACGTCATCCCCACCGTGAAGCATGGTGGAGGGTGCATCATGGTTTGGGGCTGTTTTGCTGCCTCAGGACCTGGACAACTTGCAATCATTAATGGAAAAATGAATTCAAAAGTTCATCAGGATGTTTTGCAGGAAAACCTGAGGCCGTCTGTCAGACAGTTGACGCTAAAAAGAGGATGGATGCTGCAACAAGACAATGATCCAAAACGCAGAAGTAAATCAACTTCAGAATAGTTTCAGAAGAACAAAATACACGTTCTGGAGTGGCCAAGTCAAAGTCCAGACTTGAACCCCATTGAGATGCTGTGGCATGACCTCAAGACAGCGATTCATGCCAGACATCCCAGGAATCTGACTGAACTACAGCAGTTTTGTAAAGAAGAATGGGCCAAGATTAGTCCTGATCGATGTGCCAGACTGATCTGCAGCTACAGGAAGCGTCTGGTTGAAGTTATTGCTGCCGAGGGGGGGCACAAAATATTAAATGTGATGGTTCAGTTACTTTTTCCTCCCCCTTCTGTCATTGTTTGCATGCTATCCTCATTAAAATATGAAAACCTATAAATGTTTGGGTGGTTTCAGTTAAAGCAGACACACTTCTGATTCGTGGATTTATTCATATTCTTCTACGAGCTGATTTATCCATCATTGACATAAACTGAAGAATACGAATAAATCCGCTTAATCCTAACCAGTGTCACGGGGAGGCTGGCAGCCATGTCAGTCAATTCTGAGCAAAGATGGGGTACGCCTTGAACAGCCTGCCTGACCACTGTAGGGCCAACACACATAAAACCATTCACACTCACTCTCACGCTGAGGCTATTTGCGTATTCCTATTCATAGATATAATATAAAATAAAAATAAATAGGCTAGGTCCAGCGGCGGATGGCTCTGCCTGTCTACCACTCATTCATTTTCTGTAACTGCTTAATCTTAATTAAGCTGACATGGAGGCTGGCGCCCATCCCAGTCGACTCCGGGCGAGGGCAGAGTACACCCTTGACAGCTCACCAGGCCATCGCAGGGCGGAAACACGCTGACGGCTATGCAGCTGCTCTTGTTGAAAGTCAGCAATGATTCTTTTACATCAACCTCACACCACAGACAGTGAGAGACACGGCCGGCCTTTGATAACCATGTTAGTACACTGGGGGGACAGTGACAACCCATTGAGAGTGGGGCTTGAACCTCCAACCTTAGGATCAGTGATCCAGCACCTTTACCACCAGGCCACTACTGCTTCACCCTGTGCTCCCTGTTCACCATATTGGTTAATTAATTAGTACAATTTACACCGAAGCGCCAAAACTTAATTTTATTTTCTCACTGTTTATGCTGTTGTCAGTCACGTCAGAGAGTGAGTAGCAAGAAACAAGTTCTGCCACCCAACAGGGTTATATAGGACACAGAGAAAAGCATGCAGAACTTCTATCTCAAAAATACCATCAGGCCAAGACAATCGCCTTTCACGCGGATTCAGGTGTAGCGCTTTAATTCAGGATTAATGTAACTGAATACTGGCCTAGAAAGAACAGAACTTTAAAGAACATGAGTGCAGTACAGGAGAAACAGCTCTGATCAGTCATGAGGGAAAGTACAACGCAGGGGGGACGGGGGACAGGGGGGGGACTGAGAAGTGTAGACTGCGGAGACATTGGAAACATGGCACACACAGGTTTAGTTCATGTTCTGTAACCACTTAATCCTAATTAGGGTCGCGGCGAGGCTGGTGCCCATCCCAGCCGAATTCAGGTGTGGGCAGAGTACACCCTGGACGTCTTGCCAGGCCATCGCAGGGCAGAAACACTCTGACGGCTATGCGGCTCCTCTTGTTGAAAATCAGCAATGGTTCTTCTACATCAACCTCTCACCATAGACAGTGAGAGACACGGCCGGCCTTTGATAACCATGTTAGTGCACTCGGGGGACAGTGACCACTCGTGGTGAGTGGGGCTTGAACCCCCACCTATACCACGAGGCCACCACAGCCCCGGCAGACACAGGTGTTTATGTGAAATGTGCTGCTATATGATAATTACGCCCAGCTTCTGACCAATTAGAGAAGAGAACTCACTCACAGGGACCACTGTAAATAAAATGGATGAGTAATTGGTGATTGTGTTTGCACGGTCACGTGTTTGCAAAAAAAGTAGAACATCTCAGCTATGAGCTGTGGCGTTCTCTCTCGTGTACCAACATTATCTGAGTCTGACTATGTCTTCGTTTTCACTCAACGAGGGTTTACACAAAAGGTGGGTTGCATGTGCTGGCGCCTGAGTTACATAACAGATTGTGTGCCGCACAGTTCTGTATTTGGTCCATTCACATCTCTTCATACTCGTGGTTCTGAAAAGAATATCTCAAATGACTGAGACAGAATCCTCGCTTCCTTGATGTGGTTTTGTTGTAATAAGTGAAGTACCTTTATATTTTTAAGGATTTATTCTCAGCCGTGAAGGTAGGATTGAGACTCTTGTGTGTCTGGTTCTGCTGAACTCAGCGTTGTTCACTTGGACTATTTTAAAGGGTGTGCTGACATACTGCTAATTAGCTGCCTCATTTGTATTTAAGAGTGATTTCAATCTCTTTAAGCTGTGAAGCGTAGGCAGGACTCCCTTAAACCCTTTTTATAAACAACCTGCAGGATGTTTTTTTTTTTTTTTTTTTTTTTTTTGTATGAATAAAGCAGCGCTACGACAGAAGGTTTGGTTAAGGGGGAACTGAAAGCTGTGTAGTTTTACTCATGTATAAAATATGTGCTGTGCATCATTTAAAAGGAAATATTCCAGGTCTGAGATAAAATTGTACGGTGTTAAAAGGAAAATGTTGCAAGACATAACAATCCTCACTCGATTCTGTAACACTCAGTCGACGTACAGCCATCACGTGTAAACTGCACATTGTACATACGCCCAATTGTCTCAGAAAGGTTGTGGTGCAATCATAGGACTATCAGATCACCCAAAAAAGCATATCAAGTCCATCCATGGTGGCGTAGTGGCTAGCACGTCCGTCTCATAGCAAGAACATCCTAGGGTCATGGGGAGTCTGGAGCCTATCTCAGCCGTCTCTGGGTGAAGGCAGAGTACACCCTGAGCAGCTCACTAATCCATCACATGGCCAATACACATACACAGGGCGGGGCGGCGGGGGCTTAGTGGTTATGGCGATGGGTTACTGAGCCGTAGGTCAGCGGTTCGATTCCCATGGTCAGCACTGTTGGGCCCTTGAGCAAGGCCCTTAACCCTCAATTGCTCAGTTGTATAAAAATGACAATTGCGAGTCATTCTGGATACGATCGTCTGCCAAATGCTGTAAAGGTTGCATACAAACATTCACACTCACACCGAGGGACAATTTGGAACAGCCACTTTGCCGAATGTGCATGACCTTGGACTATGAAGGGGGGGACCAGGGGACCTTAGATGACACCTACGCAAGCAGTGAGAGAGCATACAAACTGCACACAGAAACACCGGCACCAGGCCCAAAGCTTGAAACCAGGACCTTCTTCCTGTAAACAGATGTGCTAACAACTGTCCACTATAACCACAACCTTTCACCTTGAGTGGTGACAAGATAGAGAAAGTGTGTGTGTGTGTGTGTGTGTGTGTGTGTGTGT
>CM045737.1:8793106-8798106 GCA_024760905.1 Plotosus lineatus
AGGAAAATACATGTGATAATGTCCTTTTGCGGTTTAAAAGGTCCGGTTTACAGTGACAAAATGAAACTAGACATCCATTGTTCGGCAGCAATTTCACATAAACTGATGAAAAAGATGAACCCCTATACTGACGAAAGAATTGACTGTATTGTTTGTTATATTGTTATGAGCTGCAATGATCAACAGAACTGTCTGTTATACTGTTATGAGCTATAATGATTAGCATTGCTGTCAGTTATACAGTTATAAGCTGTGATGATTAGCATTGCTATCAGTTATACAGCTATGAGCTGTGATGATTAGCATTGCTGTCGGTTATACTGTTATGAGCTGTGATGATTAGCATTGCTGTTGCTTATACTGTTATGAGCTGTGATGATTAGCATTGCTGTCAGTTATACAGCTATGAGCTGTGATGATCAGCATTACTGTTGGTTATACTGGTATGAGCTGTGATGATTAGCAGTGCTGTCAGTTATACAGCTATGAGCTGTGATGATCAGCATTGCTGTCGGTTATACTGTTATGAGCTGTGATGATTAGCAGTGTTGTCTGTTATAATATTATGAGCTGTGATGATTCACAGTACTGTCAGTTATACGGGTATGAGCTGTAATGATCAGCAGTGCTGTCAGTTATAGGGCTATGAACTGTGATGATCAGCATTACTGTTGGTTATACTGTTATGAGCTATGATGATTAGCATTGCTGTCGGTTATACTGTTATGAGTTGTGATGATTAGCATTGCTATTAGTTATACAGCTATGAGCTGTGATGATTAGCATTGCTGTCGGTTATACTGCTATGAGCTGTGATGATTAGCATTGCTGTCAGTTATACAGCTATGAGCTGTGATGATTAATATTGCTGTCAGTTATACTGTTATGAGCTGTGATGATTAGCACTGCTGTCGCTTATACTGTTATGAGCTGTGATGATCAGCATTACTGTTGGTTATACTGTTATGAGCTGTGATGATTAGCAGTGCTGTAAGTTATACGGCTATGAGCTGTGATGATCAGCATTGCTGTCGGTTAAACTTTTATGAGCTGTGATTATTAGCATTGCTCTCTGTCACATTTTATGATCTGCGATGATTATCAGTATTGTCTGTTATAATGTTATGAGCTGTGATGATTAACAGTACTGTCAGTTATACGGCTATGAGCTGTGATGATCAGCAGTGCTGTCAGTTATATGGCTATGAGCTGTGATGATCAGCATTACTGTTGGTTATACTTTTATGAGCTGTGATGATTAGCAGTGCTGTAAATTATACAGCTATGAGCCGTGATGATCAGCATTGCCGTCGGTTATACTGTTATGAGCTGTGATGATTAACAATGCTGTCAGTTATACAGCTATGAGCTGTGATGATCAGCATTGCTGTCGGTTATTCTATTATGAGCTGTGATGATTAGCACTGCTGTCGGTTATACTGTTATGAGCTGTGATGATTAACAATACTGTCAGTTATACAGCTATGAGCTGTGATGATCAGCATTGCTGTCGGTTATTCTATTATGAGCTGTGATGATTAGCAGTGCTGTCGATCACAGTGTTATAAGCTTTGATGATTAGCATTGTTGTCTGTCATATTTTATGACCTGCGATGATTATCAGTGTTGTCTGTTATACTTTTATGAGCTGTAATGATCTGCAGTGTTCTCTGTTATATTATGAGCTGTAATGTTCAGCAGTCCTGTCTGTTATACTGTGATGAGCACTTTACTGTCTGTTATACTGTCTCTGTATTTGATGGTGAGTCACAGCCTTGACCTTAAAGCAACTGAACCAGAAATTCCTAATGTTGTATGTGCAAAGCCCGCCATATGGCAACAGTATGTCTGAAGTTGACTATAATGCGTATGTATAGTGTATAAGGCTACAGTAATCGTAAATGGGATCAAAATTCTAATAAAAATACATTAAACAATAAAGGAAACACTATCAAACACACTGCACGGAAATGATCACACAACTCATTTAAATGTTTGATTCTAATTTGTCAATTGGTTATGGAGATCAGCAATCTGTTCGGTCTTTGGAATATTATTGTTACCAAGAATAAAACATGTTGCTGTGGGCTATATCATTAGCAGTGGCAGTATACAGTGGTACCTCACCTTACAAAATTAATCCGTTCCAGAAGTGGTTTCAAAACCTGGATTTTTCGTAAATTGAACCGCATTTTACATGTAAAACACGTGATTCGTTCCAAGGCCCCCAATACTGCCCCCTAAACCCTTTAAAAATTATAAAAGTATACTTTTTTAAGGCCTCCTTCTGCTTCAATATTGTACCGATGGTAGACGGGTTTAGCCATATTCCTTTGCGATATCACTCAACCACATGCCACGAGCCCACTTCTTCTTTTCACTCACATTGGGAATCACATGTGTGTGTGCGTGAGTGTGTGTGTGTGTGTGTGTGTGTGTGTGTGTGTGTGTGTGTGTGTGTGTGTGCGCACGCATGTGTGTTGACCATGTCTTCTTAGCAGAGTTATAATCTTACAAATGTTTATGCAAGGTTAAAAGCCTGAGCCAAAAAATAAAGTTGCAATGAGCACACTCGAAAAACTCACAAAACAACAGTAACTCTGTCCTTTACACAAAAAGCATCATGGGTGTTATGGAGATGCAGCTCCATAATAGCCAATGGGAGGGAGCTGCATCATCCCTCCTCGCCAATGGGAGGCCAGTGGGGTGGGATGTTGGGAGATAGCCAATGGGAGGCCAGCGGGCGAGATGATGGGAGATAGCCATTGGGAGGCCAGCGGAGTGGGATGATGGGAGATAGTCAATGGGACAGCAAATCGTGCACTGTTTGAATTTTTTGAGATGGCGCTTTCGTAACGTGAATTTGTTTCGTATCCAGAGACAGAAATTTTAGGAAAATGCATTTCGTAACCTGGATTTTTTGTTTGTTGGGACTTTCGTAAGGTGAGGTACCACTGTCGCTTTAGCGTTTTGGATGGGATTTTTTTTTATGTTATGCCTAGCCCACCCATCAAGCAAGACCTCTCCATCACATGACCACCACCAATCAGAGAGATGCATAAGCGCATTCCTCCCAGTCCGTGATATGTAATGCTGCTACTCAAAGTTTTTTGAATGACTGTATGCTATTCCTCCGTTCTGTGAAAGCTTGGACCATTAGCTTCCATAGTCGAGGATATCTGAGTGCATCCACCTGGAGTCAAAATCGCAATTCGATCCTTGTCTATGCACCACTTGGGAGACAATAAAATCACTTTTGAATCAATATTTTCAACCAATTTATTTCTTTAGTGTGAAGCCAGTACTTATTCAAGAAAATGCTGTTTTCCAGGGTCTCAATCGCTCTGTCCAGGCTTATTTGACCCTGTATAAACTGTATATGTGATGTGCAGAGTAACTCTGGTGTAATGTACTGGCTGGTGCTGTATTTTAATGATTTCTAAGTTATGGTGGTGTTTAATGGAATAAAAAATTTAAATTATCTTAACCATAAAGCATAGCTGCTTGGGCAGTGCCTATGAAATGATGGGTGGGTGGGGAAACAATGGCTTCTTTTCTCATTCACCATTTTCCACACACATATGTTTAAAATCAAAATAATTAAAAATCCAATACAGAAATAGAGGAGAAGAGTAATATTGGACTTCACTATATATCGCTATGCATTTTAGTTTTGACTCGTAGCAGAATCAACATGTAGTTGAACAGCTTTGAGGCTAATCGGCTCCAAATAAGCATTAAGAAGGTCCATGACTATCAACCTGGAGACAGCAGGCCTGAAACCAGGTTGACGCTGCAGCTATTTGTAGCCAAGGGAGCTAATTGGCCAAGCTCTTACGGAAGGGAAGCATACCCTGGCCTTTTTTTCACTCACAGCAATCACCAGGCAACCAGAGGCAATTGTAAGCGCATTCCTAAAAAGAGGCATTTAGTGATTTCCTTCAACGTGTGCTAAGTTGCCCCCGAGTGTGCATGCACAATATTCTGTAAAGCTCTGGGTGGCGGCAGCAGCATCACGTGTCACGGAGGCAGTACTTGACGTGTGGGAATTTGATACGAGTAAACTTAAAGGAAGAAAATGAATTAAAATAAGAGGGAGGGCTGAGTGTGATTAAGGTGAACGATTATACAATTCGTCCCAGTACCTTCCGGAGGGAAACCCATTCACCCAGTCTGGTCATCCAGTCTAAGTCATTCACTAACAATTCAGATGAATGGACCGACAGAGTCCATTTCCATAGTTCCCCGCTCTGCTCAACTATATTTGATGGTAGAAGCCACAAAAAAGTATTGAGGTTAATGTAATAAGCTGTTAACCTAAAAGGAAAAGAAATAAAAAAGATTGGGTCAATGAATCAGTTCATTCCGATTTTTTTTTTTTAACCATATACGTAAATCAAATAGAAGACATTCAGACATTCAGGTAGGATTCCTACTTTAACGCATTTACATATATGGCATTTGGCAAACACCCTTGTCCCCAGTGACTTAAATTCCTCAGTATATATATATATATATATATATATATATATATATATATATATATATATACACACACACACACACACACACACAGGGATCCCTCACTTTTCGCGGTTAATTGGGACCGAGATCCCCCCCCCCCACGACTGCTGAATTCCGCAAACCCCCCCCCGACTGATGTATATGTACATGTATATGTGTATATAATATCAATAAATACATATTCAATGCTATAAATACTTATAATAACAATTAGAGACATGAGAGATTTCCTTTCGGCTTTTTCCCTTTTTCTCAGGGGTCACCACAGCGAATGATTTGCATGTTTGATTTGGCAGAGGTTTTTACGTCGGATGCCCTTCCTGACACAACCCTTTAGCAAGGGACAGAAACACGCTGACGGCTTTGCAGCTCCTCTTTACGAAAGTCAGCATTGGTTCTTTTACATGAACCTCTCACCATAGACAGTGACAGACATGGCCCGCCTTTGATTACTCAATTAGCTGCACTGAGGGGGG
>CM045737.1:8808106-8875606 GCA_024760905.1 Plotosus lineatus
AAAACGAGTGTTAGTGGTCATCATCCATTACAATGGATGCACATGTCATACCTTGTGCATAATGTGGGCCTAGATTACAAGCATGACATCATTGCATAATAATAATAACAATAATAAAAATGCATAGGTTTTCACATCCAAAATCGAAATCTTGGTCAAAAACCTCTATGAACTGATTCTAATGTTAACCAATACAGTATTACACAATTGTGAATATTTCATATATATTCATTTATAAAAAATGATTCCTATGAGCTAGAAAGATACAGTAAGAGAGAACAGTCTTGATGTCTCTATGCTCTGGCCATGCTGTTGTTGGCATGCATGTGGCACAATAGCATAGAAGGTGGCATGGCTGGTCTGTACATTAGGAACTCAAATTCAGCCTTATGGGAATAAATAATAATAATCATAATAATAATAATAATAATAATAATAATAATAATGATGATGATGATCGTGGTGATACAGTCCCATGATTTACTCCTGCTTATTAATAAACACACACACACACACACACACACACACACACACACACACACACACACACACAGAGAGAGAGAGAGAGAGAGAGAGAGAGAGAGAGTAGTAACTGCACGTTATAACCCTGTGAATTACAGTATAATGTGATATGGTGTGTGTGTGTGTGTGTGTGTGTGTGCGCGCGCGCGCGTGTGGTGGTGGGGGGTTAGATGATGGGCGACGTCTTAGAATTTAAGCCACAATGAGAGGCTGATGAAAAAGACAAGATGTGAGACAGACAGAGGCGACACTTGTACATGGAATATGGATTTAAAAAAAAATGAAATACCCACCGCCCCACTCCACCCCTACCCCGTGTGTGTGTGTGTGTGTGTGTGTGTGTGCGTCTGCGTGCGGGTGCGTGTGCGCGCGCGCGCACGCGTGCTTACATCTGTGCAGAAGAGATCTACAGAACAATATGATCTACGACAAGGTCAACATCACAGACGTCTCCTAAAAGCGTTAAAGTCTTTAAAACGTGCAGGGAAAACGTCTTACCTCCTTGTGCGTGTGATCACGTCTAGCAGTCCTGTTTCCAGCGCGTCCTGTAGCGCTCAGTCATCTCCATTCACGCGCCAGCTCTCCGACCTCCTTTGTGTGTTGTGTGTTGTGTGTGTGTGTGTGTGTGTGTGTTGCTGATGCTGATGCTGTGCGCGTTCATCACCCTCCTCCACTCTTTCCCCTCCTCCTTTTCCCTCCACCTCCTCCTTTGCTTTGGATTCACACGTAAACCTCCTGCACGACGACTGCACGTGCCGGAGGGTGTGGCACCGGGATCCTTGCACACAAAACGTCTTGTGTACACCAGGCTCGACAGCATATTATAGCCAGACTGTCTGTCATTGTAGACTGTGCCTTGAAAAGTATTCAAGCATTCAAGTCTACTAAGAAGTGTCTGATGTTAGGAGACACATTCAAAGGCATAATGTCAGACGCTTATACACTCTGCATTCATTCAGCTGTTAGTATAGATTATTGCATAGGCGTCCAACTCAAGGCTCTCAGGCCAAATGCTTGCTCATTTTATGTGAAATTCTCCTAAAGAGCTTTCAAAGAATATGATTATTGTATGTTCTTAGCATCAACCATTACCATGAAACTTAATTAATCATTCATGCATTCATTCATTTTCTGTAACTGCTTACTCCTAATTAGGGTCGCTGGGAGGCTGCCCATCCCCGCCGACTCCGAGTGAGGGCAGAATACACCCTGGTCAATGTGTTTCCAGCCTGCAATGGCCTGGCAAGCCGTCCAGAATGAATGTTTGTAACTGTTAACAGACGTGTTCAACTTGTAAACCTAGGGATGGTTGCTCATTTGTTTCGCTCGGCTGTGTGACTTAGGATTTGATCCTACATTGTCATTTACTATTTATCTCAGCTGAGGCTCGTTATTTGGGTTAACTGAAATTTAAGTGAATGAGTTAATAAAAGAGAAAAGTTGACCATGAAAGCCATAAGTTCAAATTGAGATGGGATATGAATGATATTTTACAAAATTCTCTTTATCATGTATGCAATGAGTTCTTGTTTAGCTGTTTGCTGTGAGCACGGATGAAGAAAAAGTAATGCAAGGACAATTAATTGTGTCTTAATTTTTTTGACGACTTTTCACTTTTACGCCATAATTTTTAACCAAAATATCTGTAATTTCTCACCCTTTCAAGAGAGAGAGAGAGAGCGAGAGAGAGAGAGAGAGAGAGAGAGAGAGAGAGAGATTAGTTGTTTATTTGGTGTTACGTTTATTAGGTCAACAACCAGCTGGTGGAAATGTCCTTCAAACTGATGTGTTAAATTTATACTCAGAGCTATTGTAGAGCCTAATGCAGCCGTGAGAGAGAGGAGCATAGGGTGACTTATAAAAGTGGAGGTAGGAGCACACAGGTAGACTACATCTTGTGTAGACGATGTAATTTGAAGGAAGTCAGTGACTGCAAAGTAGTAGTGGGTGAGAGTGTTGCCAAACAGCATAGAATGGTGGTGTGCAGGATGATGCTGATGGTAAGAAAGGTGAAGAAGGCAAAGGCAGAGTAGAAGACAAAGTAATGGAAGCTGAAAAAGGAAGAGTGTCGTGTTGTCTTCAAGGAGGAGTTGAAACAGGCTTTGGGTGGTCAGGAAATGCTTCAAGATAACTGGACAACTACAGCTAATGTGATCAGGGAGACAGGTAGGAGAGTTCTTGGTGTGTCCTCTGGAAGGAGAGGAGATAAGGAGCCTTGGTGGTGGAATGAGGAAGTGCAGGAGTGTGTACAAAGGAAGAGGTTAGCTAAGAAGAAATGGGACATAGAGAGGACCGAAGAGAGTAAACAGGAGTACAGGGAGACACAACGTAAGGCGAAGGTAGCGGTGTCAAAGGCCAAACAGAGGGCATATGATGACTTGTATGATAGGTTGGACAGTAAGGAGGGAGAAAATGATTTATACAGGTTGGCACAGCAGAGAAATAGAGGTGGGAAGGATGTGCAGCAAGTTAGAGTGATTAAGGACAGAGTGGGAAACGTATTGACTGATGACAGAAGTGTACTGGGAAGATGGAAAGGGTACTTTGAAGAGCTGATGAATGAGGAAAATGAGAGAGAGAAAAGAGAAGAGGTGACTGTTGAGGACCAGGAAGCAGCAAAGATTAGTAAGGGTGAAGTGAGGAGGGCATTGAAGAGGATGAAGAATGGAAAAGCAGTTGGTCCTGATGACATACCGGTGGAGGTATGGAAGTGTCTAGGGGAGGTAGCAGTAGATTTTCTGACAAGAACATTCAACAAGGTCTTAGAGAGTGAGAGGATGCCGGAGGAATGGAGGAGTAGTGTGATGGTGCCCATTTTTAAGAACAAGAGTGATGTGCAGAGTTGTGGCAACTACAGAGGGATAAAGTTAATGAGCCATATGATGAAGATATGGGAAAGAATAGTGGAAGCTAGACTAAGGACAGAGGTCAGCATTTGTGAACAACAGTTTGGTTTCATGCCAAGAAAGAGCACCACAGATGCAGTGTTTGCTTTGAGGATGTTAATAGAGAAGTACAGAGGTCAGAAGGAGCTGCATTGTGCCTTTGTGGATCTAGAGAAAGCATATGACAGGGTGCCGAGAGAGGAACTGTGGTATTGCACGAGGAAGTCTGGAGTGGCAGAGAAGTATGTTAGAGTGGTAAAGGACATGTATGAGAGATGTAAGACAGTGGTGAGGTGTGCTGTTGGTGTGACAGAAGAGTTCAAGGTGGAGGTGGGACTGCATCAAGGATCAGCTCTGAGCCCATTCTTGTTTGCTATGGTAATGGACAGGCTGACAGACGAGGTTAGACAAGAATCTCCATGGACTATGATGTTTGCAGATGACATTGTGATCTGTAGTAAGAACAGAGAACAAGTGCAAGAAAATCTAGAGAGGTGGAGGTATGCCCTGGAAAAGAGAGGAATGAAGGTTAGCCTCAGTGAAACAGAATACATGTGTGAGAATGACAAGGACCCAAGAGGAAGGGTGAGGTTACACGGAGCAGAGATAAAGAAGGTGGAGGATTTTAAGTACTTAGGCTCAACAATCCAGAGCAATGGAGAGTGTGGAACAGAGGTGAAGAAGCGTGTGCAGGCAGGTTGGAATGGTTGGAGAAAACTATCCGGTGTGATGTGTGATAGGACGGTATCGGCAAGAATGAAAGGAAAAGTGTACAAGATGGTGATGAGGCCAGCGATGTTGTATGGTTTAGAAACAGTGACCCTAGGGAAAAGATAGGAGGCTGAGCTGGAGGTAGCAGAAATGAAAATGTTGAGGTTCTCTTTGGGAGTAACGAGGATGGATAGGATCAGGAATGAGTATATCAGAGGGACAGCACATGTTAGGGGTTTTGGAGACAAAGTCAGAGAGGCTGGATTGAGATGGTTTGGACATGTACAGAGGAGGGATAGTGAGTATATTGTTAGTAGGATGTTGAGGTTGGAACTACCAGGCAGAAGGCTGAGAGAAAGACCAAAGAGAAGATTTATGGATGTGGTGAAGGAGGACATGAAGGTAGTTGGAGTAAGAGTAGAAGATACAGAGGATAGGGTGAGATGGAGGCGGATGGTTTGCCGTGCGACCCCTGAAGGGAAAAGCCGAAAGGAAAAGAACAAGAAGATCTATTGTAGATCCTGTACTTGTTTACTTTTACCTCAGTAAGAAAGAGGACAGAAGAGGATGGATACTGTCCCTGCCTGGTCACAGTCCACCATTAAGCAGCTCAGCGATTTCTACGATTTGCAAATATTTATTATGAATTCATTAGGAATGCCAGTACTCATGCAGCAATTCTCTATTGGAAAAAGGGGCAAGCAAATTCCACTGGTCTTCAGTGGCTATCCATGAGTTTGGAAAGTTCAAGAAGACATTCATCATGGTACTCGTCCTCAAGCATCCTAACCCAGAGAGACCCTTCATCATAGAAGGTGGATGGGTTGGCTGTTGGAGTTGCTGCAAAACCAGCTCAGAAGGGAAAGGACCCAATGGTTTCAATATACTGTATTGCCTTTTTCTCCACAAAGTTATTTCCAGCTGAGAGAAATTATGAGGTGGAGGACAGAGAACATGTCAAGATTAAACTTGTGTTGGAAATTGTGGAGACACTGGCCTGAGGGGGGCCAAACACAACTCCACACTACTGTATACGCCAACCACAAGGACCTGGAGTACATTCACACCGTAAAGAGACAGAATTCCATGCTGAGCTATTGGGTTATGTTTTCTAGGTCAGGTTCAGGTATTACCACCATTTTCACATCACGCAAAGGCCAACACCTTCTCTTGACAGTTCACCTATGGTGATGAAGTGCCTCACTGTAAAAAAAAAAAAAAATCAGTTGTTTTTTACAGTAAAATACTGACAGCTGTGGTTGCCAGAACTTCAATGGATAATTTACGGGAAGACATTTTTTTACAATTACAGTAAATGAGTACAGGTATTGCTTATTCTACATTTAAGGGTGGTATTTGACTTCACATTTTACTGTAGGAATAAATGTTTTTACAATAGTAAAATAGCTCATTTAGTTCTAAAACTAACCTCAAAATATTACATAAAATAAAGTCTGCAACATTTAATACTGAAAACTGCCCCACCAGTCAGCACATTTAGCAGAGGCTGTAGTACATTTACAGCATTTGGCAGACACTCTTATCCAGAGCACCTTCATTTATTCATTTTCTGAACTGCTTAATCCTAATCAGGCTCACGTGGAGGCTGGTGCCCATCTCAGCCAACTCTGGGTGAGGACAGAGTAAACCCCGGAGAGCTCGCCAGGCCATCGCAGGGCAGAAACACGCCGACAGCTATGCAACTACTTTTGTTGAAAGTCAGTTCTTTTACACGAACCTCTCACCATAGAGAGTGAGAGACATGGCCGGTCTTTGACAGCCCAGCTGGCTGCACTGAGGAGGGGGGATGACCACCTGTTGAAAGTGGGACCTGAACCCCCAACCTTGGGATCAGTGATCTAGCACCTTCCCACCAGGCCACCAGTGCCCTCCAGTGCAACTTACAATTATCATTTTTATTCAACTGAGCAATTGAGAGTTACAGGATCTGCTCAAGGGCCCAGTGGCGGTGAGGGTGGGGATTGAACTGCTGATCTTTGGAGCAGTAATCACTCCCCTTAACTACTAAACCACTACACCACCCTTTACTACTTGTAAAATAGTCTTTACAAGAAAGTGACACAAGAAGTTGCAATTCTGGTCACTCAGAAACCGCAGGTATATTTCCGCAATCCCTACAAGCATCTGCACTTTTAAAAGTTTTAAACTGTATTCTTTGCGAGAATAAAATGCAAAAATTACAGGATGCTGTGCTTGGAGGTTTACAGCATATTTATGTTAAAAGCAGAACAAGAAGTTTATTATGGCAGGTCAATGTATAGTTTCTGGAAGACTCATCATTTTCCCTGATTTACTTGTTGACGGTGAGTCCATGTTTAAAAACAAGGTTTAAAAGTTCAAAACTTATTTCTAGTTGCTTTACTGTGATTGATTAAATTTTTTGACTGTAAAATCTAATGACTTTTTTTTTTACAGTGCTTGCCCTGAGCCCATTCCATCAGGCAACTGCTTCATCTATGCCATTGAGTGGAATTTTGACAAGGAGTTAGGTCATCCACCATGTCCCCAGAGTGCTCGCCAAACTGACCACCTCGACCCTGCTTGTGTTTTATTGTCTTGGCCGACGCCACTCCTTTCTTAGGTCACCTCACTAAATCCTGCACCAAGTGTACCTGCTCCAAAGTGCCTCGAACGTTCCCATGTGAAAAGCTTACTCCTCTGCCTGTTCCACAGATATCCTGGTCTCACCTCACCATAGATTTTCTGATTGAGTCGCACAGGTATACTACCATCATGGTCACATGTGACTGCTTCTCAATTTTTTCATGCTGGTTCGGGTATCGAGTTTTCAGTTCCAAAGCCACGTTGTTAACCATTAGTCTATGACCGCCCCGAAAAACTTTTTGATAGCCCAGGCAGTTGAGGCCTTCAGCCTGGGTTTCCCTTGGTCTTTTCTTCTATGTGAATGAGCTGATGTTTTTTAAGTTTCTAATGATAAAGTAAACCTCGTCTCACACTGTGAACACTGTTACAGCTTTTCTTTAGTGTGAATGCACTTGTGTGGTACACAGTTTAACTTAATGGGTGTGCAAAACTGTCCGGTGTTTCAGTAGTCCAGAGTACTGAAGCCCGATATCTCACAAATAGAATCTATCCCTGAATCTACTTCTTATCGTTAGTCGGCTAGTAATACAGTTTTTTTTAACAAGTTGGCTAAAAATATATAAATAGTCATTCAGTCAGTGATCTTCTCCACTTGGTAACCGATTGGATTGCTGGGGCAGCAGCCTAAGCAGTGAGGTCCAGACATCCCTCTCCCCAGCTACTTCCTCCAGCTCTTCCAGGAGACAATGAGGCGTCCCTAGACCAGCCGGGGGATATAGTCCCTCCAATGTGTTCTGGGTCGACCCCGGAATCTCTTCCTGTACCTTCACAGGGTGGCTGGCCTCGTCCCTCAGAGATAGGCTGAGAAGAGCCACCATCCGAGTGGTGCTCAGAGTAGAAACACTGCTCCGCCACGTCTATAATTTGAAAGAGGCCCATTTACAGTGTTATCTCTTGGAAATAAAATGGAATCAGCCACAGTGCCTTTCTGAAACCATTCGCTTATTCCTGGATGTGAGTTTCAGTGAGCCCTGCACTGGGCACGATGATATTAGTAAACATCTCCATCTTGAGGAGAGTGAGAGTGCAGAATACTTCAACTCGGACTTTTTCACTTTCTACAAATCTGTGTTGCATTGCCAAGTTATTGTGCATAACAAAACTCATTCTTTTCGGCAAGCACCAAGACGTCTGAACATCTCCAAACTAAAGTGTCTGCATGTGAAACAGTCCATGGTGGAGTAAATAGACAGCTCACTGAGACCCCTTAATCTTGACTCTGATGATGTGGAGTCGAACTGGGTGAGCTTCTGAGACACTGTCTACAATGCTGCTTCAGCACTATTGGGCCCGACCACACGAAACCACCAGGACTGGTTCAATGTGAATGACGACCGCATCAGTGCACTGCTCGAGGATAAACACTACCTTCACAAGCGCTCCTCAGTGATCCCTGTTCAGCCTCAAAGAAAGCTGCCTTCACCAGCTGTAAAAGAGTGTTCAGCGTGAGCTACGTCTTATGCAGGACTCTTGGCTGAGCATGATGGCCGATGATATCCAGTCATTTGCCGACCAGATTGACTCCAAGAACTTTTTACAGTGCGCTCAAGACCGTTTACGGACCCACAAAGTCAGGATCAACCCCGCTCCTTAGTGCTGACATGTGGGAACAGTCTGATCACTGACAAGGAGAAGATACTAGAGTGCTGGGCAAAACACTTTGACGGTGTGCTAAATTGTCCCTCAACGACGAAGTGATTGTGCATCTGCCACAAGTCTCCATTGACTCCCTTGTCAATCCCCTAGCTGAAACTGAAGTGGAGAAGGCTGTGAAGCTGTTCTCCACCAACAAGGCACCCAGTGCAAATGCAAGCCCTGCAGCGATCTACGCATCCGATGGACCACAACTGCTTAGGAAGCTCACTGAGCTGCTCCAGTCCATGTGGTGCCAGGAGAAACTTCCACAGGAGTTCAAAGAAGCCTCCATCGTCCATCTGTACAAGCGGAATGGGAACTGACAAGCCTGCGACAACCACCGTAGCATCTCATTATTCTCCATTGCTGGGAAGATCTTAGCCAGAATCCTGCTAAAATGTCTGAATAAGCATCTTGAGGACTTGCTACCGAAGAGCCAGTGTGGCTTTAGGAAAGGCCTTGGTACAGCGGACATGATTTTTGCTGCCCGAAAACTGCAGGAGTAGTGTCGCGAACAGAACATCGGCCTTTACACCACCTTCGTGGATCTGCCGAAAGCATTCAACATGGTCTGCAGGGAGGGGCTCTGGAAGATCAGGGCCAAGTGTGTGTGCCCTGACAAGTTCATACCGCTGGTTAGACAGTTCCATGATGGCATGCAGGCTAGCATGCATGGGAATACTACGAACCGTTTCCCGTGACAAACGGCATCAAGCATGGCTGTGTGCTCGCCCCAACCCTCTTCAGCATGATGTTCTCTGCCATGCTGACTGATGCCTTCCGAGAAGGTAACATTGGAGTCTGCTTCAAATACTGTACAGACGGCAAGCTCTTCAACTTATGAAGACTGCAGGCTAAAACCGAAGTCCAGGAAGACACAGCACAGCAATTTTCTCTTTGCTGATGACTGCGCATTGAATGCTAGTACTCAGTCTGATATGCAGGAAAACATGGATCTATTTTCCAAGGCCTGTGACGACTTCGGTCTTACATTAAGTACAAAGAAGACTGAGGTTATGCACCAGCAATCCCCCACAGAGCAGTACACAGATCCCACCATAACAGTCAACGGCCAGAAGCTCGCTGCAGTAGACAAGTTTGTCTACCTTGGTAACACCCTGTTGCGCTCCACCAACATCGATGAGTAGGTCTCCTACAGGTTGGCTATAGCCAGTTCTACCTTTAGCAAGCTACAGCACAACATGTGGGATAGGAGAGGCATCAGTTTGCGGATGAAGCTGAAAGTGTATCGAGCAGTAATCTTACCTTCTCTGCTATACACATGCGAGACCTGGCCAGTATACAGTCGTCATGCCAAACTGCTGAACTCATTCCATATGCAAAGCTTGAGTAAGCTGCTTTACATCAAATGACAGAACAAAGTACCTGACACTGAAGTCCTTCAGAGGGCTGACATGAAAGTGTTCATGCCATGCTGAAACGGGCCCAACTCAGATGGGCTGGACATGTGTGCCGTATGGATGACGATCGCCTTCCAAAACGTCTGCTCTATGGTGAGCTGTGTGAGGGCAAACGTTCACAGGGCGCACCCAAGAAATGCTTCAAGGACACCCTGACAGCCACCCTGAAGTCTGCAACATCAACCCCGACTCCTGGGAGTCAGTTGCACTTGACCGTACTGCCTGGTGTCCATGTTATTGACTTTTTGAGTCTCCTACTGATAATATGATGCTGCTGCTTCTCTAAGAACTATTATACTGAATCTACCAGGATTTAATGCATATTGGCCTCATACATTAAAAATGTGAAAAGTATTTTTTTTACATCATCAGAAAATGTCATCAGTGTCACACATTTCAGAACCAGTTTCGTGATCAGACCCATATATGTGTATGTAGGTATGCACATGCACATGTATAGCTCATTGTAGTTCCTTAGTTGCATTTATACACTTTATTTTTTTATAATTACTGCTAAAGCAAGTTTCATTGCTCATGGAACAGTTGATAATAAATATCTCTTTAATCTATATCTTATCCTTATTTTTAAATGGGTGAGTAAGAACATACAGAGTCTCTAAGCCTTTTTAAATTAAGTTTGTGTGTTATACTAGTATTCTTCTTCTGTGTGGTAAACTGAGCAACTTCAATACTGAAGACTGATGTTGGTGTAAGACTTGGGCTGATTTGGCCTGGTGGAGCCCATCCCTCTCCAGGTTGTAGAAACACGCTGACGGCTTTGCAGCTACTCTTTACGAAAGTCAGCAATGGTTCTTTTACATGCCTCTCACCATAGACAGTGAGAGACATGGCCTGCCTTTGATAACCCAGTTAGCTGCACTGGGGGGACAGTGACAACCTTGTGGGGACTCGAACCCCCAACCATAAGATCAGCGATACTGTGCCCTAACCACTAGACTACCACTGCCCACTATTCCTTTACGAGTACAAGTATATTCCGTCAAATGAAGCGATACAGATGAATGGGCACCTTTAAGGCACTGATCAGCTTCATACCGTTTATTCATTTGCTTAGCCGCGTGGTGGCGCTATTGCTCCGCCGCTATCTCGTTTCTATAGCAATCGTGTTTTGTGTTGGGCGCCATTTTCAAACAGCTTTACCTTCACCGGAAAAGGAAACCAGCTGCAGACGAGATATCTATAAAGGGAAAAGAACCGAATTTTGAGAAATAACTGTACTAAATATGTTTAAAATGGTTCTAATGTGCAGTTTACAGAAAACGGCTGGGAATTTTCCTGAGTGTATTAGAAGTATAGTTAGCTGGTCAAGCTAAGTGCTAATGTGTACGTTAGCAGCTACTTCATTAGCTTCGCCAACTAACTGACTACTAAACAAGAAAACTTCTGGGTAAGTAATTAAATTCTGTATAATTCCAGTCAGGTGCGGAACGTTTCTTTCTCGTTTCGTACGGAAAACTAGTATCACCGATATGTGTGTACAGAAAACCGTGTTTATATTACAATAGTTTTGTGTTTATGTTTGTAAATCACAGAATAAATAAAAGGGTAATGTGTCGGAAATAGTCATTTACGGTACATTTACGGCACTTGGAAGACACTTTTATCCAGTGCTACTTGGTTATTTTTTTTATACAAATGAGCATTTGAGGGTTAAGGGCCTTGCTCAAGGGCCCAACCGTGGTGATAGTGGGGTTGAATTGCTGACCTTCAGATCAGTAATCCATTGCCTTTATCCTCTCAGCCATCACTACCCTTTATAGGTCACTATAGGGTACTATACAGGTAGCAGTGTCAAAGGCCAAGCATGATGACTTGTATGCTCAGTTGGAAAGGACAGAGGGAGAAAATGATTTATACAGGTTGGCACAGCAGAGAAATAGAGATGGGAAGGACGTGCAGCAAGTTAGATTGATAAAGGACAGAGAGGGAAATGTATTGACTGATGACAGAAGTGTGCTGGGAAGATGGAAAGAGTACTTTGAAGAGCTGATGAATGAGGAAAATGAGAGAGAAAAAAGAGTAGAAGAGGTGACTGTTGAGGACCAGGAAGTAGCAAAGATTAGTAAGGGTGAAGTGAGGAGGGCATTGAAGAGGATGAAGAATGGAAAGGCAGTTGGTCCTGATGACATACTGGTGGAGGTATGGAAGTGTCTAGGAGAGGTAGCAGTAGATTTTCCGACAAGAACATTTAACAAGGTCTTAGAGAGTGAGAGGATGTCAGAGGAATGGAGGTGCCCATTTTTAAGAACAAGGGAGACGTGCAGAGTTGTGGCAACTACAGAGAGATAAAGTTAATGAGCCATACGATGAAGTTATGGGAAAGAATACTGGAAGCTAGACTAAGGGCAGAGGTCAGCATTTGTGAACAACAGTTTGGTTTCATGCCAAGAAAGAGCACCACAGATGCAGTGTTTGCCTTGAGGATGTTAATGGAGAAGTACAGAGAAGGTCAGAGGGAGCTGCATTGTGCCTTTGTGGATCTGGAGAAAGCATATGACAGGGTGCCGAGAGAAGAACTGTGGTATTGCATGAGTCTGGTGTGGCAGAGAAGTATGTTAGAGTGGTGCAGGACATGTATGAGAGATGTAAGACAGTGGTGAGGTGTGCTGTCGGTGTGACAGAAGAGTTCAAGGTGGAGGTGGGACTGCATCAAGGGTCAGCTCTCAGCCCCTTCTTGTTTGCTATGGTGATGGACAGGCTGACAGACGAGGTTAGACAAGATTCCCCATGGACTATGATGTTTGCAGATGACATTGTGATCTGTAGTGAGAGCAGAGAACAAGTGCAGGAAAATCTAGAGGTGGAGGTATGCCCTGGAAAGGAGGGGAATGAAGATTAGCCTCAGTAAGACAGAATACATGTGTATGAATGACAAGGACCCAAGAGGAACGGTGAGATTACAGGGAGCAGAGATAAGAAAGGTGGAGGATTTTAAGTACTTAGGCTCAACAATCCAGAGCAATGGAGAGTGTGGAAAAGAGGTCAAGAAGCGTGTGCAGGCAGGTTGGAATGGTTGGAGAAAAGTGTCCGGTGTGATGTGTGATAGGAGGGTATAGGCAAGAATGAAAGGAAAAGTGTACAAGACGGTGTTGAGGCCAACGATGTTGTATGGGTTAGAAACAGTGGCCCTGGGGAAAAGACAGGAGGCAGAGCTGGAGGTAGCAGAGATGAAAATGTTGAGGTTCTCTTTGGGAGTAACGAGGATGGATAGGATTAGGAATGAGCACATCAGGGGGACAGCACATGTAAGACGTTTTGGAGACAAAGTCAGAGAGGCTAGATTGAGATGGTTTGGACATGTACAGAGGAGGGATAGTGAGTATATTGGTAATAGGATGCTGAGGTTGGAACTACCGGACAGAAGGCCTAGAGGAAGTCCAAAGAGACGATTCATGGATGTGGTGAAGGAGGACATGAAGGTCGTTGGTGTAAGAGAAGATGCAAAGGATAGGGTGAGATGGAGGCAGATGATTCGCTGTGGCGACGCCTGAAGGGAAAAGCCGAAAGGAAAAGAAGAAGAAGAAGAAGAAGATTGGGTACTATACAGAAGGGCATTTCCTTCAATGACCACAGGTCTGACAAGATGTGGGTCTTTCCTGAAGTGATGTCCCTGTAGAGACTCAGACCAGTCCTCCTCCAACATGACCGAACCCCTGTACAAGTACAAGCCTTAAAACATATTGCGTGCACAAGTTGGGGAAGAAGAACTTGAGTGTCCTGTACAGAGCCCTGACCTTAAGGAACACCTTTGGGATGAACTGCATGCTGGAGCTTGTCCCAGCCGACAGTGAACTAAGGTGGGGTACACAGTAAAGAACTTGCCAGATCATTGTCATACAAAATCAATCACATCTAGACCCTGGGGTAGTTTCATTCATCATTCATTTTCTGAACTCCCTTATCCTAATTAGGATCGTGGGGAGACTGACGCCAATCTCAGCTGACTCTAGGCAATGGCGGGGTATACCCTGGACAGCTTGACCTGCCATCGCAGGGCCAACATTCACACAACCATTCATACTCACACTCACACCTAGGGAAGATTTGGAACAGCCAGTTAACTTACTGTGCATGTTTTGGACTGTGGGAGGTACCCGGAGGAAACCCCACACAAGCATGCAAAGAACATGCAAACGCCACTCAGAAACACCAGAGCTAGGAATTGAACCCTGGACCTTGCTGCCGTGATACAGACATGTTAACCACTTCACCCGGGGAAATTTGAAACTTCCAATTAGCCTAATGTGTATGTCTTTGGACTGTGGGAGGAAACCGGAGTACCTGGAGGAAACCGACACAAGCACGGGGAGAACGTGTGAAAGACTCAAACTCGGAACTTCTTGCTGTGAGGTGAATGTGCTAATTCCTATGCCACCATCCCATTGGTGTACCTGATATCAGTACCCATCATCATCATCATCATCATCTTCCGTTTAGTCCAGGGTCGGGTCGCGGGGGCAGCAACCTTAGCAAAGAGGTCCAGACGTCCCTCTCCCGAGCCACTTCCTCTAACTCTCCCGGGGGGACACCGAGGCGGTCCCAGACAAGCCGGGAGACATAGTCCCTCCAGCGTGTTCTAGGTCGACTCCGGGGTCTCTTCCCGATTGGACATGCCAGAAACACCACACCAGGGAGGCGTCTGGGGGGCATTCTGACCAGATGCCTGAGCCACCTCAACTGGCCACTCTCAATGCGGAGGAGCAGCGGATCTACTCCGAGCTCTCCCCGGATGGCGGAGCTTCTCACCTTATCTCTAAGGGAGAACCCCGCCACTCGGCGAAGGAAGCTCATTTCAGCCGCTTGTATCCGTGATCTTGTTCTTTCGGTCATTACCCAAAGCTCGTGACCATAGGTGAGGGTTGGAACGTAGATCGACTGGTAAATTGAGAGCTTCACCTTGCGGCTCAGCTCCTTCTTCACCACGACGGACCAGTACAGGGATCGCTGCAGCCTCTGCCGCCCCAAGTGGAGGACCTCATTCCCGACCCGGAGGGTGCATTCCACCATTGTCCGACTGAGAACCATGGCTTCGGACTTGGGAGGTACTGATCTTCATCTCGGCTGCTTCGCACGCAGCTGCGAATCGCTCCAATGAGAGCTGGAGGGCCCGACTTGATGAAGCCAAAAGGACAACATCATCCGCAAAAAGCAGAGACGATATCCGATGGCCACCAAACCAGAACCCCTCACCGCCTCGACTGCGCCTAGAAATTCTGTCCATAAAAATTATTAACAGAATTGGTGACAAAGGACAGCCTTGGCGGACTCCAACTCCCACTGGAAACAAATCCGACCTGCTGTTACCAATACGGACCAAACTCTGGCTCCGGTGATACAGCGACCGAATAGCTCGTAGCAACGGAGCCCGAACGCCCGTACTCTCGAGCACGCCCCACAAGATCTTTCGAGGGACACGGTCGAAAGCCTTCTCCAAATCCACAAAGCACATGTGGACAGATTGGGCAAACTCCCATGCCCCCTCCAGAATCCTGTGGAGCGTATAGAGTTGGTCAAGAGTGCTGCGGCCAGGACGAAAACCACATTGTTCCTCCTGAATCCGAGGTTCGACTATCGGTCGGATCCTCCTCTCTAGTACCCCTACATAGACTTTCCCAGGTAGGCTGAGGAGTGTAATTCCCCGATAATTGGAACACACCCTCCGGTCCCCCTTCTTAAAAATTTGGACCACCACCCCAGTTTGCCAATCCAGAGGTACAGCCCCTGATGACCACGCAATGTTGCAGAGACGTGTCAACCAAGACAGTCCTACAACATTCAGAGCCCGGAGATATTCTGGGCGGATCTCGTCCAACCCCGGAGCTCGACCACCGAGGAGCTTTTTGACAACCTCAGTGACCTCCACTCCAGTGATGGGTGGACCCTCACCCGAACCCCCAGGGTCTTCCTCTTCCACAGAGGGCGTGTTGGTGGGATTGAGGAGGTCCTCAAAGTATTCCCTCCACCTCTCAACAACATCCCCAGTCAAGGTAAGCAGCTCCCCACCTCTGCTGTAAACAGTGTTTGTGAAGAACTGCTTCCCCCTCCTGAGGTGTCGGATGGTGGCCCAGAACCTTTTTGAGGCCAACCGATAATCACTCTCCAGGCCCTCACCGAACTCCTCCCACGCCCGAGATTTTGCATCTGCGACAGCCTCGGCTGCAGCACGTTTGGCCTGCCGGTACCCGTTTGCTGCCTCAGGAGTCCCACAGGCTAATAAAACCCGATAGGCCTCCTTCTTCAGCTGGACGGCCCCCTTCACCGCAGGTGCCCCCCATCGGGTTCGGGGATTACCGCCGCGACAAGCACCGACGACCTTACGGCCACAGCTATGGGCTTCCGCCTCAGCAATGGAGGCACGAAACATGGCCCATTCGATTCCATGTCCCCGCCTCCTCCGGGCGTGGTTGTAGCTCTGCCGGAGGTGGGAGTTAAAGGCCTCTCGGACAGGGGACTCCGCCAAACGTTCCCAGCAGACCCTGATTACACGCTTGGGCCTGCCAGGTCTGGAAGGCAACCTCCCACACCACCGAAGCCAACTCACCACCAGGTAGTGATCGGTAGACAGCTCAGCTCCTCTCTTCACCCGAGTGTCCAGAACATATGGTCGCAAGTCCGATGACACGACTACAGAGTCAATCATTGAACTGCGACCTAGGGTGTCCTGGTGCCAAGTGCACTTATGGACACCCTTATGTTCGAACATTGTGTTTGTGATAGACAAACTATGACGAGCACAGAAGTCCAACAACGAAACACCATTCGGATTCAGACTAGAGAGGCCGTACCTACCGATCACACCCTTCCAGGTCACACTATCGTTGCCCACATGGGCGTTGAAGTCTCCCAAGACAACGGGCGAGTCTCCCGAGGGAGCGTTCTCCAACACCCCCCCCCCCCCCCTAAAGACTCCAAAAAGGGTGAGTACTCTGAACTGTCATTTGGTGCATACGCACAAATAACAGTCAGGACCCGTCCCCCCACCCGAAGACGGAGGGAAGCTATCCTTTTGTCAACCGGGGAGAACCCCAACATTTGGGCACCGAGACGGGGGGGCAACAAGAATACCCACACCGGCTCGCCGCCTCTCCCCATGAGCAACTCCAGAATAGAAGAAGGTCCCGCCTCTTTCGAGATGGATGGTTCCAGACCCCAAGCTATGCGTTGAGGTGAGCCCGACTATATCTAGTCGGTATCTCTCCACCTCACACACCAAATCAGGCTCCTTTCCCGCCAGAGAGGTGACATTCCATGTCCCGAGGGTCAGAGTAAGTAGCCGAGGATCGGTCCGACAGAACCCATGCCTTTTGGCTGCCACCCAACTCACACTGCACCCGACCCCTAAAACTCCTCCCACAGGTGGTGGGTCCATGGGAGGGCGGACCCATGTCTCCTTTTCGGGCTAGGCCGGCCAGGTTCCATGGGGATAAGCCCGACCACCAGGCGCTCGCCTTCGAGCCCCTCCCCTGGGCCTGGCTCCAGGAGGGAACCCCGGTGACCTGGGCAAGGGAGACTGCTTCCTGTGCTCTCTCTCAGATGTCATGTGTCATAGGGGTTTTTTGAATCGCACTTCGTCTGGACCCTACCAGGGGCATTTGCCCCCGACAACATAGCTCCTAGGATCATTAGGTCACGCAGACCCCTCCACCACGATAAGGTGGCGATTCAGGGAGGGGATATCGGTACCCAATCACCTTAATTCTATGGGGTTGAATAAACACACATACCTTAAGACAAACCCTAAAGTGTGATGGAAATCCTTCCCACAGAAGTTTACACGCTGTGTAAGTGCTCTTTTCGGTTTTGCTGATGATGGAACAGTTTGACAGCTGGTTTCTGATCACAAACTGAATTGATTGTTATACTACAAGCGAATAATTTTAGATGTATTTCAGCAATCTGACTCTTTTTGCCTCTATTTTTTTTAAATTGTTAATCCTTGTCTTACTTTTTTAATCTTCCTGAATCTGTCAGCAGAGTTAGGAATTAATATAAAAATCCTCTTAATTTAGATTGTTATTGCTGTTTACTTTTAAACAAACCAGATATTTTTTCAGATTTATTTAAAGCAGACATCTGCTCGAACTGTCTTGCTGTTTTTAATAGGCTTAGTTTTATTAGTTTTGATCCTGGCACTTATCGTATGTCACATTTTTTTTTCAGATTTCACAATGTCAACCAGATACTGTAAAGCCTTTTTTGTCTGTAGTGGGGTCGGTTTCTTAAAGGAAATGTCAGATTTAAGCGTTGATGTTTACTGTCTATGTGACTGTCCTTGCCTGGACTGGTAATGCAGACATGAGTGAGTACAGGGGCCGTGGAAACAGGGGCTGAAGGCCCCCCTCTTTTTCTCAACCCAAAGAAATTTTTTAAGTTTGTTTACTGACATCTGAAAATGTTTAAAATGTGTAGTTTGTGAAAGCCTAGTATAACCTACATGTACATCGTGTACCGTTAAATGCTTATGCACCAAGCATATACAGTAGTATTATAGTGGCTGCCTTCTCGGGAATGTGCCGGAACATGGCTTTGAAACATCGACACAAGAATATAAGTGCCGCCCGTGTCGAGCCATGGTCCTTGGATGCGTTTGCAAGTATGAAAGGCTGAGATCAGAACATCGCACACGCCTTGTTTTTCAAACCCAAGCAATGGGATTAGTGCTTGAAATTATCTAAAATCTCAACATTTTCAGTTTGCCCCCGCCCACTTTTCAAATCACTCCACAGGCCTTGGAATATACACAGAATTGAAATGTTTTGGCTTTATGTCCAGGTAAGATTTACTGTCCTTACCAATAAAAGGAATTTCACCTCCTCAGGATTTTTCTCGGACTGTAACCATGAGCGCTAGTGCAGAAAGGAAATTTACAAATCTTCGAAAGCGTCTGGATCAGCTGGGCTACAGGCAGCCGTTAGCCATCGAGTCATTGCCTTTGGTTGAAAAGCTTTTCAGGTGAGTGAGTTCTCCTGATCGTTTTAAAGATATAATTGTTCTGGTTTTCATGCCCTTCTTTAGCAGATACATTTGAGAAATTTCTGCTCTGACAGAAAGGTGTTTGTTTAATCATATGATGGTGGTGGGTTTGAGTTCTTATCGTGCTACAAGGTCAATCCATTTCAACTCAACTTCTGATCATATCACCTCCATGTCGGTCATCTAAGAAATTTCCAAGTCATTCCAAAGTCATGGCTCTTTCAATTTTGGACGTTCTGTCTCCTTTTGGATTTCTCAGGTGACAGTATTGATTTGGATCATTTTTTGATGGACCATAGCCTTAAGTCGAGACAAGTTATACTGTGTGGATTCCAGTGTTAATCAGCAGAGGGAAACACTGCATTCTGTGTTAAATTAGTGAAGAAATGGCGACTTGCTTCAGAAAAATCCACTGGAGCCTTTATAGACTGCGATGGCCGACTGCGTGGATGGTTTCTTGGAGAGCTTTTACCGCATAATGATGCACATCCTGAATAAAATGTTGTGCGAATGCCCGACTTACCTCCTTCTGTTTAATCTGATTAAAAAATGGTTACATTTGCTCAAGCTACTGTTCATCATTCAGCTAAAAATGTTTATTTTGTTTGGATTTTCTTGTGGATTTTTTTTTCTCCACATTTTCTCTCTAATTTGGTCACATCCAATTCCCACCCATCAGGTATTGCCTTCCCTATCACATGACCACCACCAACCAGGGAGGGGCAAAAGCATGCATACGCCACCCTCCATGACATGCAATGATTCCCAGCCACCTCTTTTCGAACTGCGGCGCCATGTATATTCTGGGGGTGGTCTGGTCTAACATACTCGGAGGGAAAATGCTATTCACCTCCTTGTACGAATGAGCGCAGAGGTGCCCATGATTGGTTGGCTATTGCTGTGAGTGACAAGGAAGTGAGCGTATGCCATCTCTCCCTCCTGTGAGAACTCGGCCAAATAGCTCCCATGGACGGCTCTCTTTTTACTTTTTAAGTGTCCACAAATTGATATGTGATATTTTTTCTGCTTTATGGTATTGTTTTATTTACGCTCCTCTTCATATTAAAGAAAATTGTAGTATGAAGACTGAACTCTCGAGCCAAAATTAGCTGGGGTACCGAATTTCAGATTTCTGGATTGTCTAGATTTAAGTTTATCGTCCATCAAAATTTGTTTTAAATCAATATCATCATTCAGGGGGTCCAAAACAAGGCAGAAAGTTCAAACTTGAATGGTCCGTAACTTTGAGCTACTTAAATTTTCACCTGAAATTTTGGAATTGCGTTCTTCACATAAATTCTGAGATGGTCAGTATGAGATCACTGGCAGCTATTGTTGTCTGGAGCCCAACAGAACATTATTGACGATGCTGTAATGAGGGATGGAATATGCTGTCTTCCATGTCGGTCACAGCGACTCCATGCAATCATGGGTGTTTGTGTGGTTTTGCATATAAATGTGGGCGGGTGGCACTTTCCTCCAAGTATATGACTCCGTGTCTAACGTTTGCTGAACAATAGTGTGAAAAAGAAAAATGTGGTTGTCTGGAATCGCAGGCCTTGGAAGGGAGTACATAGCGACTGTAGCTTTCTAGGGAAGAGGTGTTTGGGCACATTGGATACATGGGTGGAATTGATGATGGGGTAAAATTAGGGGAGAAAAATCATTTACTCTTTCATTTTCTAAGACACTTAATCCAAATTAAGGGTATGGGAAGGCTGGTGCCCATCTCAGCCGGCTCTGGGCGAGGGCAAGGTACACCCTGGACAGCTTGCCAGGCCATCACAGAGCCAACAATCACACAACCATTCAAACACACACTCACACCAAAGGGAGATTTGGAAAAGCCAATTGGCCAAATGTATACCGTAATTTCTGGACTATTGAACGCACTGGAATATAAGATGCACCAACTAAATTTAAAAAGAGAAAAGAATTTGTACATATATAGGCCGCATCTCTTTATAAGCCCTGGGTGTGTATCTCACTCTTGTGCTTCCTGCTAGAGCACCTCCTGGAGGCTGTTAGCCTTTAAAACTCTAGATTAGCCACATCGTTGTTGAAGCTGCACGGTTCAAAGCGTGTGGAAAAAGTAGCGGCTTATGGTACAGAAATTACGGTACATTTGTAGACTGTAGGAGGAAACCCGACTACTCCGAATATCCCACACAAGCACGAGCAGAAAATGCAAACACCACACAGAAACGTCCAGGCTGGGAATTGAACCCAGGCCTTCTTGCTGTGTAGCGAATGTGCTAATCACTGTGCCTCCGTGCCGCCCGAGAGAAAAATCAGCGGAAAAGATTTATGCAAAATCTCCTGTATTTAAGTTTATTACTTGGGCACATTACTCCGTCATATGTTAGTATTAATGCTGTGGAATTTTCACTGTCAGTGATCTAGTCCACACCACTGAAAGTCTTCGAAATGCTCAGCTTTCGGCTGGGAAGACCGAAAAAGAAAGTCGGAACCTCGACGCTCTTCTGGAACCATATAAGACCGAAAACGCCCGGCTCGTCCGAGAAAACAACGAACTGCACTTGGGGCTTCTGAAATTGAAGGAGGATAAAGATCAAACCACTAGAGGTGAGGAGATGTCTCACACCACTTCATACAGATCATATAATGTATATCACCTACTACATGATCCAAACCATATCTTCTACTCTCTGTTTATGAACTGCTCCTGATGGTGGGTTTAACATGTGACTAGAGCTAAAGGCTTTCATCAGGAAACTGGACCATGAAACCTCAGATCTAAAGTTCCTCAACAATCAGTATGTGCATAAGGTGCGAGCTCTGGAAAAGGACAGCAAAGCCAAAAACGATCGCATTCAGCAGCTCCAAGAGAAGAACATGCAGGCTGTAGTGCAGACGCCAGGTAGCTTTAAACAACCACCTCACTACACCTACTACACTACCAACTTCAGCGCGTGCTCCAAGCTCTCGAGTTTGATACCATAAATGTAAATGATTATTATATATAGTTTAATAAACAATAAGAAGTTCGAGTTGTAGTACAGTGTTCTCAAACCAACAAACCCCAGAGATATCGACCCCGAGCATGATTCTCACAGAGCACACAGATCAAGTTTGAACATGTTTGTGACACTAACATCAGTGAAACTGGGGGGGGGGCAGCATAGTGGTTCTCATTTCCGTTTCACAGTAAGAAGGTCCTGGGTTCAAGTCCCGTGCTCAGTGTTTTTTGAATGGGGTTTGCATGTTCTCCGAATGTCTTGCAGGTAATTCATACCACAGTCCAAAGATATACATATTAGCCTAATTGGCAGTTCCAAATTGCCCCTAGGTGTGAGTGTGAATGGCTGTGTGTTTTATATAATCTCCAGCACAGTTTTTTAAATAAGCTAGTTATTTTGTTTTGATTAATCTCGAACAGGAGGGAAAAGGAGGCCAATCGCTTTCAGACGCCAGCGGATGCAGATCGACGAACATCTACCTGCCTCCTGTGGCCTTGCTACTCCAGCTGTGGCACAACCTGATGACCCGTACATTGCTGATCTTCTCCAGGTGGCTGACGACAGGTATGAGAGCATTTATTACTACAACTGGTTATCAAGAGTGTTTTTTTTTTTCTTCTAGATTTGTGCTTTTTTTTTTTGGTTTGTAACCGGTTCGTGTGACTGAGGACTGCGTTTTGTTTTAGGATTCAGGAGCTGCAGCAGGACGTGGCAGCACTGAAGTTGGATCTCGAACGAGCCCATGGTGGACTCAAGCAGCTCAACACTCAGGTGTGTGGTGTGATGCTAAGAAGAGCAGAGATAATTTTTTTAACGGGATTACAGGAATCTTATGTTGGGTTGTTTGTAGGTGGAGGAACGAGATAAAGAGATCAAGCGCCTGAATCGGGCTCTAGATGGAGGACGACCTTATGATGTCATCTCTCAGGAAGCTCAGAACATCAGTAATGAGAAGATCATTGCGCACTTAAACTTACAGGTGACTCATTTTTATGAGTACTGAACATGTTATGATGTAAACTGGATGATAGTAAAATTAAAATGTAGATATTAATGAACTAGAAGAGAAGGTAACGACTTGCATGTATCACCTCTTGCCTGCATAGTTTCACTAATAAACAATCTGAAATCTCATAGTGGATAAAAACAAGTTTGTATGTTCTTCCTGTGTTTGCATGGGTTTCCTCTGGGTAGTCTGGTTTCCTTCTACAGTCTAAAGACATACACATTAGGCTAATAGACTGTTCCAAATTGACCGTAGGTGTGAGTGTGAATGGTTGTGCATGTTGGGCCTGCGATGCTCTGGATAGCTGTTAAAGGTGAACCCCACCTTCGCTCAGAGAGGCACCAGCTAATTATAATTAAACTTTGTTTAAGCCACATCATTACTTAAAAGGAAATCAATCGGCTTACCTTGCAGGAGCTTTGAACACATCAAACCACTTTTTAGTTCACTACAGCAGGGTTTCCTTTGATCTTGCAGAAATTGCCTCATATAACACCTCCCATGCAGCCGTGAGGGAGGGGGCACAAACCAGTGTCTCTCCGTCACGCTGGTCCCAAGCTCGGATAAATGCAGAGGGTTGCGTCAGGAAGGGCATCCGGCGTAAAACAAATGCCAAATAAACTATGCGAATCACAAGAAAGAATGACATACCGGATCGGTCAAGGCCTGGGTTAACAATGACCGCCATCAGTGCCGTCAACCAACAGGGTGCTGATGGAAATTGGACTACTGTTGGTCGAAGACGTCGAAGAAGGAGAGGCGGGAGGCGTGTCCGTTGCCAGAGAGAGAAGAGGAAAGGCATGAGTCTAGGACTGAAAGTAGGGACTTTGAACGTTGGAACTATGGCAGGAAAAGGTAGAGAGCTGGCTGACATGATGCAGAGGAGGAAGGTGGACATACGGTGTGTTCAGGAGACCAGGTGGAAAGGTAACAAGGCTAGAAGCATAGGAGCAGGGTTTAAGCTGTTTTATCATGGTGTGGATGGGAAGAGAAATGGAGTCGGAGTCATCTTGAAGGAGGAGTTTGTCAGGAATGTTCTAGAAGTGAAAAGAGTGTCAGACAGAGTGATGAGTCTCAAGTTAGAAATTGAAGGTGTGGTGCTTATGCCCCACAGACAGGATGTGAGCGAGAAGAGAAGGAGAAATTCTGGAGGGAGTTAGATGAAGTGATGCAGAGTACCCCCAGAGGTGAAAGAGTGGTCATTGGGGCAGACTTCAATGGACATGTTGGTGCAGGAAACAGAGGGGACGAGGAAGTGATGGGTAGGTTTGGTATCCAGGACAGGAAGGCAGAAGCACAGCTGTTGGTAGATTTTGCAAAAAAGATGGAAATGGCTGTGGTGAATACTTTCATCCAGAACAGAGAGGAGCATAGGGTGACTTATAAAAGTGGAGGTAGGAGCACACAGGTAGACTACATCTTGTACAGGCGATGTAATTTAAAGGAAGTCAGTGACTGCAAAGTAGTAGCGGGTGAGAGTGTGGCCAAACAGTATAGGATGGTGGTGTGCAGGATGATGCTGATGGTGAGGAAGGTGAAGAAGGCAAAGGCAGAGCAGAAGACAAAGTGGTGGAAGTTGAAAAAGGAAGAGTGTCGGGTTGTCTTCAAGGAGGAGTTGAAACAGGCTTTAGGTGGTCAGGAAGTGCTTTCAGATGACTGGACAACTACAGCTAATGTGATCAGGGAGACAGGTAGGAGAATACTTGGTGTGTCATCTGGAAGGAAAGTAGATAAGGAGACTTGGTGGTGGAATGAGGAAGTGCAGGAGTGTGTACAAAAGGAAGAGGTTAGCTAAGAAGAAGTGGGACATTGAGAAAACCGAAGAGAGTAAACAGGAGTACAGGGAGACACCGCGTAAGGCAAAGGTAGCAGTGTCAAAGGCCAAACAGAGCACGTTTGATGACTTGTATGCTCGGTTGGAAAGTAAGGAGGGAGAAAATGATTTATACAGGTTGGCACAGCAGAGAAATAGAGATGAGAAGGACGTGCAGCAAGTTAGATTGATAAAGGACAGAGAGGGAAATGTATTGACTGATGACAGAAGTGTGCTGGGAAGATGGAAAGAGTACTTTGAAGAGCTGATGAATAAGGAAAGTGAGAGAGAGAAAAAAGAGTAGAAGAGGTGACTGTTGAGGACCAGGAAGTAGCAAAGATTAGTAAGGGTGAAGGGAGGAGGGCATGGAAGAGGATGAAGAATGGAAAGACAGTTGGTCCTGATGACATACTGGTGGAGGTATGGAAGTGTCTAGGAGAGGTAGCAGTAGATTTTCTGACAAGAACATTCAACAAGGTCTTAGAGAGTGAGAGGATGCCAGAGGAATGGAGGAGAAGTGTGCTGGTGCCCATTTTTAAGAACAAGGGAGACGTGCAGAGTTGTGGCAACTACAGAGGGATAAAGTTGATGAGCCATACGATGAAGTTATGGGAAAGAATAGTGGAAGCAAGACTAAGGGCAGAGGTCAGCATTTGTGAACAACAGTTTGGTTTCATGCCAAGAAAGAGCACCACAGATGTAGTGTTTGCTTTGAGGATGTTAATGGAGAAGTACAGAGAAGGTCAGAGGGAGTTGCATTGTGCCTTTGTGGATCTGGAGAAAGCATATGACAGGGTGCCGAGAGAGGAACTGTGGTATTGCATGAGGAAGTCTGGAGTGGCAGAGAAGTATGTTAGAGTGGTGCAGGACATGTATGAGAGATGTAAGACAGTGGTGAGGTGTGCTGTCGGTGTGACAGAAGAGTTCAAGGTGGAGGTGGGACTGCATCAAGGGTCAGCTCTCAGCCCCTTCTTGTTTGCTATGGTGATGGACAGGCTGACAGACGAGGTTAGACAAGATTCCCCATGGACTATGATGTTTGCAGATGACATTGCGATCTGTAGTGAGAGCAGAGAACAAGTGGAGGAAAATCTAGAGAGGTGGAGGTATGCCCTGGAAAGGAGGGGGAATGAAGATTAGCCTCAGTAAGACAGAGTACATGTGCATGAATGACAAGGACACAAGAGGAACGGTGAGATTACAGGGAGCAGAGATAAGAAAGGTGGAGGATTTTAAGTACTTAGGCTCAACAATACAGAGCAATGGAGAGTGTGGAAAAGAGGTCAAGAAGCGTGTGCAGGCAGGTTGGAATGGTTGGAGAAAAGTGTCCGGTGTGATGTGTGATAGGAGGGTATCGGCAAAAATGAAAGGAAAAGTGTACAAGACGGTGTTGAGGCCAACGATGTTGTATGGGTTAGAAACAGTGGCCCTGGGGAAAAGACAGGAGGCAGAGCTGGAGGTAGCAGAGATGAAAATGTTGAGGTTCTCTTTGGGAGTAACGAGGATGGATAGGATTAGGAATGAGCACATCAGAGGGACAGCACATGTAAGACGTTTTGGAGACAAAGTCAGAGAGGCTAGATTAAGATGGTTTGGACATGTACAGAGGAGGGATAGTGAGTATATTGGTAATAGGATGCTGAGGCTGGAACTACCAGGCAAAAGGCCTAGAGGAAGACCAAAGAGACGATTCATGGATGTGGTGAAGGAGGACATGAAGGTCGTTGGTGTAAGAGAAGAAGATGCAAAGGATAGGGTGAGATGGAGGCAGATGATTCACTGTGGCGACCCCTGAAGGGAAAAGCCGAAAGGAAAAGAAGACCCAATGCCAGGCTTTCTCAGGCAGCCATGTTAATTATTTCATCTCCTATTAAGGACCCACACTCGGTCACACCGCTACCTGCTACAGTATCTGAACCTTTTGGAATTTCTCACATTTATGCATAAAATCACCATCAAATGTGATCTGATCTTTGTCAAAATCACACAGATGAAAAAACAGTGTCTGCTTTAACTAAAACCACCCAAACATTTATAGATTTTCATATTTTAATGAGGATAGCATGCAAACAATGACAGAAGGGGGAGGAATAAGTAACTGAACCATCACATTTAATATTTTGTGCCCCCCCCCCTTTAGCAGCAATAACTTCAAACAGCAATAACTTCCTGTAGCTGCAGATCAGTCTGGCACATTGATCAGGACTCATCTTGGCCCATTCTTCTTTACAAAACTGCTGTAGTTCAGTCAGATTCCTGGGATGTCTGGCATGAATCGCTGTCTTGAGGTCATGCCACAGCATCTCAATGGGGTTCAAGTCTGGACTTTGACTTGGCCACTTCAGAACGTGTATTTTGTTCTTCTGAAACCATTCTGAAGTTGATTTACTTCTGTGTTTTGGATCATTGTCTTGTTGCAGCATCCATCCTCTTTTTAGCTTCAATTGTCTGACAGACGGCCTCAGGTTTTCCTGCAAAATATCCTGATAAACTTTTGAATTCATTTTTCCATTAATGATTGCAAGTTGTTTAGGCCCCGAGGCAGCAAAACAGCACCAAACCATGATGCACACATTCTTACCAGGTGTGTGTTTTATAGTGGGCAGGGCAGCTTTAAGCCACTCATCAGTGATTGGGCACACACCTGACTTTTGGAGGCACGGTGGCGTAGTGGTTAGCACGTCCGCCTCACAGCAAGAAGGCCCGGGTTCGATTCCCGACCTGGGCGTTTCTGTGTGGAGTTTGCATGTTCTCCCCGTGCTTGTGTGGGTTTCCTCCGGGTGCTCCGGTTTCCTCCCACAATTCAAAGACATGCACTGTAGGTTAATTGGCCATTCTAAATTAGGGACTACAGATGGAAGCTAGTTATAAGATGTATGATGTAATGATGTAAAATGTATGATATATGATGTGAGGCGACCTTGAGTGCTGAGAAAGGCGCCATATAAATAAAATGTATTATTATTATTATTATTATTAAAGAGCAATTGAAACCAATTTTTGCCAAACAATTTAAGTCTCCTTAGGCAGAGGGTTCAGTTACTTATTCCTCCCCCTTCTGTCATTGTTTGCATGCTATCCTCATTAAAATATGAAAACCTATAAATGTTTGGGTGGTTTTAGTTAAAGCAGACACTGTTTTTTCATCTGTGTGATTTTTGACAAAGATCAGATCACATTTGATGGTGATTTTATGCAGAAATGTGAGAAATTCCAAAAGGTTCAGATACTTTTTCATACCACTGTATATAAACCGAGACCTGCTCTGCTGAGAACATTTTTGCCCTTAAGGACTTAATTTTAACCAAAAAAAAAACCCCAGCGGCATTCCATACTTTGTAGATGGTTTGGGCTAGATTGAGATGGTTTGGACATGTACAGACATGTAGTGAGTATATTTGTAGTAGGATTCTGAGGTTGGAACTACCTGGCAGAAGGCCTAGAGGAAGACCAAAGAGAAGATTTCTGGATGTGGTGAAGGAGGACATGAAGATAGTTGGAGTAAGAGTAGAAGATGCAGAGGTTAGGGTGAGATGGAGGCGGATGGTTTGCTGTGGTGACCTCTGAAGGGAACCGCCGAAAGGAAAAGAAGCATGAGCAAGATAGCAAACTGTAAAAACCTCCAACTCGTTTCTCCATTTCACACAGGGCCAGCTCACCCTTCCCAGAAGCCTGGGAAATAATTAGTAATTTAAAAATTTGACTTCGCTGCTATCAATGTTCACAACAAAGTAAAGACGTCCTGCTCCATGAATGATAATGAGATTAAGATATTTAACTGATAATGAAGTGCTTATATTTTATATACCGTCAATGGATCTATTGGGTTTTTGTATGCTTATTTCATTATAATGGACCAGAACAGGGTTCTGCAGTCTTGATGGCAGATGTGCAGGAAAGAAAATACAGGGATCCCTTGCTGCTTCCCGCTTCAATTCATGCGGCTTCAGTGCACACACTCAGATGCATGCACACACTCAGATGTGCACCTCACATAAAAATGTGTGTATTTATATTTTATTTACATCTTATGCATTATTTTTGAATGATTGTTATTCTAAGCATTTATAGCGTTGAATATATATTTATTCAGATACGCATACATGTATTTTTATATACATACATGTACGTATACATCAGTCAGGGGGGTAGATCCTGCTTCGCGGAATTTGACGGTTGCAAGGGGGGGATCTCAGTCTCAATTAACCTCGGAAAGTGAAGGATCCCTGTCTTAGGCAATACAGTCGGCCCACTTCTTACGAAATCCCCAGAATACGAAAAATCCCGTACACGAAAAACATTTTCCTCAATTTTTTTCCTCTGTACACGAAAGAAGTTCTTCTTACGAAAGCGCCAAACGTGTCATTCAAACATTCAAACGCGCCATTCAAACAATGTGCGAGTTGCTCTCTCATTGGCTGTGTCCCAACATCCCACCCCGCTGGACTCCCATTGTTTTTTTTGTTTTTTTTGGCCAGGAGGGAGCTGAATCTCCATAGTACTGCACCCATATAGCTTGTTTGTCACATGCGTAAAGGAGAGTTGTACTGTTGGTTTATGAGTTTTGAGTTTTTTGAGAGTGCTCATTGCAGCTAATTTTTCGTTTTTTAAGTTGTTTAATTCAGTAAATGTTTAATAAATGTGGCGCGCTTCGCCGAATGTGGGCAAAACGCGGCTCATCCGGACCTCCGATCCCTCAAGCAAACAGGTGAATGTTGAGTACTAAACAAGTATTCAAAGCACACTTACCTGATTGACAGATCGAAGGTCTGGCTGAGCCACGCCCCGTCTCAAAAACTCCAGTGTTGGCTGCGACGCTGCCCGCATTCGACGGAGTGCGCCATGGAGCGCGCCACAGATGTTTAATAATGAATGTAAAAATGAATAAAAAATGTTTAATAATGGTTTAATTTATAAATATGTTTATAATGTATAACATATATATTATGTATGTTAATAAAATTTTTAAATGGTTTAAAAAAATAATTTTCTTTTACTTTTAACACACATTTCATACAAAATTGGTGTACCTTTATAATTTTTAAAGGGTTTGTGGGGTAGTATTGGGAGCCTTGGAACGAATCACACGTTTTACATGTAAAATGCACTTCTACTTACGAAAAATCCAGATTCCGATAAAGCCGCCAGAACGGATTAATTATGTAAGAAAAGGGCCGACTATATTGAGTTTAGAGCTTCCACATAGGAAATGTGGATGAGGAAAAAATTTGAAAGGGGCTTCAAAGTTTATCACAAAGTGGATTTGCAGAGACACAGCGGCATGTACAAAAAACAATGACTCGGTTTATTTAAAGCAGAAAAGGAAATCTTTCTCATTGTTTCTAAGATCGAGTACCTGCAGGAAACGAACAGAGCCCTGGAGCAGAAGGTGGAGGGACTACAACAGAAGAAGACCACAGTTTCCAGTGAGGTGGCTGACCTGAGTGCCAGGAACCAGGAGCTGTGCAGTGAACTCACTCAGATAGACCAACTCGCACAGCAGTTAGAGAGAGACAAAGAGAAGGTGTTGGAGACAGCTGACATGGAGCTGCAGGAGGCCAAGGTAAGGAACCCTTCAAACATGTAGCTCTCTGCTCTAACTGGAATTTAGCTCTTGAAAATGTTGTTTATTAAATTAATCTCACCCCTAAAATGTATGAGATACACGCACTGTGCATTTTATTGTATACATTTGCATTTTTATGCACTTGACTCATCTTGCGGAAGCAGTGAAATATAAACTTATATATATATATATATATGAGTGATTATAAGCATCATGCATGAGAAGAATAAGTGATCTCTGACTATAACTATAGTGTAGATGTTGATGCCATATGGCTGGTATATTTCTTGGTATTTTTACACATGACTGGTGCAAAAAAGAAAAATAAAAACAGAGTGACTGACAGTACTGTTGGTGGAAACATCTTACTGATGACAAAGTTTGAGAAAAATTACCAAATTTGTGGTTTTTGAGCTTCCATGAAGAATAACAGAAACTGAACTAATCACTCTTTACAACTGTGGTGAGCAGAAAAGCATCACAACATAACATCAAACCTTGGGGTGAATGGGCTACAACAGCACAGCACGCTGGGTTTCACTCCTGTCGGCCAAGAACTAACGTCTCAAGTGTTTTTGTTTTTTTTTCTTTTTTTTGTGTGTGCGGAGGGATTGCTTGGCCTTTTTTCTCTTTTCAGCAGTCCAGTTTGGGTGAGGCTGTATTCACAATGCTTCATATTCTTGTTGTTCACTAAAATAAATGCACCCTGAAGTGCTGTTGGCTTCAAAGTTTCATATGTTTTGTGTAATCAAATGGTTTTCTGCTTACTACAGTTATGGAAAATGCTGATGAGTTACAGAAACTTCCTGTTTCACTGGAATATAAATATGAGAGATTTCCGTTCGTCTTTTTCCCTTTATCAGAGGTCGCCACAGCTAATGATTTGCATGTTTGATTTGGCATAGGTTTTTACGTTGGATGCCCTTCCTGACACAAGGGACAGAAACACGCTGACAGCTTTGCAGCTACTCTTTACGAAAGTCAGCAATGGTTCTTTTACATGCCTCTCACCATAGACAGTGAGAGACATGGCCCGCCTTTGATAACCCAGTTAGCTGCCCCTTGTTGACAACGCTGTGGGGACTCGAACCCCCCAACCTTAGGATCAGCAATCCAGTGCCTTATACCACTAGACCACTACCACCCCCATTGGAATATAAATATAATGTGAAAAATTCCAGATTAGCGTCTTTTCCGGACTATTGAGCGCACTTAAATATAAGTCGCACCAACTAAAATTTAAAAAGAAAAATAATCTGTAAATATAAAGGCTGCAAATCTTTTTAAGCTGCAGGTGAGTGTCTCGCACTTGCGCTTCCTGCTAGAGCAACCCCTGGAGACCTTTAGCCCATAAACAATCTTTCTGGATTAGCTGCATCGTTGTTTAAGCTGCAGAGTCCAAAGTGTGTGAAAAAGTAGTGGCTCGTAGTCCTGAAATTACAGTACTTTAGCTGAACTATTGCATATGAAAACCTATGAAATTTAGGAGCATTAAACAAGGCATATTTTATGGTGTTTGCTGTACTGTTTCTGATGCTCATGACTTGGTTCACAGAAAGAGATTCAGCGTCTTCAGAGACAAACAGAAGAACTGGAAGAAGTCATTTCTAAATTAAGACAAGTATGTATGACCTGAAACTCTGCTGTCCACAATATGATCAAGTGACACAGGTGGTAAACTTAAACATCCAATTCTGTATGGAAGGTTAAGGTGACAGATGTATATAACAACAGAGCAGAGGGGTCCCCCAGGTTAAGGCAGCTGGGTTAGTTACAGCAGCAGCCAGATGAAGTAGATGTAGTCTGTATATTCTGAATGGGAATGAGGCTATTTTATATTATATTATTGGTCCACTATCTGGGCATGGAAAGCATCTAACTGAAAGCATAGTTGATGCTTAAATCAAAATAACAGACATTCATGGCGTGTCACAGACACTTGGAGCAAGTAGTGTCATCATTATCACACTTTTAAAATACAGTGGAGCCTCGGTACTTAAACTTAATCCGTTCCAGACGGCTGTTCGGATTCCGATTTTCTCAAATTCCGATTCCGCTTTTCCCATTACAAATAATGTAAATGGTCTTAATCCGTTCCGTCGTCTTTTGAACAGAAGTTAACAGTACCGTAACTCATACCATAGGTCCGCAAATTAAATGAAAAAATGATTGAATACAGTACACTGTTATGGTCTGTGTTGTGAGAGACTCTCTCTCTGTCTCGCTCTCGCTCTCTCTCTCTCTCTCTTTCTCTCTTTCTCTCTTTCTCTTTCTGTGCGCGTTGAAGTCACACGCGGGTGGAGCGCTAAACACACACACACACACGCACACCTGAGTCCACGTAATCACCGGCTATAAAGACTAGCAGAGTGCTCATCCCGGTGCTAGAAGATTGTCCCTCTTCCCCGTGATCTCTCTGGCTCTCAGCTCTGTGCTCCACCAGTTCTCGCTTTAGTTTGATTTCCGTGTTTCCGTACATCTCTAAGCATGACTACGATTTCCCCGTGCTCTCGTGCCTTCCCTGTGAACGGAGCATGGAGCTGAGAGTCAGAGAGACCATGGGGAAGAGGGACAATCTTCTAGCACTGGGAAGAGCCCTGCTAGTCTTTATAGCCCGTGATTAAATGGAATCAGGTGTGTGTGTGTTGAGCACGCCCCTCTCCAACGCGCATTTCAATGCGCAACTGTTCTGTGAGAGACCATAACACACTAAAATGAAAACCACAATGCAGTTAAAGCATAAGAACAATAAAGATAAGAATTTTAACCTTTGTGGTGGTGAGAAGTTGGCATACGTAAATGTTGGAGAGGAAGACAAGAAGCGTATACCCTTCCATAACAGAGAGGGAGAGCGGAAGCAGATTCTCTTCCATAACAGCTTCAGGTAAATCAGCCAAAGGTGTTTTTTTTTTTCTTCTTCTCTTGCTACCGCTTTGCATGGATGACTCTTCAAGATGTTCCTTTCTTTTCTTGAAGAACATGTCAAATCCTTATGGAAGTGGCTCATGACTTATCCTTAAAGGTGTTCATAGCGCTGCTAGCGCTTTAGTACTAGCTTTAGCTTTATAAGGGTGATACGTACATAGTACTGTATGAACAACTTCCGGCCTTCCCCAGGACAGCTTTAGCAGGGTGATACATGGTATCAACAACTTCTGGACTTCTGGAAGTCACGCAGCACTTTTCCTCCCTCTCGGTCTCGTTTTTTCTCGCATGTTTCTTGAGTTTGACTTCCGGTTTACGGGACGAAAAATCACGGATTTTTTGTTCGGATTCCGAGGCTCCACTGTAAAAAACGAACCATAAAAATCTAGTTTTAGTTTGTTATTTTTGTGTTTCCACTCCATTAAGTCTCCAGCACATCTCAAAGACTTTGAACAGAGTTTAGGTCGAGACTCTGTGGTGCCAGTTTATGTGTAAAAAAGATTCCGAATCTTGCCTGAACCGGATTTTTATCTCCGTGCCAACAGGGAAGAAAAGCCCTACCGAAGTGATATGGTAATTCAGTTAATTTAGATTGTTGTCGATTATTTTAATTTATTATGTTGCTAGGCCTCGTCCTGACTAACTGAAGCAACAATTTAATGGTGATTTTTCACTCCAATTAAGCCTAAGTGCTGTCCAACAAATGACTGCTGTGCATTTTTGTGTAGCTGGTGTACGATATCTGTACCACAGGCAGTATCAGAATATACTCTCCATTATTTATAGCATTTGACAGATGCTCTTATTCAAAGTGACTTAAAATTATATATTTTTTTGCACGACTGTGCAATTGAGGGTGAAGGGCCCAACATTGGCGATACTGAGATTGAACTACAGACCTTTAGATCAGATAGTAGTTTCTTTATGGTACTTGGCTTGACCAAAACAATATAATAGGAAAAGTTGCTGAGTGCAGCTCTGAAAAAGAGAGTTTTAGATTTGCACATGTCAGAAAACAAGGTACAAATTAATTGCATGAAAAAAGAAAAACTTCTGGAGGAACGTTTGGTCCTATGGACACTGTGCTCAGTGTTAAGCATGGTGTTTGTAGCATCATGCTCTGGAGCTTGTGTTGCTGTCAGTGGAACTGGTTAATTTTACAAGTATATGAAATGATGATGATCCCAGAAATTTCAGTGTACCCTCAAATTATCATTACCAGGGTAATGACTCCATACATACCAGAGTCTGTTGTGGAATGGGTAAAATAGGATAACGTATAATATCGCTAAAGGCTAAAACATGGAGCACCTTTGAACCCACCTCTAAAGTGTGGATCAAGGTTTTCAGAGAGTTAATGAAATCTATCCTTCAAGTCGTCGTCCATGACCAAACCTCATGGGCAATCCCTAAATGGAACCTATATCCACATGCTCCCCAAAGCCCTTAATGTTTTTTAGTATGATTATTGGTCAAAGGAGTAGCTGTATGTTACGCTACCTGATTCAAACATAACGAAGTGGCGGCCTGTACCATGCAGTCATGTGATTCATCAAGATCAGCCAGTGCTGCTGGTTCCCGTCTGAGTACCAGAAGCAAAGTGAAAAGTTGGCTGTCTGTGCACCACATTAGGAACTGTGCTAGAAAGGCCACTCATCTCGAGGTGGACCATTCAAGTCTGCAGAAAGATATTACGTCAAAAACACAGCTCATTTAATTAAACTGTGTCATGAATAGCTATTTTTTTTCTATTAATGATATCCATTGTAAAGTCATTATGTTCCTGAAAAATACAGCTTAAACAAGTCCGTTAAACCCATTTTTGCTGTGACATTCGTGGTAATGAGGGTGTAAAGCTTTGATTACAGCTAAAGGAGCATGCTGCATCCCAGGCTTCATTTAGTCCACCGTTGCCTGGATAACTGAAATATATGTAAAGCTTGTGCGTAGATACTTACCTGCCTTTGTTTCAGAGCCTAGAAGAAGGCAATCATGAGAAGAACAGTCTGAGAGATCAGTTATCAGAAGTGCAGGAGCAAAATGTGAAGATGGAGGGACTGATGAATTTTTTGGAGGAAGAAAAGAAGAGACTGCTGGACAAAGTGAAGAACATGACACAAGCCGGTGAGAATCAGAGCAATGACTTAATTTGTTATTTTGTGAAAAAGACTGTCCCCCCCAGTGGAGCTAACTGGGTTATCAAAGGCTGGCCATGTCTCTCACTGGCTATGGTGAGAGGTTCATGTAGAAGGACCATTGCTGACTTTCGTAAAGAGTAGCTGAAAAGCCGTCACTGTGTTTCTGTCCCCTGTTAAAGGGTTGTGTCAGGAAGGGCATCCGATGTAAAAACCTATGCCAAATCGAATATGCGAATCAGATGATTCACTATGGTGACCCCTGAAAAAAGGGAAACATCAAAAGGAAATGGAGTATTAAAGACATCATGTTTAAAAGATTTATATATATTCCTCACTTTCCGCGGTTAATTTGGGACTGAGATACCCCTGCGACCACCGAATTCCGCGAAGTAGGACCCCCTCCCCGACTGACGTATACGTCCATGTATATGATATCAACAAATACATATTCAATGCTATAAATTATTGTAATAACAATTAAACATTAAAAAATAATGCATAAGATGTAAATAAAATATAAATACTCACACATACAGACGCATGCAGATCCGCACCTCACAAAAAATATATAAGTAGTTTTGATGGGAGGTTTTGTTTTTTTTTTGTTTGTTTAGGGTTGTTTTTTTGTTTTGTTTTGTTTTTTTTTGCATAATTGACCTTGTTTTTGTGGCAGTTTCCTTAACCTTTTCTCCTATTCTTAGGATATATACATACATATACATACACACACACACACACACACACACACACAGTCAGTCCCCTACTTACAAAACCTCCTGGGTACGAAAACTCCGGCTTATGAAAAACATTTTCCTAAGCTTTAGTCTCCAGGATACGAAAACAACCTCCTCTTACGAAAAGCGCCAAATGTGCCATTCAAAATTCTAAAACTCCAATCAAAATTTCACATTGCTCTGATTGGCTGCCTCCCATTAGCCAGGCGGCAGCTGATGTTACCCATACATCCTGTACCTATATTTTCTGTTTGTCACACGCATGAAGGAGAGTTGACTGTTGGCTTGTTTTGAGATTGATCATGCAGTGTAATATTTCGTTATCGCCGAAACCCCTCTACAATCGGGACGATATTGAACCAGAAGGAGACCTTAAAGCGGAAATACAGTGACAGAGGCGATTATTTCGGCACGATATTAAAACATAGTGCTCCGTGGGAGAAGACCTCCGATCTCGCAAGGAAGCAAGTTAATATTGAATGAGGCCCCTGATCTGATCTTTGAAACAGGTACTGTAATTCCGCTTTAAATAAAACATCCCGTCCATTTAAACATTTAAATAGAATTGTTTCTTCAGCAGCGCATTGCATGTGGGAGTTTTGTGTGTGTGTGTGTGTGTGTGAGAGAGAGAGAGAGAGAGCGCGCGATAGAGAGATTGCCTACAGAGTCAGTCAGAGATGAAAGGAGGCTTAACTCTTTAGTTTTTTGTTTAGTTTTTAAGTTGTTTAATTCAGTAAATGTTTAATAAATGTGCCGCATGTGAGCAAAACGTGGCTCATCTGGACCTCCAATCCCTCAAGGAATCAAGTTAAAGTTGAGTTTGGACCTCCAATCTGTCAAGCAGGGAATGCGCTTTGAATTCCACGTCTTACAATGCTCTGGCGTCCTGCTTGTGGGCGGAGCCCGCAGCGCCACAGTACACATTTACTGTAATTTAATGTGTACTGTACTGTATTTTTTGTGTGTGAAAGGGAGAGAGAGAGAGATAGAGAGAGACAGGTGTGTGTGTGTGTTAATAAAAAATGTTTAATAATGGTTTAATTAATAAATATGTTAATAAAATGTTTAAATGGTTTAATAAATAATTTTCTTTTACTTTTAACACGTATTTCATACAAAATGGGTGTACTTTTATCATTTTTAAAGGGTTTATGGGGTAGCCTTGGGAGCCTTGGAACGAATCAGGTGTTTTACATGTAAAATGCGCCCCTACTTCCGAAACTCCCGCGTTACGACAAGGCGCTGGAACGGATTAATTTCATAAGTAGGGGGCCGACTGTATGTATGTATGTGTGTGTATGTATGTGTATATATATATATATATATATATATATATATATATATATATATATATATAAAACATATGGTAGCCAAGTTGATGGAGATACCACACAGCAGTACTATGACTCATTTGGATTCTTTCTGGATAATCAGTTGCCTTGAACGCAGGGTTATTTTCAACAGTCTGATTGACGGTCTGAAGACACCATTTGCAGGGTCCATGTCCACCTGACCAGGATGCAGTTTATAGCTTTGGTTTACTGATGAATTGTTTAATCACTGTTGAATGTGACAAGAATATTCATGAGGTTTTGTGCAGTCCATCCTCAGGTTTTTCTATAGGGCTTAATGTAATGTTAGCTGTATTAACAGTTTTTACATGATGTAATGTAATATTTTATAAAGATAAATTTTATGAGATATAATGAGAAATAAGGCTTTTTATACCCAAGCCATAGTGGCTCATCTGGCTGGTGCTTATCCTCGGTCTCTGTAGCGTGAAGCAACTAGGAGTTCATCTCCTTCTGGATGGGATGCTAGTCCATCGCAGGTTACCTTCCCAGTATAGTTTTACTGATACCCATCAATACCTGCTGGGTGAACCGAGGCACACTTGTGGTTAAGACCTTGCCCAGGGGTCTTAGCACAGTGAGGGCCTCAGTGGGATTTGAACTCACGACCTCCCAATCATGAGCGCAGCACCTTAACCACTACACCACTGGCCCACACAATGAAAAATAATGAGTTAAATGTGGAGTGGTTCGAGTGCTGGGCTTGAGTTTGGGTCTCTGTAAATCCCCAGGGCAGGGTCTCAACCACAAGTGAGACCCCACAAGGGTCTCAACTCATCCCAGGGTTGACAGAGCACGCAGGAGAGATTATGTCTTTCGGCTGGTCTGGGAACACCTCGGTGCCCCCCAGGAAGAGATGGTAGAAGTGGCTGGGGAGAGGGAAGTTTGGACCTCATTAATTTGGCTGCGGCTCCCACGACCTGGCCCCGGATTTACAAAAGATGCTGATAATGTTTGCAAGGTTGATTAGATGAGTTTTGTTGATGCAATTCTGAGGGATTTGACGTACTGAGGGATTTCCATTTGCTTTTGACATGTCTCTGTGTATCTGCTCTGTATCTGCATTTTTCACATTATTCACGTGTGTTGCAGATAAAGAAATGATTTTAGAATTGGAACGCATGCGTGTTCGGCACGGCATGTGTGGCAAAGACCACTCTCCATCTCGACTGGATGCTTTTGTCAAGAGTTTAGAAGAAGAAAGGGACCACTACAGACTTGAGGTGGAGAAATACCGGAAGACGAGAGGTGGGGCGGGCAGTGCGAGTCCTTCCAAGAGTCCAAAGAGTCCTGTAAAGGTAAACTACTTGACAAAAAAATAAACGATACTGAAAAATATTAGGAACAGATATTTTTGGTAAAACAGTGCTGCTGAATCATGTCTCTTCCTTTTTACTGGCTGTTTGTGTGCAGGGAGTCGGTGCAAACACTAAGCTGTCACAAGCTTTAAGAGAGAGAGACGAGCTCCAAGCCGTGCTGGTAGGCTTTGAGAAACACATGGAGGACATTCAAATTAAGGTCAAACTGCTCACCACTGAGAGAGATCAACTCAGTGCTCAGTATCAACAGGTGCGACACTTGAAGAACTTGAAAATACGGACGTTGCACGTTTTTAAAATGTAGATATTCCATGGCCATATCTTGGTAAAATTAGGTTAAATAGTGCTCTCTCAGTGTCTACAGGGACGGGGACACTGTTTTGTCATAGCACATTACTGTACTGCTGTTTGGTGCACAGGCCCAGGAGGAGCTGCACAGTCTTCGTAGCAGGTTAGCAATTTCTCCTGATCTGCAGCGGCGAGCGAGAGACGAAAGAGAGCAGGCAGACACCGAACGCCATAAAGTCACAAAAGAAAGAGATGCTCTCCGTGAGAGACTTAAGGTTTGTGTGGCTGGTCTGGTGAGACCATTTATCTTTGTGGTAGACCACAGTGCAAAGTTCCAGTGAAGAGTCAGAGTAGTGTCGTCACTTTCCATCAAACCACACAAACATTGTAAAAATAAATAAATCACACTCCAAGACTTTTTAACCTAATCCCCATCACAATCTGCATATAGATACTGTATAGATTTTATTCAATTTCTATTTCTACGGTACTTTTTCTTCAATTTCCTCATCACTACTATAGTAACAATAAACAAACCCCATAAAACACTAAAAACAATAAAGTTTAGTCAGCTATTTTATTCATACAGTCAAAAAGGTTTTTAGTACATAATAATATTATATTATAATAATATGATGTAATAATATTATACAATAATAATATTATATGTGAAGCGCGCCACTGAAAGCAGGCACTTGTCAGTGACACACGGAGCTTGGAGACGAAGCGCGGCTTATCTGGACTTCTGATCTTTCAAGTGAGCAAATATGCTCAGTTCAGTTCATTTTCTGTAACCGCTTCATCCTAATTAGGGTCGCGGGGAGGCTGGTGCCCATCCCAGCCAACTCGGGGCGAGGGCAGAGTACACCCTGGACAGCTCGCCAGGCCATCACAGGGCGGAAACACGCTGACGGCTTTGCAGCCTACTCTTGTCGAAAGTCAGCAATGGTTCTTTTACATGCCTCACACCATAGACAGTGAGAGACATGGCCGGCCTTTGATAACCCAGTTAGCTGCACTGGGGGGGACAGTGACAACCTTGTGGAGAGTGGGACTCGAACCCCCAACCTTTGGATCAGCGATCCGGTGCTTTATACCACTAGACCACCACTGCTCCTGAGCTAGTGTGCTTTCAATACTAAACAAGTATTCCCTCTGATGCACTCATTCCTGATCCTCGTTACTCCCAAAGAGAACCTCAACATTTTCGTCTCTGCTACCTCCAGCTCTGCCTCCTGTCTTTTCCCCAGGGCCACTGTTTCTAAATGCAGCTGTGGATCACAATGGAACGGATTACACTGTTTACATGTAAAACGTTTCCCATTTTACGAAAAAAAAAAATCAAGATACGAAAGCCCCTCTGGAACGAATTAATTTCGTATCCCGAGGTATCACTGTACATTGTTAGGCTCCAGGTACAGAAAATAGAGGCTAAGCTTAACCTTCTGGAGTAGATGCACTTTGTGTATTATAGTAATCGTATCGCTTCAAGATTTCAGTTATAAGTGGAATATTTCTGGATCACTGTTCTCTGTGTGTGTGTGTGTGTGTGTGTGTGTGTGTGTGTGTGTGTGTGTGTGTGTGTGCGCAGATGGCTCAAACATCAGCTTTGATGGACAGAGAACAGGAGGAAATAAGAATCATGGATCTGGAGACCACCGTTCAGATGGTACAAGTCTCAAATTGTCCATTTGTGATTATGTACCAGATGTTCGTGGACTTGCTCAAGTATTTCTTCTCTGAAATTAGATTTATGGATTGCTGTGTGATTACAATGTGAGCATGTCCTTTATGTGGTCAACTCTAGAATGAATGGCACCATTTAAAGAGAAATAAATGTTCAATATAAAATTAAACAAGCTAGTTACTGGCGCCGCTGAAATTATTTTTAAATGCTATAACGGAAATGAATGTGTTCTGAACTCCATATGAGGATACTCACATTTCAATTTTCTTTAAAATGCATTACAATAATTATATAGTGAAAGGTCTGCAGAGTCTATTGTGAAACTTTGGTTCCATTGACTGTTGGGATATTTAGCACAAATCCTGCATATATTATCTTTACAAGAAGATTACAACTTGACTGTAGATCTTAAAGGGCCTTGCTCAAGGGCCCAACGGTGACAGCTGAGTGCTACCGGAGCTTGAACCACCGGGTGGATTCGGATCAGTAACCTTATCCGTTGTGCCGCCACTGTTACTGACTTGGTGCTTGTATGCAGTTGGAGAGGGAGCGAGCAGATCTGCGCACTCAGGTCGCTGTATTAAAGGAGAGCCGTGTAGCGATGGAGCAAGAGCTGAAGGCCTGTTCAGCCACTTTGCTTCAGAATGCAGAAGAGATGGCCCAGCACAGGGCTGAGAGCAGCACTCTGAGGTACAGCAGACTGTGTGTTTATTTATGTCTCTTTTTTTGGATGCATTTTTTTCAGGTGTTCCAGTTTTCAGAAAGATGAAATGTGTGTTTGCAGGGTGTTGCAGGAGCAGATGGAGAAGTCTCTCTCTGATGTTCAGCACAGATTGTCTGTAAAAGATAGTGAATTACAGGCGGCTCACCAACAAATGGACAAATTAGAGGAGAGGATCGGTGAGTGTCCCGCTCTCGTCGCGTTATCTTGCTCATCTCTTCCTGTGTCATTCTATTTGCTGCGATTTGTGACGCACACTTCCTACACGTTGCTACAGTTCTTGTAATGATCACAGCAGCCATATGTTTTGTTTTATATCTTGAGAATGAGTCTGTATAAAATTGAAGTTTTTTTTAATGTGTGTTTAATTCTAGTGGAGTTGAATAGAAATGAGTCATCTCAGACAGATGAGGTGGCAGCACTGCAGACTGCCGTAGCATCTCTGGATAGAGAAAAGGACTTTCTGCAGGAGGCAGTGGACCAGAAGGCAGAGAGCATGATCCTGCTACAGGACCAACTGCAAAAAAAGGTACCGCAATCTCCACTAATCGTCTCATTTAAAGATTTAAGCACTGCTGAAAAGTGGAGTTTCCAATAGATTTCTGTAGTGGTTAGTGTCCAAGGTTAGTGTTAAGAGTAGTGAGGCTCAACAACATTATCAGACTTCGGGGTGGCGCGAAAGCAGGAAAGATTAACGCAGTTTTCTTTTCATGACCTTTCACTAGCTGATTCCATTTTTGTTAGCTGTATTGCTAGTTGAATTATCTGTGCAACGAGTGCATATTTCATGTCATTTTGCTCAACAAAGGTTTGTCTGCATACCTGAGTTGGCTTGTGTATTTTTTTATTCGGTGCGAGTCTGAGAAGTGAAGTATGAGCCTTTTATCATTGCTTAAGTTATACGTAACAGCCAATCGGCATTAAGTTAGCATTGGGGTATAGCTATGGGACACAAATTTTAGTCATGTTTAAGGGTTAATACAGTACTCAAAATAAAAATAAATGCTAAAATATATTTACCGTATTTGACAAAATAAGTGCCCTGCTCCAATAAAAGCGGGTGTTTTTGATCTTACCTCTAATATCCGCCATGTGTACTGGGAGCAAAATCATATATCAAACTTGCCAATTTTATTCGATCAGTCTCTGTAACCATAAAATGAAGTGGTCACTGGCTGTAAAAGTGAGTTTACACGATATTTCAAGAGCCCATGTCACTGGGGAATGTCTATAATGTTCATCAGTAACAACACATTTGATCGTTACGCTGTGCTTTAAAAAAACAGGAAAATATTTTGCTGTGTTCTCTTGGTAAATGTCCAACAACCAATGAACCATTAGAAACAGAAAAACTATCAGATGCTCTGAATAAATGGAGCGATGTACCAGATATGGACCAATCAGAAAGTGATGACGAGTATTTTTCTCCTGCTCACTGACTTCATAAATTTAAGCACGTTCCTGGCCATGTGCTTTTGTTTGTTCGCGTTGATTGGTTCAACGTGCCATGTGGTAAAGTTGACAGCGTTGATTCATTGCCGGGAAAATGTTTAAAGGAAATGTTTAAGGGGAGGGAAAAGTAAGGGGTCTTTTTATTTATTTATTTATTTTTTTTTAATTTGTGCTGTTTTCTGTTTATTTTCAGCTTTCATGTAAGTAGTTTGGTTGATACAACAAAATGAATCTTTTGTTGTTCTGTAATTATTCATGTTTTCCTCCTCGATGGTAATAAGCACTTATTGTTCCACTCTGCTGGTAACATTTTAATTAAGTGCCCACCCACTCCAATTTTTTAAGCGCTGTGGGCGCTTATCATGTCAAATACGGTATATTGTTGTAAAGTTAAGGTCTTGTTTTTTTTTTTTTGTTTTGTTTTTTTATCTCAATTGAAATCATAAGCTTCTGTTCTTCTACAGGAGAGAATGCTGACAGAAGTTCGCCTCACAATATCACAAATGGAGAGCTCTTTAGAGTGAGTGTATTTTATATATTTTTATTTATACTACACCAAGGTGTTCAGACATTTATCCGGGTGGATAGGGGTATTCTAGCCGTAACATTAATGGTAGGTTAATGTTAATGAATGCTTTCTAATACAGTGATACCTTCACTTACGAATTTAATCCATTCCAAGGGCAAGCTCATAACCCAAAAAGTTCATTAGATGAAACAATGATTCCCATAAGAAATAACAGAAAACCAATTAATCCATTCCAACCCTCTCCGAACCTCATATAACCTGCCACTAACATGTATATATTAAAGATAAACATGTACATTAACGTTAATAATAATTAATAATAAATAATAACAAAACAAGAATAAACAATAAGTCAACTAACCCTTCCGATCATCAACTGCGGCAACGATGTCACGTGGGCAGGCAGGAAGTGGTGCGTAACCGGAGGATGAGGAGAATTTTGTGTGTGCACACAATGCCAGTGAGGAAAGGCCTGTGGTGAGCTCACACAAGGCCAGTGTTTCTCATGCCGGAGGGGTGTGTATGACCCTAGGGAACATGCTTTTTTTTTTTGCCATACTGTGTAATTGCGCATCCACTCCAGTAGTTGGCAGTGGCGCTCACACTGTTTTCCCTATGGTGTAGGGAAAAAGCACAGAGCAAATGATATGACGTGTAGTAAACAGTTCATACGGGGGAGGGGGGGTGCTTCTTCCTAGAGGGGGTGTCACAGAAAATAACTGAGAAGCACTGCACACAGCATCCTCGGAGCGTGGCGGAATAAACACGGAAGAATACGAGACTAATCAGCCTGGAAAAGCCATTTACCCAGCAGAACTCGTAAATCAAAATTTTGCTCGTTAGATGGGGCACATTTTTGGTGGGATCAAAGCTCATATCATGAAAAATTCATTATAAGGGACACTCGTAAGTCAAGGTAACACTGTACATATTATTTCTATAATGACAGATAGTGATCATCTATTATTATTATTATTAAGGCTGATGATAAATAGATTAAAAAATATGTTTAACTGTGTCAAATATGTAATTGTTGATGTGCTGATTATTTTACTTATTTTATATATTTTTTAACACTTACGCACCCAGTGTATAATTTTGAAAAAAAAACCCCAAAAACAATACTGTTCAAGGGACTGAGACAAAGGCGGGATAAGATAAGGTATATAAGAGGACGTTCTTAATGTAAGTGGCGTCACACACCCCAGATGACCGACTCAGCTATCTGAAAATGTGGATTATTTTCTTGTAATCATTTATGAGTACACGTCTTTGTTTATTTGTCATTGTTTACATAGCAAATAATTTTGGATAGATTAGTGTTTATGACTGTGGGTTTTATAGACAATTAAAAGGAGTGCTGAGTAGCCGCGAGCGGGAAATAGCTAGTCTGCGCAGACAGCTGGATCAGTCGCAGGAGGAGCTCTCATCAGTCAGTCGAGACCGAGAGATTGCACTGAGGGAGAATCGCAGACTCCAAGACGACCTGGCTACCATGACCAGAGAACACCAGGTATACACACAGACATTGTAGGACAGGATGGAAACTGCTGGTTTTATAGCTCGGTGATCATGTGAAATGTATGTGAAGGCAGTACAAAGAGAAATGGAAGAGGCACTGCGAGAGAGAGACGAGTTAAAGATGCGAGTCCACACTTATATTTCTGAAGTGGCCAAGATCGAGAAAATGATGGCAGCTAAGGTAAACCGCATTAATGTGCTTTATGGATTCCTCTAAATATTTGTTCCCTGAGGGAAAAGCCCACTTGATAATTTTAGTGTTGCAGTATCACCATTCCTCAGTTGATGTGCACCTCATGATCATCACATTTATGGAAGAACATCAACTGATGATGTGCTGTTTATTCGACAGGAACAAGAGTACAGGAAGATGTTGGAGAATTTTCGATCTGCACACATGGATGCTGAGGAGCGCGAGCTAAAACTGCAGCAGGCCGAGGGTCTAAACAGCTCTATCAAACTGGAGCTTCTGTCCTCTGACACCGAGCGCAGACATCTTCGAGAGAAAGTCTCCCTGCAGGACAGAGAGATACAGGAGGTATATTTCAGTATTGTCTCATGTCATAATATGAAATTCAAATGGAGATTCTGGATAAAAAGAAACACAGGTAATCATAGTGCATAGAATGCAAAGTTTTCCCACAAGGCCCAAAGCCCAAATGGATCATTATTAATTGGAATAGATATAATGACATTTTGGTGGCGTAGGGGTTGGCACGGCCGCCTCACAGCCAGAAGGCCCAGGTATAATTCTCAGCTCAGTCGTGTCTCTGTGGAGTTTTCATGTTCTCCACATGTACACTTGGGTTTCCTCCCACAGTCCAAAAACATACACATGCTCCAAGTCACCTCTAGGTGTGGGTGTGAGTGCGAATGGTTGTGTGAGTGTTGGCCTGCGATGGTAAGGCGAGCTATCCAGAGCGTAACCCACCCTCGCCTAGAGTTGGCTGAGATGGGTGACCATGATTGGGATGAAGCGGCTTAGAACATTAATGAATGAATAATGAAATTTCTCCTTCTGGTACGTGCTGGATAAACATTTTGCCCTATGTAAATTAAATTTGGGTTTGTTTGTTTGCTTTTCCTGCATCATCCCATACATGGATCACCTCCAAAATGTAATGGGTTCTTGCCAGGTCCTCCCCTCCTCCATGTTTGGTCAAAATTGGTTCAATAGCCCAGCTAGCAGTCAAACAAAAAGATGCAGGTGAATACAGAGCCTCCAGTTCCAAGCAGTGGAGGTAAAGATCCCTCTACAGCAGTGTTCATTTTTGCTCAAGAAAGTTATGAGTCCCAGGGACTCGCAGGTTGGGAAAGTATGAGTCCAAATGCAATAGTAATGAGTCCTGTCAAATAAAAAATAAAAAATTGCTTAATCTACGCTGATTTTCGTCGACTTTGAATACTTTTTTCGGAGGCATGTTGCACGTTAAACACTCGAGAACTAGCGGAAATGAATGAACACTGGCGAGCAGACGAAATCACGTGAGCAGACGAAATCTCGCGAGAGGATCCCGATTCGATATCTCGAAAGCGCAGAAGGCAAAACTCGCACTCGGAAAGGTAAACAAATATGGCGGTATTGTCAAAGCATCGACCGATTTCGCAAGATATTTTGGCAAATATTTCTGTTTTGGGACAATGTTACATAAATTGATGAAAAATATTAATGAGTCCGGCGGACGCACATTGGTTTGACACCATGCGTCCCTACGGATTTTCATGCGTCAGGGACGCAAGGACGCACACAAACGTGAACACTGCTACAGTGATTGCTGGTGTAATTAACCATACGATGGATCGTGGGGGGGGGGGATTAACTGTTACAGGAGGAGCTTTGCAGTGTGATCGTCCTGTAGAAAAGTGTCTTGTCTGGTAAAAGTTGTGGAAAGTTTACAGCGGATAAACCGAACCCTTTCTGTTTAACAGAGGTCTAGAAACAACAGTACAGTGGTACCTCGTCGAACAGGTGTCCCTTATAACAAATTTTTCATGATACGAGCTTTGAACCCACCAAAAATCTGCTCCATCCAACGAGCAAAAATTCACCTTACGAGCGCTCCTCAAAATGGCTTTTCCCGGGCGATTAGCCTCGTATTTTTCCACATGTATTCCTCCGTGCTCAAAGAACGCCTTGTGCAGTGCTTCTCAATTATTTTCTGACACCCCTTCTAGGGGAAAAAAAAACAAACAAAAACATTTCATGCCCAGCGCCCCATGCGCGACTACAAATAGTGTTTACTGTGCTTCGTATCATTTGCTTGGTTATTTTTCCCTGCACCATAGCACGGCAATGAGAGCACTACTGCCAACTACTGGAGTGGATGCACAATTACACTCAATTCTAGTACAGTATGGCAAAAAAGCATGTTCCCCAGGGTCATTACCCCCCATCCCCCCGGCATCACGCCGCGTGCCCCACTATTTGAGAAGCACTGGCCTTGTGGGAGCTCACCACGAGCCTTTCCTGGCTGGCATTCATTGCATGCACACTCGCAAAATCCTCCTCCTTCTCCTGTGTTACACACCCTCCTGCCTGCCCACATGATATGTTTTGCCACAGTTGATGATCAGAAGGGTTAGTTGACTTCTTGTTTTATTATTATTTGTTATTAATTATTATTAATGTTAATGTTCATGTATTATTGTGGGGCTGGTGGTGTAGTGGTTACAGTGGAGCACTCATGATCAGGAGGTTGTGTTCAAATCCCAGTTAGACCTCGACTGTGCTAAGACCCCTGGGCAAGGTCCTAACCACAAGTGTGCCTCTGTTCACCCAGCAGTATAAATGAGTACCAGTAAAATATACTGGGAAGGTAACCTGCGATGGACTAGCCTCCCATCCAGGAGGAGTTGAACTCCTGGTTGCTTCACGCTACAGAAACCGGGGGGAAGCACCGGCCTGATGAGCCACTAGGCTCGGGTTTAAAAAGCCCAACGGACTTTACCTTACATTATCTTTAATACATTAGGTCAAATATCTGTTTGTGGCAGGTTATGAGTTTGGGAGGTGGTTGGAAGGATTAATTGTTTTTTCCGTTATTTCTTATGGGATAATTGTTTCATCTAATGAACTTTTCGGCTTACGAGCTCGCCCTCGGAACGGATTAAATTCGTAAGCTGAGGTATCACTGTATTTGGTGAAATGTAATGCAGTATACAGGGATCCTTCACTTTCCACGGTTAATTGGGACTGAGATCCCCACGCAACCATCGAAATCCGCGAAGTAGATCACCCCTGCCCCGACTGACGTATGTGTACATGTATATAATATTAATAAATACATATTCAATGCTATAAATGCTTATAATAACAATTAAACATTAAAAAAATAACAAGTTGTAAATAAAATATAAATACACACACATACAGATGGTATTGCACGAGAAAAAGACGACACCCATACATATCCGCGGATGCGCGTGCACACAGATGCAACACTGGAAGTAGTTTGATGAGGGTTTTGGGTTGCTTTTTGTTTTGTGTTGGTTGAGGGTTTTTTGCATGATTGGACTCGTGTTTGTGGCTTTTTCCTATTCTTCCTTAATTTCCTTATTTTTTTAATTCGATGACTATTTATTTATTTTTAAAAAACCCAGCGATGCACTGAAGCTGCATGAATTCCAGCGAGAAGTAGCGAGGGATCTCTGTAGATAGATTTCAGATCAAATCTCCTAAAATACACACTGTGTTCATATGCAGGAAAAACTAAACTACATTTTCACTGAATCCACTGTGCAGCCTTGGAAGGAACGACATGAAGTAAAACAATGAAGATTTAAAAAAAAACTTCTTACATCAGTCGTTAAGATGTTTGAGAAATCTTCTCTTTTATCTTCAAAAGTAATATAATCTATTTTAATAATGCAAAATTTATACTCGTGCCACATTGCACCTTAGTTTAAATAGTATGGTAATGTATTTATAATGCCTTACATCTGGCCCTTATTTTTTCTTTTTGACATTTGTTGTACATTGGACTCTTCTATATTATTATAAATACGATGCTGATGTGTCTTGTCTGTTCCACTCTCTTTGTTTTTATGTAGCATATGAATGCACTACAGGCATATGAGGCTCAGGTGTCCTCTATGGTGCGGGCGACGTCTCGTCTGGAGGAGGAGCTGCAGTCTGCACGAGCCGAGAAGGCATCAGTGCTGGGCGATCTCACCTCAGTACGAGAACTCTGCGTTAAACTCGACTCCAGCAAAGAGCTGACTACACGCCAACTAACTGCCAAGAGCATGGAACTGGAGAGGGTGGGTGTTACACCATGTGGTTACATTCACAGTATTTTCCTATGTACGGTGTACGTTCTTTTAATACGCAACCATCTCATGCCCTGCTCATAAATGTTGCCTGTGTTGTGTAAACTCAGGTGACTGGTGAGCTGGAGGACGTACGTTCTGAGATGGAGCTCCTGAAGAAACAGCTGGCCAGTGAGAAGGTGACTGTGCGTAACCTGGAGACATTGCTGTCCACCAACCGACAGAAGGAGTTTCAGAACCATCTTAGTGCAAGTGAGAGGGAGTCAGAGCTGAAAGTGTTGAAAGACCGCCTGGCTCTCGCGGACAGCAAAGTGTAAGTGTCAGAAAGGGATTTTTAATCTATTCCGGCATCAGTTCCACCTCATGAAGCTACTGTGTGTTGTGTTTGGATCATACAGGGTAAGCCACACGAGAGAGGTTTCTCAGCTGCGTGGAAAAGTGTCTCAGCTCCAGACAGAAATGGACGTACTGAAGAGGCAACTCACCACTGAGCGCTTTGAGCGGTGAGACAGTCGGTCCCGTCTAATGTACATGCAGCGCTTAGCAATTTTATTAGACCAGAGAGAGAGAGATGTGAATTGTTTTTTTGGCAATGGATTCATATCTACACCCCACACACACACACACACACACACACACAGCAAAAGGTCCTGGGTTTGAGTCCCCAGGCTTGGTGTGGCGCTAGTATGCTCTCCCCATCTTTTTATTTGTTTCCACGATGGACACCAGTTTCCTCCCACAGCCCAAAAACCTACACATTTGGCTAATTGCCTGCTCCAAGTTGCCCCTGGGTGTGAGTGTGAGCATGAATGGTTGTGTGTACTGGCCCTATGATGCACTGGTGAGTTACTCAGGGTGGAAATGAATGAAGGCATAAAATATTTGTTCTATTTCTTCAACTAAAAGAAATGTTATTTGTCATAGCTCGTCATAATAAAATAACGATAGAGTGGTGCATCAACAAGGTGCGTGACAATCAACCAGGAGATCACAAGTTTGAATCCGGGTTAATGCCACAGCCACCCTTGACCGGAGGTCTATGGGAGCTAATTGGCTGAGCTCTCACAGGTGGGAGGGATGGCATACTCTCACTTCCCTGTCACTCACAGCGATCACCAGCCAGTCATGGTTGTCTGAGCTCATTTGTACAAGGGGGCAGATTGTGCCTCGAATGTGTCAGACCGCACCAAATACACACATGCGGCAGTTCGGAAAGATACGGGTGGATAGCATTGCAATGGCACTGAGGGGACATGTGCATGCTTTCGCCCCTCTCTGGCTGGGGGGGTGGTCGTGTGATAGTCAAGGCAATACCTGACGGGTGGGAATTGGCTGCAACTAAATTAGAGAGAAAATGGGGTGGGGTGGGGGGCTAGTATAAATAATAATAAAAGATGTAATAAAAGCTCCCGAGTAGCCCAACAACAAGGTGCGTGACTGTCAACCTGGAGACTGCAAGTTAAAGTCCACATTGATGCCACAGCCATTTATGAGTAGGAGTCCATGGGAGCTAATTGGCCGCACTCTCACGCTAGGGAGGGAGGGAGAGAGGGAGGGATGGCATACGCTCACTTCCCTGTCACTTACAGCAATCACCAGCCGGTCCATGAATGTCTGTGAGCTCATTCATACAAAAAGGCTGCTTTCCCCTCAGAGTGTGTCCTTTGTCGCCTCCAAACGCGCATGCGCAGCAGTTTGTAAAGCAGTGAGCAGAAGCAGCCCATATCTTGGAGGGGGCATGTGCATGCTTACACCCTTCCCTGGTTGTTCTGGCTGTATGTGATAGTGAGGTGACACTTGACGGCTGGGAAAGGGATATTTTCACATAAATATTTGTTTCAGTAATGATAGGTGGTCTAATAAATGTGTATGTAGTGTATGTTGTATTGACACAGAAAGCTGATGCTTCATCCCAACTCGCTCGCTCGCTCGCGCTCTCTCTCTCTCTCTCTCTCTCTCTCTCTCGCTCTCTCAATCACTCTTATCTTTCTCAGGGAACGGGCGGTCCAGGAGATGCGAAGACAGGGTGTGTCTTTTACTTCACTGCGCAGCGACTCTCCTCATAGCGCCTCACTCAGTCCCCGCTCATCATCCCCTGAACTTTCCAATCGCACACCAGAGCGCTTAATTGAAAAATCACCACAAAAGTGAGTGAGTGTTGCATTTCTGTGGGTTACGTGTGTAGATATTTCTACTTGTCGATACTATGTGGGTGTCTATTAATGTACTTTAAATAGGCATCCTAAAATGTAGCCTGTAACCTTCCACTTTTAGTTTAATTAACCCTATACTCACAATGAATTCGTACTTTGAAATATGAGTAGAAATTTCTGAATTCTAGACTGTGTCGTGTAACATGAACAAGCCACGGTATCCACAAGTAAGGGATAAAAAAAAAAAGTGTGGGTTTATAAAATAGGCAGAGAGATCAGGAAGAAAAGAACGGAACAGTTACAGATCGAATGGGAGGGGGATGCTGTGGAGTTGGCTCGGGTTCGGCTTCACGCTCGGGCTCGATCCAAAAGCTGTTCAGAGGATATGAAAAGAGACTGGAGGCAGTTATAAAGGAACAGGCTGAGCCAACAAATTGTATTTCTGAAGAAAGGATGCAGTTTTCACCCGAGGCCCATTTTTCTCCATTATTACTATTAGTAGCTTTATTGTCTTTATTTCCTTTTATACGAAGCAGTTTAATAAAAGTCTATTTCCTGAGATTATGGTGCAGATGTTACTTGATTTAAGCTTATATTGGTTCAGAGATACAGTGGTACTTGAAAGTTTGTGACCCCTTCAGAATATTTTTATACATAAATACATTTTATTTGGTTATTTATAGAAAATGATCCAATATTAGAGATCTGTGAGTGGCAGCATGATGTAAACCTTTGATTTCAGTATCTGCTGTTAATCCCTTTTTTGCAGCAATAACCGCAACTAGATGTTTCTGCTAACTGTTGATCAGTCCTGCACACTGGCCTGGTGGAGTTTTAGCCCCTTCCTCAGTACAGAGTAACTTCGACTCTTTGAAGTCGGTAGGTTTCCTCACATGAACTGCTCGATTCAGATCCTTCCACAACATGTCTCTTGGACTAAGGTCAGGACTTTGTTTTGGTCATTCAAAAGCAACACCATTCTTTAGGTAGAACTACTTGTGTGCTGAGGATTGTTGTCTTGCTGCATGACCTTACTTTTTCTTGACATTCAGTTCATGGACAAATGTTCTGACATTTTCCTTTAGTATGTCTTCCTTTTGGCTTTTTCCCTTTTACTCGGGAGTCGCCACAGCGAATCATCTGATTCGCACGTTTGATTTGGCAGAGGTTTTTACGTCGGATGCCCTTCCTGTCACAACCCTTTTTAGCAAGGGACAGAAACACGCTGACGGCTTTGCAGCTACTCTTTACGAAAGTCAGCAATGGTTCGTTTACATGAACCTCTCACCATAGACGGTGCGAGACATGGCCGCCTTTGATAACCCAGTTAGCTGCACTGGGTAGGGGGGCAGTGGCAACCTTGTGGAGAGTGGGACTCGAACCCCCAACCTTTGGATCAGCGATCCAGCGCCCTATACCACTAGACCACCAACATTTTCCTTTAGTATGTGCTGATATAATTCACAATACATTGTACCATCAATGATGGCATGTCATCCTGACCCAGATGCAGCAAAACAGGCAAAACAAAAAAAACAACAAAAAAAAGGGACACTACCACCACCATGTTACACAGATGGGATAAGGTTCTTTGTGTTTTCCTTTCTTTAAACACAATGTTCATTCTACTTTGGTCTCACCCATCCACATGACACTTTACACTTTCCCAATAGCCTTCTGGATTGTCCATGTGATCTTTATCAAACTGCAAGGAGCAATGTTATTTTTGGAGATCGGTAGCGTCTTCCTCACAACCCTGCCATGCACACCTTTGTTGTTCAGTGTTCTCATGATGGTGGATTCATGAATATTAGCATTAGCCAATGTGCCTTCAGTTGCTCAGAGGTTACCCTTGGGTCATGTGTGAACTTGCTGACTATTGTCTTGCTCTTGGAGTGATCTTGGTTGGTCGATCACTCCTGGGGAGGGCAACAATCGTCTTAATCTGTCTTGCTGTGGATTGGAGGAGTCCAAATTTTTTTGCAAGATGGTTTTGTAACCATTTCCAACCTGATGAGCATCAACAACCCTTTTTTCTGAGGTCTTCAGAAATCTCTTTTGTTCGTGCCATGATGCGCTTACACAAACATTTTTTGACACTTCGATAGATCCAACAGGGAGCGCACTCACACCTGATTGTTATCTCGTTGATTGAAAACACATGACTTTAATCTCATCTTCAAATGACCTGTTAATCCTTGAGGTGCACATACTATTGCTACTCACAGATCTGGAATATTGGATCATTTTTCTCAATAAATAAATGACTAAGTAAAACATTTTTCTCATTTATTTAACTGTTTTGATTTTATCTACATTTATAACAGTTGTGAAAATCTGATGTTTTAGGTCGTTTATGGAAAAATTGTATAAAACCTTCAGGGTTCACAAACTTTCAAGCACCACTTTAGAGTGCCACAAGGAGTAAAATAAGCGGCTAACAATCATTTCGTTTGCCTGCGCTCAGATTACCGGTGATGAACTTCCGTTCTCAACTGAATGGCACCCACCAAAATAATCAAAGAAAAATAGCCGCTGTTCTCGTCTCTATTGGTGGATGTGTGTAGCTGATTTATATTTCCAAACCAACAAGTTCACACCGGTCAGAGAAGTTTTCATACCATGTATAGCCAAACATTGGGCTGGTCGGCCTGTCATTACGCAGCGGTGTGGTACATCTACTGTAGTCCTGATGTGTATTGATGTACACGTGCCGAGTTTCTTCCTCAATCATAAACTCGGTAAAAGGTCCATATAAAAACATGAACCTTTCCTACAAGCGTCACAATCATTCTTGCGTGCATTCGTACAGTTTGAACCAACACAAACCCACCAAATGTCCAAGTGTGTTGTTTGGAAAACGAACTTTTGGGGAATCACAAACGGCTGATTTGTTTGCAGAAGGAGGTGAGAGGTAAATAGAACAGCATGACAATCACTGCTGGCGGTGCTGTTCCTTTTATGAGGGCACCCCCTTCTTATTTGTAGTACTTCCGTTACTAAGTACAGACGCTCCCCCACTTACGTTTTTGTTTGGCTCCGGATGCCAGAATGTAAATTAAAAAAAATATATGTTGTTACTGTATGTTCCAGTGACGTATGACGTTCATACTGTACTATACATCCATAAATACCATCACCGTATCTCATAAAACACCCCTAAATCAATTATAAATGTAACATTGTAAAATAATATCAAATAATATCAACATTAATTTCAAATAAATTCAATTAAAGTAAAATCATTTCAAATAGATAAATTTTAATCAAATTCACTCATCAGATACAGTATCAAATATAACCTTTAACATTCTCTATGATGCGATCTTTCTGCTTGCAAATGGTTCCGATGGTCGACGGATGGTCACTTTACATGAAGCTGAGCCGAGTCAATTTACATGAAGCTTAAAACATCCAATCAACGCTTACAATATTACAATCGGCTCCACCGAAAGTAGTTCACTTGCTTGTGCTTGAGACAAAGTGCGGGTTATCCCGACGTCTGGTCTTTCAAGTGAGCACCCACCCGTTTCCCACTCGTTTCGTACTCAGCCTGTACTGATGTGAATCACCAGCAGAGCGGAGAGTTCTCTTTCTTTTCTGGATTCGGGTTTTCATTCATTTTACAACTCTTTTTACTTAACTGACTATGCATGGTAGATTGCGCCGATCCGAGCAGATAGTTAATTCAGTCTTGGGAAAACCGGAAATTCTGGCATATGCCTGAAAACTTGCACCCATGCTAGTAGGCTTATGCTTCCAACCAACCATATTTGTTTAGGGTTACAAAAGTCCACAAAACAGTGTAAACACAAAGATCACAGAGACGACATCTTAACACAAGGATAACACGCAGTGAACTGGGAAGAAGCAGGGGCACATCTGTCGTTTGTAAACAGTGGACGCAGCGTCATTACGTCATTGCATCATTACATCAGCATACTACATAAGTACGTCTTGTACTACAGAGAGCACGCTAAATTCAAAATGTTACACCTTTTTTTTTGGGGGGGAGGGGGCCCATAAAATCGAAAAAATGTAAAACGAATGAACGTAAGTCGGGGAGCGTCTGTACACCATATTGTTTAATGGTGAAGTTTATCACGGTGGACGTAAATTCTGTTTCCATAATGTCAGACTAATTCCAGTATTCCAATCATTCTACATATCCCATTGTTTGATGGGATAATTTGCAGCGGTGAAAATTTCAGATCATTCAAACTAAGATTATGCCAGTGCTTCTCAAATAGTGGGGATATAATGCTGGGGGGGGGGGGGGGTGGACTCTGGGGAACATCCTGACAGTAGGAAGGTTTATTAATGCCAAGTGGAGAGAAAATGGATCCAGGACCATGATGACTGCTCAAGTCTGCCAGGAGCCAGTTAGTGTGAACCAAAATCATTCATCATGGTTTTTCCTGGTCAGAATTGTCAGAGCCTTGGAGCTTGTCCCAGGAATGCGGACGTCAATGAGGAAATACATCCTGTATGGGACATTGGAACTAACTCTGCACCACACACACACACACACACACACACACACACACACACACATATATATATATATATGTGTGTGTGTGTGTGTGTGTGTGTAGATATATGTGAAGCATTCAGAGATTAGCTCACTCACATTATACTGTAAAGATGGAGTTTGTTTAATTTTAAAAAAAGATAATTTGAGGATCAGCTCAGTTGCTTACAAGAAGGTTTAAAAAACAAGTGGCCGCATCACATTAATAACAAAAGCACGAGTACGAACACAGGATCTAACACAGGATTTGTGCTTTAAATATTAAAATCAGTGAGTGATAAATCAATCCTGACATATTTAAGTGACTCGTATTACTGAACTATTTCATCTTCCACTCACTTGTGCTTCTTTTCAGAAATGTGAGCTTTAAGGACTAGAGAGGAAACGGAAGTTGGTGTCAGAGGCCGTTCTGCGGTTTGTACGTAAACAATTTTAAATGTGAATTTGTCGAAAGCCATTTTATATCTGTTTCTACCCAAAGTGCTTCATTCCACTGTGGCTTGAATTGTGATGCGCTTTCATTTCAAATATCTTTAGAGCAAGGACCTGCTTTGACCGGGACGAGCCCAATCATGGCACTAAAGCCAAACAGATGTTGATTTATATATTTTGAAGACATTAACATTTTTTTTTATGTTTTATATTAATTTAAAAACACTTTGTATTTAAAATACAAAATAAAACTGCTTTTGTAATACGTTAGAAAAGGCAAATGATATTTGTCAATAATATTTTTTTATGAATCATACAAATGTATTTTTATGTGAAGTATTAACGGCCTGTACGGTATTTAACTGGACCGGCCGTGAAGGTGAACAAACAAAATGTATGAGATGTGACCAAAGTCCTCACGGCTGCCGAAAAGAACTCGCACTGCTCTTAAAATCTGACCGTATGACTGGCGGGGTGTATTGTAAATTGTTTGTGTTTACTTGAATTAATAATTTATTCATTTGAATTAAACGGTGTCATTTCTTAAAATCTTATTGTTGGTTTTGTTGAAATTTTGTTCCTTGAACAGATGATTATGAAAGAACTGAAAGGAGGAACATGACCACCATGAATAAATCCTTGTCATTTCTACTTCATCTGGGATTTTTTATGTTTATAGAACACGAAATCCTCCAAAATGTCACGAAAATACTATTAAATAGAATTTTACACTAATCTATTTTTCTGAAAATATTTTTATCTGACTATTTTTCCCAGCAAACATCCTCAGTCATGAATTGTTGTTCCCACCCAACTGCCGTAAATGTGTACCGTATTTTTTTGGATTATACGTTGCTCTGGAGTGCGAGTCACATTGGCCAAAAAAATGCATAATAGTGAATATAAAAACCACAAGTCGCACTGGACTACAAATCGCAAACTCATGGAAACTGTCCGCCTTGGCTTGGAAATCTGCTGGCGGTTTTTGTGACGTTGTGATCCTCGCTCTGATAGAGAGGCGGTTGCGTTGCATGAAGCGGTAACACCGAGAAAGTCCTCACGTAAAGAGACACAAGTCTCGAGCACCAATATGCGAGCTCGTCCCTTTAGCTGTGGCCATCTAGCTTTTAGCTCTCGATTAGCTTTTTTTTTTTTTTTTTTTTTTTTCTTCATTGCAGTAATAATAATCTCTGCTTTTCTCCAGTCCCTCACAAGTTTCTCGTTCACTCCAAACTTTACTTACAACTTGTAATCCGCAGAATAGGATTTTCTTTTTGGGGACATTTCTTCAGTGGTACAGGATGAAAAGGTACTGGTACCCAAGCCAAGAGTGCCCTCTTGTGGTTGTGAGTGTAAAAATAACAAACTGTGAAATTATGTCTTACTGTTCTGACGAACAGAATTATATGTAATTTCACATAAGTCATTTTGGAGTATACGTCGCACCTTCAGCCAAAGTATGAAAAAAAGTGCGACTTATAGTCGGGAAAATACGGGATATTTTTGTCAGCCCCGGTGTCTGAGCTCCACAATTTAAACAAAGCACAGCCCTCCACGATTTATCCTCTACCTTTTTCTGCACTTTCCTTCACTCTCACTTTGTTACGAACTCAGCATGGTTTTGGTCAAGTTCTGCCGTGATTTACATCATAGTCCCTCAAGTTCTCTTACGACTACCAGGATATGCTTTCATGTTCTGTTTAGATCTCTCACGTTCACCAAGTTCTGTTCAGATCTCCTTCGATCATGCTTGGAGCGGGATTGGGGTATAAAAACGAGGCAAAGAGATGAAACTTGTACACAGTTCCTCCGAGTTCGCGATCTCCTTCGGTGGCACATTAAGGTCTGTTGCACTCTGTGAAGGTCGGCAGTAATTAATACATTGTATTGCGTATTTTCACAGATCACGTCGTTTTCTCAGGGTTTGGTATTAAACTGTAATAACTGTGGCAATTATGGAGGCTGCGGTCCCTGTGTTAACCCAACATAAACATTTCAGTTCAACTAGGAAGTGAGGTATGCCTTTTGATATTTGGGGTTTCTGAAATTCATATTTTCTGACACGTGAAGGCCGGGATGAAATGTTATCTCCTCATAACTGTTAATTATGGGTATAGTGTGTCTGTACACATACACACACACACACACACACACACACACAGAGTTGTGTTCAAAATAATAGCAGTGTCAACAGGGACAACCTTGTGGAGAGTGGGACTTGAACCCCCAACCTTTGGATCAGCAATCCAGTGCCCTATACCACTAGACCACCACTGCCCCTTGTTTAAGAAAGTGAATAAAGTTCAAAATCTTTAATAGTTTTTATTTCCATTCACACAGATGTATTGGTAACACAAGTTCTATTCCAAATCAAAACATGAAGAAAAATATAAAATTTGTTTTATTCCTTTGAATAAAGGGAAGAAAAGTGAATATTATACTGTTAAAAAAAACAGCAGTGTCTGCTGTACTCTTTACAAACTCCAACATTCACTGTATAAACTGAAAAAATGTTTCGCTTTGAATCGCGGAACTAATATTTATTTATAAACACTGTTTCTGAGACCTGCTGCACATCTGTGTTGTGGAGTCGACCCACTTCTGCTACCTGTGAGCTGGTGTTCCAGCCCAGGATCATGATCGAGAACGAAATGTAATCATCAGATCATCAAGAAAGAAAGAAAAAAAAAAAAAAAAAACCAGTTTATGATGCTGGGCCTTATAAACCCAAGTTCAAATGGGACTTGATCAAATAATCAGGCACTGATCCATTTCCCATCCATCATGTGTTGCTTAGCACCAACAAACTTTTGTTTGTGTGTTTTTTTTTTTTTTTTTAATTCAGGACAGAACGCGAGACTTGAAACAGCCACGTAAATGTCCGTAGAAAGTGTAACGGTCGGCAATGAAAAATCTGCGTGTCGATCCAGCGTCGTCTGTCTGTGCCCAAAACATCTACAATCTAAATATTCATTTTGTCATCCATGAAATGTGTCGGCAAGTTGAAACTCCGCCTCTGTTCCAGTGCGAAATAGTGGTTCTTCTTTAAGTAGCTGTCAATCCCACCACTCACAGGTCATAATGAAATATATTCCTAATTCTTTACAAAATACATAACATTATAGAAATAGAAAAAGCAAAATCCTGTCACTGCCCAGATTATATAAAAGGAAATTGGAATTTGCCTTTAAACAGAAGACCGCGGCCAGGCCGAGTCTGTACTAATGTCGACAGTACTCGGTGGTGATGTTGGGCAGAGGATATCCAAAAAGGGAAAAGTCCAGAATGTACTTTGGCAAAAGTTCCCGTAGCAGCTTCTGAGGAACAGTACATAGATAATAATGCAAGGTTTCCTTGGTAACGGGTTTGTACCATGCCTGACGTTCAGGAAACTGCACGTGCTGTGGTGCACCGATACGTTCCAGCACGTACGCCGCATCACTCTCGAGCTTCTCGTACGAGCCTATGAAGTTATACTGAACCGCGCATGGCTGGCACAGGTTATATATGGGCATCCAGTGCTCATTCATTCGGTCAGGGTCCTCGTCCAGTAGATAGCGAACAAACTCCGCAAACGTCACGTCGTCCCCAGTAACTTTCACATTCTTTGCATAACCTTTTCTGTAACGCCGGATAATCTCGGCACCATATTTGTGCTGGTAGGCTTTGATCTCGCCGAACTTGTTCCGGTAAGCAGAGAGCAGACGCGCCATCGGTTCGCGCACAAACATGAACTTGAAGTAATGCTTCAAACGATGGCGGATCTCCTCGGACGAGAAGTCGGACAGGAACAGCAGGTCGGCGTGGTGGTCCATCTTCATCTGAACATGCACATCAGCCAGAGCACCGCTCAGGACTTTCAGCACCCGCTTCCAGTTGGAGCAGGCCACCTTGGGTACGTAGCAGTAGAGGAAGTGATGCTTCTCGTTTACCAGGATGTGCTGAAGAAGGGTTTTCCTTTGTGCCGAGCTGAGAGACCACACACTATGGACTGTGTTCTGCTGCCCACACATCGCCCGGATGGTGCGGTTACGGATATCCTGCAAAATCTAAAGAAAACCAGGTGATTATCAAGTGGTAAAAATAATGCTAACATTTAGAACACATTTGCTAGTGCGACATTAGGCTCATGCCCAAAAGCAGGTCACAGAATTTTATTTATTGTTCAGTGTTTTTTCTCCTTAAAATTGAATCATACATGAGCAGAGAGCTACAGGTTATTAGCCATGTACAATGTGACTGAGTGGAAGAACTTTATACAGTGGTACCTCAATTTACGAAATTAATCCGTTCCGGAAGTGGTTTCAGAACTTGGATTTTTCGTAAATTGAACCGCATTTTACATGTAAAACGTGTGATTTGTTCCATGGCCCCCAATACTACCCCCTAAATCCTTTAAAAATTATAAAAGTACAGACGCTCCCCAACTTAAGTTTTAGTTCGGTTCCGGACACCCGAACATAAGGTGAAAAAAAACGTAAGTTGTTACTGTATGTTCCAGTGACGTATGACGTTCATTCTGTACTATACATCCATAAATATCATTACCGTATCTCATAAAACACCCCGAAATCAATTATTATAAGCATAACATTGTAAAATAATATCAACATTCATTTCAAATAAATTAAATTAAAGCAAAATAATTTCAAATAGATCAATTTTCATCTGTACACATATACATCTACGTATACGTCAGTCAGGGGGGATCGATCCGACTTCGCGGAATTCGACGGTCTCGTACCCAATTAACCGCGGAAAGTGAGGGATCCCTGTATTTACATCCACTAGATTCAGAAATAAAGCATTTTTAGTATTTTATTAACGTTTTATAAAATTGTACAAGATCATTTTCTCTGGGCGGGTCACACACCGGGTCACCTATCGGCTCAAAAACACTGCAACAGCTCTGCAACTATTTCTTTGGTTCAATAATCCAATCACTTTGGAAAATCTATAAATAAATCTTCTTTCTTCTTTTCCATTCGGCTTTTCCCTTCAGGGGTCGCCACAGCAAATCATCCACCTCCATCTCACCCTATCCTCTGCATCTTCTACTCTTACTCCAACTACCTTCATATCCTCCTTCACCACATCCATAAATCTTCTCTTTGGTCTTCCTCTCGGCCTTCTGCCTGGTAGTTCCAACCTCAGCATCCTACTACCAATATATTCACTATCCCTCCTCTGTACATGTCCAAACCGTCTCAATCTCGCCTCTCTGACTTTGTCTCCAAAACATCTAACATGTGCTGTCCCTCTGATGTGCTCATTCCTGATCCTATCCATCCTCGTTACTCCCAGAGACAACCTCAACATTTTCATCTCTGCTACCTCCAGCTCTGCCTCTTGTCTTTTCCTCAGTGCCACTGTTTCTAAGCCATACAACATCACTGGCCTCAACACCGTCTTGTACACTTTTCCTTTCATTTTCACCGATACCTTCCTATCAGACACGCCTTCACACGATTCTTCACCTCTTTTCCACACTCTCCATTGCTCTGGATTGTTGAGCCCAAGTACTTAAAATCGTCCACCTTCTTTATCTCTGCCCCCTTCTCATTCACACACATGCATTCTGTTTTACTGCGGCTAACCTTCATTCCTCTCCTTTTCAGGGCATACCTCCACCTCTCTAGATTTTCCTGCACTTGTTCTCTGCTCTCACTACAGATCACAATGTCATTTGCAAACATCATAGTCCATGGAGATTCTTGTCTCACCTCGTCTGTCAGCCTGTCCATCACCATTGCAAACAAGAAGGGGCTCAGAGCTGATCCTTGATGCAGTCCCACCTTCACCTTGAACTCTTCTGTCACACTGACAGCACACCTCACCACTGTCTTACATCTCTCATACATGTCCTGTACCACTCGAACATACTTCTCTGCCACTCCAGACTTCCTCATGCAATACCACAGTTCCTCTCTCGGCACTCGGTCATATGCTTTCTCCAGATCCACGAAGGCACAATGCAGCTCCCTCTGGCCTTCTCTGTACTTCTCTATTAACACCCTCAAAGCAAACACTGCATCTGTGGTGCTCTTTCTTGGCATGAAACCAAACTGTTGTTCACAAATGCTGACCTCTGCCCTCTTTCCACTATTCTTTCCCATAACTTCATCGTATGGCTCATCAACTTTATCCCTCTGTAGTTGCCACAACTCTGCACATCTCCCTTGTTCTTAAAAATGGGCACCAGCACACTTCTCCATTCCTCCAGCATCTGCTCACTCTCTAAGACAGGGGTCGGGAACCTTTTTGACTATGAGAGCCAAAAAAAAGACATCTTAAAATCTCATCCGCTGAGAGGCATTTATATATATATATATATATATATATATAAAATATATAATCAGGGGTCGGAAACCTATGGCTCGTGAGCCAGATGTGGCTCTTTTGATGACTGTATTTGGCTCTCAGATAAATCAGGTGGCCTTTCTTAAAAGAATAACGAATACATAATTTCACTGTCATTTAAATAAAAATACAAAAAGCCATCAAGTAAAACAAAAACAGATGAATAAATCTCGTGCATTTAAATCTATTTTTAATGTCACGTCACTGTTTCGCACAGCGGAGAGCCAATCCTTTCTGTACGCCAGCATGTGAGCGAGTCCGATACCTTGAAGCTCTAATTTTATAGGATTATAACAACAGCCACAGACTGCGCGTGGTGTTTTTGGGCAAAGAGGTAAATTTCCTTCGTTTTGATCGGCTCATTTCCACGAAGCCAAGCACAGCTGGCAAGCAAACACAAATGGACAGACATGGAAAAACTTCAACCCGCAGACCAGCTGATTGCCAAAGCTTGGGACGCGCTTCCTGTCACATAAACACTGCAGTGTGAGAGTCCAATAAAATTAGAGTTTCAAGGTATTGGACACGCCCACACAGAAAGGATTGGCTCTCCGCTTTGTGCCACAGTGACATGGCATTGAAAATAGATGAATCGATTTAAATGCGTGATATTTATTCATCTGTTTTTGTTTTATTTGATGGCTTTTTTATTTAAAATGACGGTGAAATTATGTATTCATTATTCTGTTAAGAAAGCCCACCTGATTAATCTGAGAGCCAGATACAGTCATCAAAAGAGCCACATCTGGCTCGCGAGCCATAAGTTCCCGACCCCTGCTCTAAGACCATGTTGAAAATTCTTGTTAGAAAATCTACTGCTACCTCTCCTAGACACCTTCACCGGTATGTCATCAGGACCAACTGCCTTTCCACTCTTCATTGTCTTCAATGCCCTCCTCACTTCACCCTTACTAATCTTTGCTACTTCCTGGTCCTCAACAGTCACCTCTTCTACTCTTTTTTTTTTTTCTCTCTCTCTCTCTCTCATTTTCCTCATTCATCAGCTCTTCAAAGTACTCTTTCCATCTTCCCAGCACACTTCTGTCATCAGTCAATACGTTTCCCTCTCTGTCCTTAATCACTCTAACTTGCTGCATGTCCTTCCCATCTCTATTTCTCTGCTGTGCCAACCTGTATAGATCATTTTCTCCCTCTTTACTGTTCAAACTAGCATACAAGTCATCATACGCCCTCTGTTTGGTCTTTGACACCGCTACCTTCACCTTCCACGGTGTCTCCCTGTACTCCTGTTGACTCTCTTCGGTCCTCTCTATGTCCCACTTCTTCTTAGCTAACCGCTTCTTTTGTACACACTCCTACACTTCCTCATTCCACCACCAAGTCTCCTTATCTCCTCTACTTCCAGAGGACACACCAAGAACTCTCCTACCTGTCTCCCTGATCACATTAGCTGTAGTTGTCCAGTCATCTGGAAGCACTTCCTGACCATTCAAAACCTGTTTCAATGCCTCCTTGAAGACAACACGACACTCTTCCTTTTTCAACTTCCACCACTTTGTCTTCTGCTCTGCCTTTGCCTTCTTCACCTTCCTCACCATCAGCGTCATCCTGCACACCACCATCCTATGCTGTTTGGCAACACTCTCACCCACTACTACTTTGCAGTCACTGACTTCCTTCAAATTACATCGCCTACACAAGATGTAGTCTACCTGTGTGCTCCTACCTCCACTTTTATAAGTCACCCTATGCTCCTGTCTCTTCTGGAAGAAAGTATTCATCACAGCCATTTCCATCCTTTTTGCAAAATCCATCAACATCTGTCCTTCTGTATTCCCGTCCTCGATACCAAACCTGCCCATCACTTCCTCGTCCCATCTGCTTCCTGCACCAACATGTCCATTGAAGACTGCACCAATGACCACTCTTTCACCTCTGGGGGTACTCTGCATCACTTCATCTAACTCACTCCAGAATCTCTCCTTCTCTTCTAGCTTACATCCTGCCTGTGGGGCATAAGCACTAACAACATTCAACATCACACCTTCAATTTCTAACTTGAGACTCATCACTCTGTCAGACACTCTTTTCACTTCTAGAACATTCCTGACAAACTCCTCCTTCAAGATGACTCCGACTCCATTTCTCTTCCCGTCCACGCTTTGATGAAACAGCTTAAACCCTGCTCCTAACCTTCAGCCTTGCTACCTTTCCACCTGGTCTCCTGAACACACAGTATGTCCACCTTCTCCATCATGTCAGCCAGCTCTCTACCTTTTCCTGTCATAGTTCCAACATTCAAAGTCCCTACTTTCAGTCCTGGACTCATGCCTTTCCTCTTCTCTCTCTGCCTACAAACACGCCTCTCCTCCTTCGACCAACAGTAGTCCAATTTCCACCAGCACCCTGTTGGTTGACGGCACTGATGACGGTTGTTGTTAACCCGGGCCCCGACCGATCCGGTATGAAATTAGTACTGACGGTTCGCATAGTGTATTCTGGAAAAAGTTTTACGCCGGATGCCCTTCCTGTCGCAACCCTCTGTATTTATCCGGGCTTGGGACCAGCGTGAGGATGGACACTTGTTTGTGCCCATCCTCATGGCTGCATTAAAAAATAAATAAATAATATATATATATATATATATATATATATATATATATAAAGTACTTTGAATTCTGAGTTTTGTTTCTTGTTTTATGGAGCTCGGCTTTTAAATAGAAAATGAATTTAGTTTTCTGTTGGTTCGGCAAATCAGTCCATCATTTTTTTTTTTTTTTTTCTGTACTAATGCAGGCCTCGACATTTCAAAAATTTGTGGAACCAGTTTATGGATCAGGGGTAAATGACTCCGGTACCCAAAGTTGGTTCAGCTGAAAATGAGCTGCGTGATCCACAGGTTGTACAAAATGGTTCCTGAAGTCCAAATAAATAATTAAACAAACCTGTTACTGAATCCGTTAGATTTGAGCTTTTAAGTTCAGTAGATATGTGTATAATATCTTATGTATTGTTTGATTTTCTAAAATTAAAGAATTCAATTATTAACACAGCTAATTATTTTGAACATTAAACTTTAATATAAATAATCATCAGTGTTCTGATTAAACTGCTGCAATACTTTTAATACACGAATATGCAAAGTTTCAATCTGAATAAACATCAAACACCAGCAGCACCGACCTGAACCTTTAACTGGCTGAACTGGGACGGTCACTGATCGCTAACTAATACCTGAAACTCCGCTTTGTCGCTATAACATTATTTTAATTATTCACAAGCTATTAATTAATAATTGTAGAACAGATTCTTCCCGAATTTGTACTTGTAGTAAATCTTGCATCTTATTTTAGTAACATGGCATCATCATTGATGTTTAGTATTTCAAAGTCGTCTTTAAACGAATATTTTCTGAACGTTTTGGCATTTAATCCTAGTTAGGGTCGCGGGGAGGCTGGCACCCATCTCAGCCGACTCTGGGCGAGGGCAGCGTGCACCCTGAACGGCTCACCAGGCCATCGCAGGGCGGAAACATGGCTATGCGGCTCCTCTTGTCGAAAGTCAGCAATGATTCTTTTACACGAACCTCCCGCCACAGACAGTGAGAGACACGGCCGGCCTTTGATAACCCAGTTAGTGCACTGGGGGGACAGTAACAACCTGTTGAAAGTGGGGCTTGAACTTTCAACCTTGGGATTGGTGATCCAGCACTTTTACCACCAGGCCACCACTGCCCCAAAGTGCTTTCAAGCAATTTAAGATTAATTTCGGCTCTCATGTGACAGGCGGGTCGTCTCGGAGGATGTTTATCGATCACAACCCCTCGACCTGTTAACCCTCGATTGTACTTCAGTCAAAGAGCCTCTTTCAACTGCTTATTATTCCCACATAGTGAACGAAGGCTGAAGTCTATCCCAACCGATGATGATAAGATGCCATTAAAATCACCACACCATCATGTCTCATGGAAATCAATCACCACGTTTTAATGCAATGAGTACGGCGGGATTAACAAAGATTTAACCAGACCGTTTGCAGTAGTTTATTCTTTTCCATATTCAACTGTAATTTTAAAAACCAATTCTATTTTGTGCAAAATTGTAATGAAAATCTGCTTGATATTGTTCTACTTGTACATGAAGCAAGTCCGGAATTAACTCGTGTCGATCCCAACCAGATGTGCAACCTGTTGCCATGAAACCATCATTTATTGATTTATGAAGACGGACAGAAATGAAGTTTTATTTAAACCTACTGAAGGGTTTATGAATTCTGATTTCTGCCAGTGGACCATCAAAGTGAGTTTATTGCATTGCACGGGCCGCACAGAGCACAACACGGCTCAGGAAGTGACTGCCCCGTGCTAAAGGGTTGTGTCAGGAAGGGCATCCGACATAAAAACCTATGCAAAATCAAACACGCGATGATTCGCTGCGGCGACTCTGCCCTGAGTAAAACGAGAACAGCCAAAAGGAAAATAAGGCCGTTTTCCTTCCGCGGTCCAGAAACATGCAGACGCCACTCATTGGCCGTGAGTGGGAATGGTTGTGTCCGTGTTGGCCTGTAGGTTGTTCAGGGTGTACCTCGCCCTGGCCACGGTACGGCTGAGATAAACTTCATTCTCCCTGCGGCCCTAATTAGGATTAAACGGCTTGGAGAATGAAATGAATGAGAACCAGAGTTTTCTAAACTCTACACAGCAGCAGCCTGGTTTTGAGAAAAACGACAGCAGTTTTGGCACATTAAAAAAAATCAGGGATGATGCTCAGCATATGATTCAAGTTTCATGAAGAAGGAGGAGGAGGAGGAGAAGAAGAAGAAGAAGGGAATATATTTTTTTGTCATTTACCATTATGTCATTTTTGGGGTTAGACCACTGTGGCTCTCAGATCTTCAATTGACCCTTTGACACCTAGCAGGACCATACGGTCCTCTTTCAAAAAAAAAAAATGCTAATAACTACTAAACG
>CM045737.1:8880606-8898106 GCA_024760905.1 Plotosus lineatus
ACATTTTTCAGTTTATACTCTGAATGTTTGTGTTTGTAAAGAATAAAGTAGACACGGATATTTTTAATCGTATAATATTCACTTTTCAATTTAAAGGAAAGAAAAAAAAAAAGTGATATTTCTTCAAGATTTAATTTGGAATTGAATGTGGCAGGTTCCCAATGTTTTTGTGTGTCTGGAAACAAAATACATGTGCTATACAGTGGTAGCTCACCTTACGATAGTCCCAGCAAACGAAAAATCCAGGTTACGAAAAACATTTTCCAAAATTTTTTGTCTCTGTATATACGAAACAAGTTCTCCTTACGAAACGCGACATTCAAACATTCAAACAATGCACGAGCTGCTCTCCCATCAATAACGTTCAAACATTCTGCCCCGCTGGCCTCCCATTGGCTAGGAGGGATGACACATCTCCCTCCCATTGGCTATCTCCCAACATCCCGCCACACTGGCCTCCAATTGGTTGCATTTCCCATAATGCTTTTCATGTAAAGGACAGAGTTACTGTTGCCTCATGCTTTACTTCTTGACTCAGGCTTTTAACCTTCAACAAACATTTGTAAAATTATAACTCTGCTAAGAAGACATGATCAAAACACACACACACACACACGATTTCCGGTGCGAGTGAGAAGAAACATGCTTGTGGTATGCGGTTGCGTGATATCGCAAAGGAATATGGCCAAACCCGTCTACCATCGGTACGATACTGAAGCAGCAGGAGGCCTTAAAAGGTATACTTTTATCATTTTTAAAGGGTTTAGGGGGTAGTATTGGGGTAAAATTACATGGAAAGGATATTACATCATGTAAAAATGCTACTCAACTTACGAAAAAAATCAGGTTACGAAACCACTTCTGGAACGGATTAATTTCGTAAGGTGACGTACCACTGTATATTTTTTTTTCTGTCTTCCTTTCGACTTTTTTCCTTTTACTCGGGGGTCGCCACAGTGAATCATCTGATTCGCACGTTTGATTTGGCAGAGATTTTTACGTCGGATGCCCTTCCTGTCACAACCCTTTTCGCAAGGGACAGAAACACGCTGACGGCTTTGGAGCTCCTCTTTACGAAAGTCAGCAATGGTTCTTTTACATGCCTCTCACCATAGACAGTGAGGGACATGGCCCGCCTTTGATAGCCCAGTTAGCTGCACTGGGGGGGACAGTGACAACCCTGTGGGGGACTCGAACGCCCAACCTTAGGATCAGCGATCCAGCGCCCTATCCACTAGACCACCACTGCCCATGAGATACCACTGTATATATAAATATGAACAAATGATGCTTCAAAGACGTCTTATAATAATTCTAAAACATATTCGCGAGCAAGAACGTCGTGTTTGAAAACGCTAAATTAGAAATAAGACATTATAAATGGAGTTTACGAATAATTCCTGCCGTTATTTAAATAAGGAAGTTTCCAGGACTCACATGTAACTTTTCCATGTAACATCTTCCAGGAGCTGATTGGTCACCGAGTTCTTCCCATTTTGGCTCTTTATCACCCATTCGAATGAAAACTTTACTCACGTTCTTCCACGTCTTTCAGGATTTGGTTGCCATTTTAAAGCATTTGAGATCGGTCTAGCTGAGCAGCCTCTCATATTTTCTTTGTTTTAATCTCTCCAATCAACTTTTTAATCAAAGGTACAGTAGGCCCTTGACCATTCATGGTTCAGATTGGTGAAACCAAACCTGGAAGTAACTGGCACATGATTCAAATTTAGCCAATGGCTGAAAGCTTTTGCTTCTCCCTCCTGCTGATTGGTTGAGATGATGTGTACACCTCTTTTTTTCTCCTTCGCGCACATGTTATGAATGTGATTGCTTGAATTGTGTGTTTTTAATGATTATTTAAGCCCTATGATGTCACTGCACGCACTGCATCTTCTCGAGCTTCTGGTAAGGAACCCAAGAGCTTTATTCATTAATAAATATTATCACCGTACAAAATTAAAAAGTTTTTATTAATCACTGCTACATGTTACTGCATTATTACTGTATTAATGAGTAAGACTGGCTATAGAACGGGTTTAACAAGCAGAGTTTAGCGTATGTAATATCATACGTAGGGTTTTAGTACCGAATCAATACCTCGCGGATTTTCAAGATCTGCAGGAAGGGCCGGGACCGAACCATCGCAAAACACAGGGGTCTACTGTACGCTGTTGTTCTGAACAACGTCTGGAACAACCAATTTTCCTCAGAATTTCAGAGAGAACTGTTTATCATCTGCAGGTTCAACACTCGCTACCTCCTTCCTTAAATAAGGACAATGATTGGCTCCTGTTTTTTAAAGAGTGAACGACGTGACTAATTAAACTCCACACTGCTGTTATTTTGACCACACCCCTTACAATTAGTGATTTAATTAGATAGAATCAGCAGCAGGTCCTGACTATTGGTTCTGTTGGATTCTAGTCCTCTACCACACCCGATAGTGCATTATTTACTGTGTAGAAATATCATTTCTATTAAAAACACTGATTGATCAGAATAGTGACGTCAGACTGAGATTATTTTCAACACGACTGGGTGTACAGACAGATAGACAGACAGACAGATATTCACACGCACGCGGAGGTCGTAAACACGCAGCACTTTATCATTTTGTCCCATAAAACGTAAGTTAGTGTTCTGTGTGAAGTTCACAGATTTGACGATGTGACTGCGCGCCGGGGTCACAACCTCGTCTCTCTCACCGCGCCGCACCGCACCCCACCCCTCTGGAGAAATCAGCAGCCACAGTCACTTCTTTCTCGATTTAAGGTGGTGCCCCATACAGGTTCTCTGTGATCCAAAAATGTCCCGATTCTGTCCCCTGTGTCTCCCCGGGGACGGTTTACCATCGTTACGAGCACTGATGCGAAAATAGCTATCAGGAATGAACCCGCAGAGGGCCAGGCCCACAACAGGCCTGCGTATATAAGAGGAATCTTGCCTCATGGCCATTTGTTCCAGATAAATGTGTTCTTCTGGGGTGGTTGGCTCTTCCGTGCTGCGTCTCACCCGTTCTGTCAAATTTTTCTTCTCAACAACTGAATTTTATCAATTATAATACTTCCCATCATAAGTTCGAATCCCGTTTAGTGCCACAGCCGTCCGTGGCTGGGAGTTCACGGAAGGTAATTGGTGGAGTTCTCACAGGAGGGAGGGATGGCATACACTCACTTCCCTGTCACTCACCGGGATCGCCAACCAATCACGGGCATCTGCGAGCTCATTCGTACGAGGGGGAGCAGATAGTGCTTTCAGTCCGAGTGTGTTAGACCACGCCCAAATACGTATGGCACTGCAGTTCGAAAAGAGGTGGATGGCTAGCACTGCATGTCATGGAGGGGACGTGGTCATGCTTTCACCCCTCCCTGGCCGGTGGTGATCGCGTAGTTGGAAAGGTGATAAATGATGGGTGGGAATCTGATACGATTGAATTAGGGTTTTTCATTTTTTATTTTAAATCAGAACAAATCTGCAAAAACACAACGGCTGCCCTGATGTGCATCTGGGTACTAATCAGCGATGTCATTTATTATTATTCATTGTTTGGCGGATTTCTATTATATGAACCCAAGACAGTAAACAGGAAGAAAAAAAAAAATTTTAAGAACAGGTATTTTATTTTTCTTTACCAACGTAACCGAACAATCACACGAGAAAAAGTAAACAGAAATATTTTATTTCGCCCCTTCTTGTATTCCTGCTGAATCCTGAACTGGTGCTTTTGATTTAAAAATGTAAACATTTTAATACCACTGTCCGTCCTGAGCTGATGTTGCACGTGCAGTACTTTTCATATTTTGTAGGAACTCCTGCTTTACACATACTATCCCAACGTTTTCCGGAACATTCCAAAAGAAAATTTCCCTAAAAGTACTTTCTTTTAATATGCACCTCCCCCTTTCACATCAACCCTGAGGAGGGTTAAAAGTACTGTAAGCTGGATCTCCTGGTAGCTTTTGATGCTGCTGCCATCAGCTCAGGATGGAGAATCGAATCTCTCGGGTCTACTTTCAAAACAAAAACAAATTCCCCTGAATTGACCGGTTCGGTCACACAAATCGATGGGATCAGTTCCGACATTCATATTTTTCACTTTCTGATGGTCGTACTGCTTCTAGACCACGTAGACCGCTGGATCCCAGACAGCAGCTGGGCGTGGCGACACACGTAACGGGTAATTGATGATAACAAAAAGGTTCCAGTTCTAAAATCCATTGCACACTCGACCGGTGGGAATTAAAAAATGAAATAAATAAATGTATGTTTTTTCCCCCCACTTGTAGTACAGTGGTACCTCATTTTATGAACGTCTCACCAAACGAAAGATGCAGGTTACGAAACGCATTTTCCTAAAATTTTTGTCTCTGGATAGGAAACAAGTTCACGTTACGAAAACGCCATCTTAACGATTCAAACGCGCCATTCAAACATTAAAATGTGCCATTCAAACAATGCACAAGCTGCTCTCCCATCAATGACGTTCAAACATCTCGCCCTGCTAGCTTCCCATTGGCTAGGAGGGATGACGCAGCTACCTCCCATTGCATATCTCCCAAAATCCCGCCCCGCTGGACTGCCATTGGCTAGGAGGGATGATGCAGCTCCCTCCCATTGGCGATTACAGAGCTGCAGCAGCCATAATGCTTTGCGTGTAAAGGACAGAGTTACTGCTGTCTCATGCTTTATTTCTTGATTCAGGCTTTTAACCTTCCATAAACATTTGTAAGATTATAACTCTGCTAAGAAGACATGGTGAACGCACGCGTGTGATTTCCGGTGCGAGTGAGAAGAAACGGGCTCAAGTGATATCGAAAAGGAATATGGCCAAACCCGTCTACCATCGTTGCGATATTGAAGCAGAAGGAGGCCTTAAAAGGTACACTTTTAGAATTTTTAAAGGGTTTAGGGGGTAGTATTGGGGGGCCTTGGAACGAATCACACGTCTTACATGTAAAATGCGGTTCAACTTAAGAAAAATCCAGGTTAAGAAAAAGTCTCTGGAACAGATTAATTTCGTAAAGTGAGATACCACTGTATTCTTATTATAAACCACAAATAATAACGTACGCAGACTCACAAAACTCCTCCTTCTTCTTTTCCTTTCGGCTGTTCCCTTCCGGATTCGCCACAGCGAATCATCTGCCTCCATCTTCATTGAAGTCATATCAATGACTGGCACGTTTGATTTGGCGTAGGTTTTTACGTCGGATGCCCTTCCTGACACAACCATTTAGCGAGGGACAGAAACACGCTGACGGCTTTGCAGCTCCTCTTTACAAAAGTCAGCAATGGTTCTTTTACATGAACGTCTCACCATAGACAGTGAGACACATGGCCGGCCTTTGATAACCCAGTTAGTGCACTGGGGGGGGCAGTGACAACCTTGTGGAGAGTGGGCCTCGAACCCCCAACTTTAGGATCAGCGATCCAGTGCCCTTTTCCACGAGGCCACGACTGCCCCAGATTCACAAAACAATGAATAAAAAACAAAAGCATGGCCTCACCGATTATAAAACGGATACGGAGATAATTTTGGCGCTGAAACTGAAGTGGATTTGGATCCCTCACCTGTAGAAGACTTTCTTCCTCACACAGGTGCTTGTCCACCTTCTTGTAGAGATTGTCCAGTCCTTTCTTCACCTCTTTTCCAGGATATTCTTTAATCACCTTCCGCAACTCCTGTTTATTGAAAGCCAGTTGGTAGCTCACCTCGTCCTCCCTGACACCCTGAGCTACACGCGCCTCTACGCCCTCAAAGAAGTGCTACACACACACACACACACACACACACACACACAGTACATTTAGAGTCGTCATAACAGTATTGCTTTTTCTTCCACGAATCTCTCGCACGAGTTATTTCACCAATAATCTCTTGATCGAGTTCAAAAGGATCTGCTGCTTACGTTCAGTTTTTCCAGTGGCTGGCCCAGTGAATTGATCACGTAATACTGCAGATGGTCTGTGTACTTCTGCTTTGCTTCTTTTCTCTCCGTCTCCAGACACGAGATCTTGAGGCGTGACAGAGTAGAGAAGATGTGGTGGAAGTTCTCCATCATCACAACGTCACGGGGGGTCTTCTGGCTCTCATTGGCCACTTTCTCCACTGCTCGCCGTCACACACAGACACACTGATCAGCCGCCGATATTCAGTAACAATCATTCAAACGATAGAATCGTCAGACTGATTACAGACATGTGATCACATCGATGTGAAATTATTACAACAGGGAGACTTTGTTTTTGGTGAAAACGTTATTATTCTTATAACCATGTTGTTCATTTAAACGTCTCATCATTAACAAGGGAAGGGTCTCACCATTCATGAAAACAGATCGGATGAGTTTGACATACGCTTTATCCAGGTCACCGCGGCGCTCCGCATTACGAAAAATGGTCTCCGCCAGTTCGGCAAATTCCTCGAAGCTTGTGACGAACGGGAGGATCCCCACTTTGCTCTTCTTCGAGATCTTTACCTCCTCCATCTGCCTGATCTGACCAGACTGGGGGCAGAAATATACACGAATGTGAGAGCTGATCTTTATTAAGAGTGGCAGTAGGTTTGCGGCGGCGGCAGCAGCAGATACGAACACTATGAGAGAAATATAACCATGTTCAGGATTGTTCACTGCACAGTGTGGAGATATCTAAGCTGTCGATCAGCTTCGACTCACGATACACTTGTCAAAGTTCCTCTTGACGGTGACCAGCACGTTGCCCAGCGTGGTGCTGAGGAAAGAAGCAGGATCCACGTTCTCAGCCGTCCACACGTGATGGCTCATCTTCACCAACATGTAGAGCGAGTTGAAGCTGTCGATTTTATCTCCCAAAGCAATCAAACTGTTAAGTTCCATCTCGATGCTGTTGAAGATCTTATTCATCATTTGTCGCACCATGTCCTTGCTGAGAGAGAGAGAGAGAGAGAGAGAAAGAGCACGACACACACACACACACACATACAGAGAGAGAGAGAGAGAGAGAGAGAGAGAGAGAGCACAATGATGTCATGTGGGAGGGTGAATATATTTATATGGAAGTGGAAAGAAAGTAAACACCAGAAAATATTTTAAAAAACTCGAATAAAACCATGAATATCACTCTGAATGTCCTAAAATCATTTAAAGAGAAATGTAAAATGACCCGCTGGAACAAATACAGAACATTTTCCACTCTGGACTGAGTAAAGGCTCATTTATGTTCAATATTAAACATGTTTAAATCTGTTGTCTGCATCCGTCTCTGTGTCCGTGCAGGCTTTGGGAAACCCTGCGGATCCATGAGATCGGAGCAGATATCACTGAATGTTCCAAATTGCCCCTAGGCGTGGATCTGCGTGTGCATGGTTGTGTGTTGTTTTGTGATGGTCTGGCACACCGTTCAGGGTGTAGTCCCACAATTCCGTCCTGGTTGAGGATCGAGTGGTTCAGCAAATGAGTGAACTTTCTGAACAGAGAGTGAGTGAGTCATTAACATTTATATGATTCGCTCACCAAGCCAGAGTGACAAGCATTGGATATGGGAGAGCTGGGAGGCGACGAGGCGACATGGTGAAATGTCTTTAATTACCTCACGGACCACCACCATCTGCACAATGTCCTGTTTCTTATAAAAGTACATTATTATTATTATTATTATTATTATTACTACTATGATCTCCTCCACCGTCACAACATTTGTGCCTTGCCGTATCTGAGCGGCTCTTTAGTGGAAACACTTGTCTGTATTTTCATACGCAAAGAGGTTTTAAACGAGCCTCAACTCTCTGTGAAGGCGTTCTGTATGAGACGAACAAGCGTCGACTTACTCTGGTGTGATAGAGGGTCGGTGCTCGGAGGCTGATTTGGACCGGAACATTCCATCAGCGTCGTCAGTGGAATCACCCTAATGAATAGCAATAATAACATTGGTATGCAGCTTAACCTTTCCAAACACACACACACACACACACACACACACACCTGAGATGGTGCCGACTGATGCTGCAGTTTGAAGAACTTGCTGATGAAATCCTGTTCAGCCAGACACAGAGGCTCCAATTCACTGAGGACCTGCTCAAAGATCTACACACACACACACACACACACACACACACACACACACACACGATAAATACACCAACAGTTTCCCATGTACAAAACAATACAAGATAAAGGCCTCCCAATAAGTCGGTGATCCTGATCACTAAGAGGGATGTGCTATCCATGGAATGAATGACACCAAGGAACGAGGGGGGCGTTTACAGAGTGTACGGCACCGCTGCCATGCAGGATGGAGAATTTAGCAATTAGATACTCGTTTTAATTATTCATGTGCTAACCTGACGTTATGTTCTATAGCAAGGGTTCCCAACCCTGGTCCGGCGGACCCCTTGCCTTGCAAATTTGAGTGTCTTTTTTTGTCCCAACACACTTGATTGAACCAATTAGCTAATTAACACCATGACCTAAAGAGGGTGTGACCGGACTGAGAAGCCATTAAAATACGCTGTAAAATGGCCTCCAGGGCCAGGGTTGGGAACTTCCATCTATAATATGTGGACGTGACCAAATTAAGGAGGAGGTCTTTTATTAAATTATGAGATGGCTAGATTTGACCTTTCTATTCTACTCAAGGTCAAAGGAAATGACTCATTTCGAAGTTCTAAACTCTCCAAAAATTCACGACCTTGCTATGACCGCTGACATTCTGAAGTCATATAATCTCTGGGACACAGGTAGAGCAGAGTCCTCACCAAATTTGGAAAAAAAAAATCTGTGCATTGGTGTGGCCAAGAATTTGTTCAAGGTCAAATGCCGATGACTACAACACCTCCATGGATGGCAGTAAAAGACAACTGGGTGGCAGGGTTACACTCGCAGCAGGCAGGGTTTGGGATCGAACCCACCAGTTGACCGGGCCGCTTCTGTGTACAGTTTGCTTGTTGCTCAGCGCTTGCATAGGTTTCTGGGTGCCCCAGTTTCCTCCCACAGTCCAACGACATGTACATGAGGTCAACTAGCTACACTACATAAGGAATAAAAGTGGGAATGGTTGGTTGTGTCTGTGTTAGTCCTTCAACAGACTGATGATCGGTCCAGGATCCATCCCGCCTGTCTGGAGGAGCACATGGACGGATAGATGGAAACACAGCTGATCATACCATTATAAAAAAATAATCAATGTCAGGCTGATGGGATGTGGTCTGAATCAGAAAAGGAGTTATTTTCACCACTACTAAGTCCACTATTTTCTAATAACAATACTTTCTCTGCACTATTTCCTCTTAACCACATCCGACAGTGTCATACCCTCTGCCCTGACGACACTTCTTAGGAAGAAAACCTCGGACAGCTGAGGCTCCGCCCATCATCTTCTTTTCCTTTCGGCTTTTCCCTTCAGGGGTCGCCACAGCGAATCATCCGCATCCATCTCACCCTATCCTTTACATCTTCTTCTCTTACACCAACGACCTTCATGTCCTCCTTCACCACATCCATGGATCGTCTCTTTGGTCTTCCTCTAGGCCTCCTGCCTAGTAGTTCCAACCTCAGCATCCTACTACCAATATACTCACTATCCCTCCTCTGTACATGTCCAAACCATCTCAATCGAGCCTCTCTGACTTTGTCTCCAAAACGTCTTACATGTGCTGTCCCTCTGATGTGCTCATTCCTGATCCTATCCATCCTCGTTTCTCCAAAAGAGAACCTCAACATTTTCATCTCTGCTACCTCCAGCTCTGCCTCCTGTCTTTTCCCCAGGGCCACTGTCTCTAAACCATACAACATCGCTGGCCTTAACACCGTCTTGTACACTTTTCCTTTCATTCTTGCCGATACCCTCCTATCACACATCACACCGGATACTTTTCTCCAACCATTCCAACCTGCCTGCACACGCTTCTTCACTTCTTTTCCACATTGCTCTCTCCATTGCTCTGGATTGTTGAGCCTAAGTACTTAAAATCCTTCACCTTCCTTATCTCTGCTCCCGGTAACCTTACCGTTCCTCTTAGGTCCTTGTCATTCATGCACATGTATTCTGTCTTACTGAGGCTAACCTTCATTCCCCTCTTTTCCAGGGCATACCTCCACCTCTCTAGATTTTCCTGCACTTGTTCTCTGCTCTCACTGCAGATCACAATGTCATCTGCAAACATCATCGTCCATGGGGAATCTTGTCTAACCTCGTCTGTCAGCCTGTCCATCACCATTGCAAACAAGAAGGGGCTCAGAGCTGACCCTTGAGGCAGTCCCACCTCCACCTTGAACTCTTCTGTCACACCGACAGCACACCTCACCACTGTCTTACATCTCTCATACATGTCCTGCACCACTCTAACATACTTCTCTGCCACTCCAGACTTCCTCTTACAATACCACAGTTCCTCTCTCGGCACCCTGTCATATGCTTTCTCCAGATCCAGAAAGGCACAATGCAGCTCCGTCTGACCTTCTCTGTACTTCTCCATTAACATCCGAGGCTCCGCCCATCATAGGAATAAATAAAAATAAATGTCCCCTTGGAGAAATCATCTCCATATTAATAATAATTATAGTTTTCTTTGTTCAGGGTCCACTGTTCAAGTCTCTGCTATATGAATGGTTGCTATAGAAATGAGAAAGTAGAGTGAATACATCATCATAAACGTGATTTGCTCTGCATTTGGCGCGACTCTCCATGTGTACTACTACCTGAATATTAATCAACAACTTCTCACTCAGTGGATTTAACCATTAAACAGTCGTGTGGTATTAAAGAATTGTTATTAAAGAACTTAACATAGACTGTAACAGAATTTCTATCCTTGCCTTGTCAAATTTGGTCCTGTCAGCCACATCCAGATCAGACGCAGACATGTTGCCCATGTCCAGCAAAGACGAGGACTGTGAACGACGGCTGTTTGAACTGCTCACAGCCAACTTATTGAGACTGGAGGTGGAGCCAGTGAGCTTTCCTGAACTCCCATGAAGACCTGAGAGCATTCCGGAGAAGACACATCAGTTTGTGTGTGTGTGTGTGTGAGAGAGAGACTCTATATTAACTCATATACAATTACTATACCTAATCACAAATCCTGGCCTGTACAGCCTATTCTTACATATTTACACTATTATTTTCTCAGCTAATATATGAAGGATCAAAATTCACATTGGTCTAACACACAAAAACTGAGAAATAAAATAAGGCCATATTTTGAAAGTTGTTGGAAAGATCTGCGTGTCAGAATAGTTTCTTCACCTTCCATATCACCTTGAATCATACTGAGCATTAGCCCTGATTTTATTTTTATATTGCAAAAACTTATGCCATTTTTCTCGAAAACAACTTCATTGATTACACCTCTCTGGTTCCTCATTTACATATATAGTATAAAAAAATAAAAAAAAAAGAAAGAAAAAGAAATTGAGTCTTCACTTCACTTCACGCAGTGGATGTCGCTGAAGAGACGATGTTGAGACAGTGTGTCGAGGGGACTATTGATTGATAGTTGGAATCTGAGAAAAATAAATGCTAGAGTAGATACTCCACAGGAAAAGCACCAAATAAAAAACAAATTATATTTTTATGGTTTATATAAAAAAATATTTTTAAAGCATGTCAAATGGTCAATAGCACTATATTAAGGCATATTTGAGACTCATTCAAAGATCAACAAATTATACCTTCAAAAATATTAAAAGACCATATTATGCAGGTTATTTTTAACTGCAGTTCGTTCAACTGAAGTTTTGCCTCCCATTTTAATTCAAGTATTGTCATGATTTTACGAGCTGTTTTTTTTTTTTTTTTTTAAATTATTATTCAAGTGATTTTATCCTTTCCGATTAATGGAAAGCAATCCAATATTTCTGGTTATTATATCATTGCCATGAATTAACCAAGTTATTGCATTGTTGCTATTGGATAAGTGGAATGCTCATTAGCTCATGCAACAACATAATGTGACTGTCCATTTTGAAAATATTAAAAAAGATAAGAAAACAGTGATAGAATTCAGCTTTTGGTATGAACTGAAGAACTATTTGGTGTATATACAATATACAGAGCCTGACACATAAAGATTTTTCAGCTCACAAGCCTTTTTCATCTCAGAAATTAATTCACTCGCCCCTAATAATAATAATAATAATAATTATTATTATTATAATAAACTGATGGGGCAGGGATAATGATGATCAGAAAACATCTTACACAGTTCATAAAATGTACAAATCAGACTTCATTCTGTGAAAAAAGTGAAAAATGGTACTACAAACAACTTGAAACAAATAAAATGTTTGCAGTTAGTCTGATTTCTACAAACACACGACTAATGAAAGACACATCTGCAACATGTGGGACAGGCATGAGTGGCTGAAAGTAACATGTGCGTTTGGCTACAAACCAGTGTAGAAACACACAAAGCTTAATAAGAAAATGTGTTGTTTCTTTAAACATGTACTGACTACGAGGAACATCTCAGCACTTAGAGAAACTGAAGAGTTGGGAGATGCGTGTGGCGTGGTACTTACTTTCCGTCTCCTGTTTGAGAGCGCTCTCTTTCCGAGGAAGCGTGGCTGCAGGCCAGTTAGAAAAGGCAGGCATCAGAGACAGAGATACGTTAGGCTCATGGCATGCAGTGGGACTCAGGGGGGGTTAGAAGGTTAGACATGAAGTCAGAGATATACACAACAGCATGCCCTGTCGCGTCCGAGTCGGCATAAACAAGAACGAGATTCAGCAGAGTTTTGATCTAGTTGACTGAAACGCTGAGATATATTACTTTATAAAGTAATATATTTAGATATGTACAGTGGTACCTGGTTTAACGAGTGTCCCTTATAATGAATTTTCCATAATACGAGCTTCGATCCCACCAAAAATCTGCTCCATCCAACGAGCAAAAATTCACTTTACGAGCTCTCCTCAAAATGGCTTTTCTGGGCCGATTAGCCTCGCGCGCAACTATAAATAGTGTTTACTACACTTCATATTGTTTGCTCAATGCCTTTTCCCTACACCAGGGGTCTTCAATCTTATCCACAAAGGGCTGGTGTGGGTGCAGGTTTTCACTTCCACCAAACAATAGCCACACCTTCCACCTGTATCCACCAATCACTGATCATCAAAAGAAAAAAATCTAGATTGGACATTACTGTTTCAATTCTGCAGTGGGGCCATCTTGGTGAGATCACATTGCTTCAAGTCTTAAGCAGTATTGTGATCTCACCAAGATGGGCCCCACTTCTGAATTGAAACAATGTCCAATCTAGTTTTTTTCTTGTTTTTCCAAATCTTGTTTTCTTTTCTTTTGATGATCAGTGATTGGTGGAAACAGGTGGAAGGTGTGGCTACTGCTTGGTTGAAGTGAAAATCTGCACCCACACCGGCCCTTTGTGGATAAGATTGGACACCCCTTCCCTACACCATAGCGTGAAAATGAGAGTGCCACTGCCAACTACTGGAGTGGATGCACGATTACACTTAATTCTAGTACAGTATGGCAAAAAAGAATGTTCCCCAGGGTCATGGCCCCCCTCGGCATCACACCCCACTATTTGAGCAGCACTCGCCTTGGAGCTCACCACGAGCCTTTCCTCGCTGGCATTTGCAGTGTGCACATACACAAAATTCTCTTCCTCTTCCACCGTTACGCACCATCTCCAGCCTGCTCATGTGCATCTTCGCCACAGTCGATGATCGGAAGGGTGAGTTGACTTATTGTTTATTCTTGGTTTATTATTATTAATTATTATTGTCTGTCTTCCTTTCGGCTTTTTTCCCTTTTACTCGGGAGTCGCCACAGCGAATCATCTGATTTGCACGTTTGATTTTGGCAGAGTTTTTACGTCGGATGCCCTTCCTGTCACAACCCTTTTAGCAAGGGACAGAAACACGCTGACGGCTTTGCAGCTACTCTTTACGAAAGTCAGCAATGGTTGACTTTAGCAATGGTTGACATAGACAGTGACAGACATGGCCCGCCTTTGACAACCCAGTTAGCTGCACTGGGGGGGACAGTGACAACCTTGTGGAGAGTGGGACTCGAACCCCAACCTTTGGATCAGCGATCCAGCGCCCTATACCACTAGACCACCACTGCCCCCCACATTATTAATTATTATTAAGAAACGTTAATATACATCTATTATTATTATGAAATATTTATTGTTTTTACAGGCTTATCTTTAATATATTAGGTCAGATATACATGTTTGTGGCGGTTATATGAGTTTGGAACGAATTAATTGGTTTTCTGTTATTTCTTATGGGAATAATTGTTTCATCTAACGAACTTTTCGGCTTACAAACTTACCATCGGAACGGATTAAATTCGTTAGACAAGGTAACACTGTCTCTAAATAAATATACATGGGACAATCCAATTAATTTATTCACCAAAAAAAATTTAATTTAGGAATATTCAATAATCCAAATGCCTCTTGGTTGCAGCAGTAAATTTAAATAGCATAATAATTATAATTAACTAAATGGTGGCACAGATCCACCTCACAACAAGAAGATCCTGGGTTCGAGTCTGTGTGGAGTTTGCATGTTCTCTCTGTGCTTGTGTGGGTTTCCCTCCGGGTACTTCGGATTCCACCCACAGTCCAAAGACATGCATGTTAGTCTAATTGGCTGTTCAAAATCGCGCCGAGTTCTATGTACGAGTATGAAAGGCTGTGCATGGGTGTTTGCCCTGCAATGGTCTGGTTAACCCTTCAGGGTAGACCCTGCCTTTGTCCATAGTTGGCCGAGACGTGCCAGACTCCCCAACAACCCGAGTCAGATTAAGCGGTTGAAGAAACGATGATAATGATGAATTACCATCAAATCTTCCACTGAATAGGCGCACATAAATATATCACTGTGTTAGGCCGACGGAGCGGATTTACTCTGATATGCCTAAAAGATATTAGCTGCTGTGATTTTGGTCATTTTAAGGCACACCAGACAGCTTAACCTCGCAGATGTTTACTCCAAAAAACCTAATGAGTCGTTAGCAATTCAGATCGTCTGCTCAGTATGACACTAATGCTTTTGACCACAACATACTATTCATTAAGTGCAACATTAGGGCAGGCAATGTCAACTCTGTATTCTGTATCACATTCAAGTCAGCCAAATGCAAGTAAAAAAGCAGTGGAAAGACAGGACAAATGCTAAGCACAAAGTTGACAATATGGAATTTACATAATGAGAAAAAATACACAAAAGAACATTTGAGGCACAAATCTTACCAAACTTTCCTTTTCCTTCTTTGGTGGTTCCCGCCATTTTGATTTTTGCGACCTCAAAGAAGTCTTTGATTTCTCGCTCGTATAATCTAGTCATATAGTCCACATAGGTCTGAGTTTAAAAAATAAAAAAAGGGGGGGGGGGGGGGGAGAGAGTGAGCGAGAGAATGTGAAATTACTTTATTACTATATCTCAGGAAGTCTTGTTTACTTTCGCATGATTGTTTGCAGGATCATAAAAAAAGCAGAAAGTTAAAAACACTGAGCATTTTTGAGATTTCTAAAAGTGCTGAGACTTTGAATAAACACTACAGTGAACCCTTACTTTTTGCGGATAACGGGGACCGAGACCCTGCGCAAACGCCGAATTTCCACGAAGTCGGATCACCCCCCTCCACTCCCCGACTGAGGTATACGTACATGTATATGTGTATATAATATCAAAGAATACATATCCAACGCTATAAATGCTTATAATAACAATTAAACATTCAGAAATAATGCACAAGATGTAAATAAAATATAAATACATACACGGACCCAGACGTGCGCACACATACAGAACATAAAAATGTAAGTAGTTTTGTTGGGGGGGGGTTTGTTTGTTTTTTGTTTTTTTGCATAACTGGCCTTGTTTTGCAGCATTTTCCTTAAGCTTTTCCCCTATTTTTCCTTAATTTACTTATTTTTCGATGCATTTTCTTGAAAAACCCGTGATGCACTGAAGTGTGAAGTAGTGAGGGATGTATTAGATCTGGGATGAGATTCACAAAAAAGGGATTTAAGAATTCTTTAAAGTGAAATGAGAGCCTCCCGAACTCTTCTGTTACGCGAGGATCTGTGTAGATTTTCATTATCTGTTGGTTTTTATTTGCATTTTCAAATCTGTGAGTTTACATTAACCTGTTTGAAAAGGCTGCTGTTTCACTTTCGTGTGCATTTCTTCAGATAACAGAACTTTGTCAACTGTTGCATGAACAAGAAAAATTCTTCTGATTTCTTATTTACACACCTAAACATTCACTGTATAAACTGAAAAAAAATGGTTTAAGATTTTGTTTTCCTTTAAAGCGTTGAACTAATATTTAGTTGTATAACCGCTGTTTCTGAGAACTGCACATTACGGTTGTAACAGGATCACAGGTAACTTTCGACCTTCCTGGAGCTCGTTGTTGAGTCCTTGTGCATTTGGGATCATTTTAGCTGAGCAGCCTCAATATTTTCTGCACTTCTTTATGTTTTCCTCTCTCCAATCAACTTTTTAATCAAGGTTCGCTGTTCTCCTGAACAATGTCTGGACTGACCCATTTTCCTCAAGATTTCAGAGAGAAATGTTTATAACTAACAGATACAACATTTGCTGCCGTCCTTTCTTAAATAAGGACAATAACTGGCTCCTTTTTCTCAAGGAATAAATGACTTCACTAATTAAATTCCACACTGCTATTATTATTTTGAACACGCCCCTTTTCAATTAGTGATTAAATTACACAAAATCAGCAGCAGCAGGTCATGACTGTTGGTTCTGTTGGATTGTAATTCTTTTACTACACTGAATCATAAATTATTTGCCATGTAGAGATATCATTTATATTAAAAACACTGATTGATCAGGTTCGTGATATCTGACTGACTGTACATGTGCCTAAACCTACATACACATATCTTGTATACACCTATACATCTATCCACATATTCACTCATTTACAGACTTGTACATCTATACAGCTTAAAATCCTTCATTTCATATAAGACAATAAAGTACAGACTTATAAACCACTTCAATTGATAAGTAAAACCATTTACATATATAAAAAAGTGCACATGAACACATAATAAAGAATATCGCGCTATGTACTCATATGCAAATTAGTTCAGTACTGTTTGTGTGTTGAGTAATTGCTGGTTATTAAAGAAAATATTATGTACTTAACAAAAAAAAAAAACAAAAAGATAAGATTCCTTAGCAAGTGAGAATGTGAAATAAACTCAGTGCCAGGAATGATATGACATTAAGGATTATAATGATGAGGTCACTGATGATGATGATGATGCGGGTGATATTGGGGAGGCGCTCACCCTGGACAGGCCCTCGTACTTCTCTCTCTGTGTGTTCTTCAGCCACTCCATCAGTTTTGCATACCTGAGCAGGTCTCTGTGTAGTGGGCTGTGCTTGGGCAGGGTCAGCTCTGCTGTGTGCTGAGACAGCGTCGAGCTCTGATCGTGACCCTACACACATAACAGTCAAAAATTAAACTTCTTTACTGCCTGTATAAACACATCATGATCATCCA
>CM045737.1:8908106-8953106 GCA_024760905.1 Plotosus lineatus
CAAATAGTGTACCAACCTTCAGGGAGTTCTGGCCAGTGAGAGATTTAAGGAAGGGAGTACAGAAAAGAGATATAAGGCATTATAAAGTCACTTAGCGAAAGACGAGAAAGAGAGAGAGAGAGAGAGAGAGGAGAGAGAGAAAGAGAGTTTAATTACGTACACTAGTTCCATTCTGGCTGCATCAAGACACCAAACAATTTCAGTGTCCAGTGTCTGTAAACAGGTGTTAGGAAAAAAATTCTACTTCAGGCGGAGGCCGGAGCCAACAGGCCAAAGGCACGCGGAGCGCAGGGAGCGTTTGGGGGGCCTCCCCCAAGAAAATTTTTCAAAATGGGAGCTTTGAGATGCGTTCTCTTGGTATATGAGGCCAAGAATTTGAGAATTTGTGATTGACTTCTAAGTATAATGATCTATAAAAGATTCAGACAGCAGGTATGTGAAATTTAAAATAAGAGATTCATCTAGCAGAAAATTGAAATTAAGTCAAGACATTTTATTCAATATACACTGTATAAACGTAAAGAATATTCCATATTTTTGGTAAATATTTTACTTTACGTGTTATTTACCAAACTATGCATTGTTTTTGTCAAATGCAAAAAAAAAAACAAACAAAAAAACCCCATAATTTACAGTTATTCCAGTATTGAGTATTTCAAGTGGAGATTCAGTTTTAATACAGTAGGCCCTTGACTAGTCGCAGTTTTGCTCTCATGGTTTGAGTATTCCTAGACTGCCAAGCAACTGACACGTCACTCAAATTCAGCTAATGGCTGTCCTCCTTCCTGCTGATTGGTTGAAATGATGTAACGCCCCTTTTTCCTCATTCGCGCACAAGTTGTCAATGAGCCTCTTTTTTTAGTGTGTTTTAATTACCAGTTAAGCTCTATGATGCCACTCAAATGCTGTGCGTCTTCTCTGGCTAAGCCATAGAAAACGTTGGATGTCTCTTCTGAAGAAATAAGACTTTCTCCTGAAGAAACGACAGTCTCCTCTGAAGTGCCTAAAGAAGAATAATTATCTGAACTGTTGTATTAAAGTATTTTCAATTATTATTCCAGTACAGTACCTAAGTTAACGTTTAGAATGTTTGGAATGAGATTTTATGTTCTGTAGCATGTTTAACAAATGATACCAAAAGGATAAACTTTATTCCTTTTACATTGAACATGACGGCTCAAAGATGGCGCTGCCTAGAGGGCGACGTCGCGGAGTTCTCAGAGTCAAATTGTTTCTTTGTTTGTGTTAATTTGTTGTTTTGTTTGTTCATGTTTTGCACTATGGTCATCTATGACCGGTCGAGCCTACTACAGCTATGAGATCGGCGTCCTCAGATGTTTAGCACTGAGCATAATAAAGTTTATCCTTTTGGTATCGTTTGTTAAACATGCTACAGAACATAAAATCTCACACACAAACATTTGAAACATTAACTTACGTACTGTACTGGAATAATAATTGAAAAAGACTTAAACACGAGTGCTTTACAACAGTATATGCTGTATAATGTTTATATTTTATCATCAATAAATATAACAGTAAAACTTGAAAAGTTTTTCTTAATCATTACTACATTAATACCATATTAATGAGAAAGACTGTCTATAGAATGTGTTTCAGTGTAAATGGATACACAGTATTTTACTTCCGGTTACTCATTTGCGCATGAGATACATGGGGTTTTACTTCCGGGTACAGAACTCTCAGATTATCTTCATTCGCAGGAGGGGCTGGAACCGAACCCCCACGAATATCGAGGGCCTACTGTACTATGTTGCATCAATGTCATAACAACTAACTTGTTTGGCACAAAAAACATAAAATTATCTGAATGTTAAACATTTTAAACAATTTAAAAAAATTACTGGACATATCGCTTAACAACATTATTTTCACAATTCTTGGCCCAAATATAATATTTTCACTTCTCCAAAAATAAGACAGTGTGTCCTCCAATTTTTTTTTTATATGTGTCAGTGAAAACTTCTGAAACAAGAAAATACATGCATGCAATAAGAGTAGCAATAATTTCATAAAAAATGTAATAAGTAACAAGATAATCTCAAATTCTAACAAGAAAATATAATTGGCAAATCTGTTTTGGCAACTATTCCAGTAACCATGAGAATACAGTCGGCCCCCTACTTACGAAACCTCCTGGGTACGAAAATTCCAGGTTACGAAAGACATTTTCCTAAGTTTTCTTACGCAGGATACGAAAAAACAACCTCCTCTTATGAAAAGTGCCAAACGCGCCAATTAAAATTTCATACGATGCGCAAGTTGCTCTCTCATTGGCTGTCTCCCAACATCCCACCCCGCTGGCCTCCCATTGGCTAGGAGGGATGACGCAGCTGAACGTGACACATACTTCCTGTTTGTCACACGCGTGAAGGAGAGTTCACTGTTGGCTTGTTTTGAGATTGATCATGCAGTGTAATACAGACGGCCCCCAACTTAGGAAATTAATCCGTTCCAGAGCCATTTTCATAACGCGGGGATTTCGTAAGTAGGGGTCGCATAAACCCCATAAACCCTTTAAAAATGATAAAAGTACACCAATTTTCTATGAAATATGTGTTAAAAGTAAAAGAAAATCATTTATTAAACCATTAAAACATTTTATTAACATATTAAACCATTTTATTAACATTTATTAATTAAACCATTATTAAACATTTTTTATTAACACATACTTCGCGCTCTCTCTCTCTCTCTCTCTCTCTCTCTAGCTCTCTCGCGCGCTGTGGGCCACACCCACAAGACGTGGAATTCAAAGCGCATTCCCTGCTTGACAAACTCCACTTTAATTTGATTACTTGAGGGATCGGAATTCCAGATGAACTCAAATGCGCCCACATTTATTAAACATTTACTGAATTAAGCAACTTAAAAAACTAAAGCGTTATTCCTTCTCTCTCTCTCTCTCTCTCTCTCTCGTGTGTGTGCGCGCTGCGGGCCACGCCCACAAGACGTGAATTCAAAGCGCATTCCCTGCTTGACAAACTCAACTTTAATTTGATTACTTGAGGGATCGGAATTCCAGATGAACTCAAATGCGCCCACATTTATTAAACACTTACTGAATTAAAACAACTTAAACTAAACTAAAAACTAAAGCGTGAAGCTTCCTTCTGTCTCTCAGGGGGTGGGATGTTGAGAGACAGCCAATGAGAGAGAGCAACTCGTGCGTCTGAAATTTTGATTGGCGCGTTTGAATTTCTTTTCGTAAGAGGGGGTTGCTTCGTATCTCGGGGATGGAAACACAGGAAAATGTTTTTCGTAACCCGGGGATTTCGTACACAGGGGTCTTCGTAAGTTGGGGGCTGACTGTATTTCGTTATCGACCGAAATCCCTCTACAATCGATATTGAACCAGAAGGAGACCTTAAAGCGGAAATACAGTGACTGAGGCAATTATTTCAGCACGATATTAAAACAGAGTGCTCCGTGGGAGAAGACCTCCGATCTCGCAAGGAAGCAAGTTAATATTGAATGAGGACCTCTGATCTTTCAAACAGGTACTGTAATTCCGCTTTAAATAAAACATCCCGTCCATTTATTCATTTAAATAGAATTGTTCCGTCAGCTGCGCGTTGCGTGTGGGCGTGGCCCGAGTTTTGTGTGTGTGTGTGTGTATGTGTGCGTGTGAGAGAGAGAGCGAGAGTGTGTGCGTGTGTGAGTGAGAGAGAGAGAGAGAGAGAGAGAGACTGCCTACAGAGTTAGAGATGAAAGGAGGCTTAACGCTTTAGTTTTTAGTTTAGTTTTTTTAAGTTGATTAATTCAGTAAATGTTTAAATGTAGCGCATGTGAGCAAAACACGGCTCATCTGGACCTCCAATCCCTCAAGGAATCAAGTTAAAGTTGAGTTTGGACCTCTGATCTGTCAAGCAGGGAATGTGCTTTGAATTCCACGTCTTAAAATGCTTCGGCGTCCTGCTTGTGGGCATGGCCCGCAGCACCACAATAAACATTTAATGTGTGTACAATACACATTTAATACATACTGTATTGTGTGTATATGTGTGTGTGAGAGAGAGAGAGAGAGAGAGAGAGACAGAGACAAGTGTGTGTGTGTGTGTGTGTGTGTGTGTTAATAAAAAATGTTTAATAATGGTTTAATTAATAAATGTTAATAAAATGGTTTAATATGTTCATAAAATGTTTAAATGGTTTAAAAAAATCATTTTCTTTGACTTCTAACACATATTTCATACAAAATTGGTGTACTTTTATCATTTTTAAAGGGTTTATAGGGTAGTCTTGGAACGAATCAGGCGTTTTAAATATAAAATGTGCCCCTACTTATGAAACTTCCGCGTTACGAAAAAAAGCACTCGAATGATTTAATTTCGTAAGTAGGGGGCAGACTGTATTCATTTTTCTGCAGATTTTTGCTTTTTAGCATCACTACTTTCACCATCAGCCAAAGGCCGCTTTTTGGTTTCTTACTTTCCACTAGTTCCTTTGTAACTTCCTTCAGCATTTGCTTCTTTTTTTTCAATATGGCGCTAAATAACGTAAATCAACATCTTATGAGAGAACATAGTGAGAGTTCAGAGAGCTGTTCCAACAGTTACCAAGCCTCCCACTGAAAACCGTGTATGAGTGCACGGTTACTTACATACAAAACATGTCAAACGAGCATGGTTACGGGTGATACATTTTTTTTAAATCCGACGGAAAACCGCAAAACGGCATAAAATTAAAAAAAGCTGACTTTATCTAACAATTTTGCTGAAATCCGACAAAAATCGGAAATTCCGACAGTCAGGCAATGGTCCAGAGATTTTAACTTCCAATGTTACTATAATACACACATACGGACACAGGCGTGCATGGTATTACTCGTTTTACCACTAGGGGCAGTAGTTAGTAGGATCATATACCTTCTAGCAGTTGGGGACTGACATTAACAAATTCCACTTTCTTCCTCAGGTAGCGCTGGTTCAGCTTCCAAATGCAAGAAATGAAGGCATTCTTCTCTGCTGTGCTGCTGGCCACCCAGCGATACACCTTCTCAAAGTGCAGGTCAAACTCTGGGTTCTCCTACAAACACAGTGGAAATGATTAAAAACGGGGGTATGGCAAAATCTCTGGTGCAAGCTCCCTCCAGTACACTGCACAGGCAACGCATACTGCTTTAACTGACCGTTGAACCTCTTATTAAGTGTCCATCACCAAGTACCAAAAAAAAAAACTTTGCATTTTGAGAATTTATGAAATAACTGGGCTTTGACCTTTCAAGGTCAACTCGTTTGTCTCGTGAAGGTCCATATCTGGTTTGCCACGGTAACGGCACGGCTATCTGCATTAATATTTTTAACTTATAAGCGCTCCCTCTTCAAATCGTCATCTTTGTGACGCTGCTCTGACCTTCACATTTGACTTTGACCTTCCAAAATCAAATGAACTCTAGGACTCAGGGTAATGTCCCCACCTTGTCAGGTTAAAATTCATGCATGGGCATGGTCAGGATTTTGATATAAACAAACAAACAATAAAAAAAACACTATAAGACAAACAAGCAGACAAACACCAGTGTGTGACAATTCCCAGCAGTTCCACTCAGGTACTTTCATTCAGGCTAAAATCAGGCTACTGGGTGCGTCCTTGGTGTTATTTTGAAGTGACGTCTGTTCGCTCCAATCCGAATCCCTTCCCTATTTAAATTAGTTGCCTTTTCACCAAGTAAATTTCCACTTCTCATTCAGGGCACGAAATTCGTGCCTGTCCACCGGCATTTTTGTGAGAGGTCCGGAAAAATTCAACCTGATACCGGCCCCCGTGTCAGGCAGAAGGCCTTTTCAGTAAAATGAACAATCCACCATCACCTAAGATATGACCCTTCATAAACTTGATAAAGTAACAGTAATAGTTACTGACCATCCGTGTTTCTTTTAGATTGGTGCGACATCTTTCGGCAACGAGGAAAATCACGGGGAATAATGCAGTAAAACATAGTTATGATTAAGTAAAAACTTTTAATTTTGTACTGTGATAATATTTATTCGTGAATTGAAATGTTTGAGTGACATCATAGGGCTTAAATAATCATTAAATACACACGAAAAAAAAGTGAATTCGCAATTCAAGCAATCAAGTTGATGACGTGCGCGAAGGAGGAAAAAAAAGAGGCGTACATATCATCTGTAACCAATCAGCAGGTCGGAAAAACAAAAGCTCTCAGCCATTGGCTAAATTTGAATCACGTGCCAATAACGTCCGGGTTTGCTGCTAATCCGCGAGTATAATAATAATGCAGTAAAATGTAGTAATGATTAAGTAAAAAGTTTTTAATTTTGTTTTGAGAAGATCATTAGACTCGAGATCTAGAGACTCAATCTAGTTCTTGTTTATATCTTTTTGTTTGCATTGTTATTCTTGGTTCACCAAGTTTTGAATTTGATCAACAGAATAATAAATAAATAGTTGTATGTAGTAGAGAATTGGTTTGCATGTATGTTTCTTATTCAGGCATAATAACTTTTGTACCCCAAACATTTAGGTGAACAAGTGAATGAAAAAAAATAAAAGATTATCACATAATTAATCATACAGAAAAAGTGGGGTACACTGAAATTCTTAGGGGTCCTGCAGATTTTTTCTTCTGCCTGCCCCCCTGTCCAGTGGAACATTTTGCTTAATTTCGTGCCCTGTCATTGATTTGGCTGCTGTTTAGTCCACAGTAGGACTCGTTCACTTGTTACATATAAATTATGTAACATGTTGTATTATGTACGTGTGCTGCGAGAAAATGGTCAAACTCGTAAAATCGTTTAATGAGCTATGCTATGTGTTCAGCTGGTACATGATCTGTGCCAAAAACTGATCGTTTCTGTTTATTGCTCTCAATGATAGAAATATCCTTCAAATTCCTCCAGTTCACAGTAAGACAGGTAATCTACATACACACTCAAGAGCACGACAGCTGAACAGTGGGGCCGGTGATTAGGGTCCTGGGCTCATGATGGAGAGGAACTGGTTCATATCTCAATTAGGACCTCCACCGTGCTAAGAACCCTGAGCAAGACGTTCAACCAGTGCTTCTCAAATAGTGGGCACGGTATGATGCCAGGGGGAGCGCGTATGACCCTGGGTAACATGCTTTTCTGGAATTGTGTACAAGAGTTATGTGTAATTGCACCTCCACTCCAGTAGTTGGCAGAGTTGCTCTCATTGTTGCGCTATGGTGTAGCGGTTTTTCACACGAGCAAACGATATGACGTGCAGTAAACAACCCCTCAAACAACACCGAAAATTTTCTAACAGGAACGAAGACAGGTGGAGAGAGACGGAGATATTAAGACATAAATAAGTTGATGAGTTTAAATAAGTTGAACGAGTTTAAATAAGGATGTATTTTTATAATTTCAGGCACATTGGTGTACTTTAAATCTTTTCTATTACACATTAAAAAAAACAATGTTAATGAAGTTTTTCTTTATTGTTAGTTGAACTATATTTCTTTCTGTTTTTTAATGTTAATAAAGATACAATGTTATGCAAATGTGTACTAATAATTTTATAGACAAATAATACTGCAGTATTTATAGTCGCTCGCTGGGCGGTGGGGGATCATAAAATGTTTTTTTTTTCCTTCCGGTCTTGGCACAGAACATAATTGAGAAGCACTGCATTAAACACAAGCGTGCGTCTGTCCACCCAGCCGTATAAACAGATACCAGTACACATACCGGGAAGGTGACCTGCGATGGACTAGCGCCCCATCCTGGAGGAGCTAAACTCCTGTTTGCGTAATGCTACAGAAATCGGGATAAGCTCCGGCCTGAAGAGCTAGTCGGCGCAAGTGCAGAAGCACAGCAGATCTCACCCTACACTACTTTCAGGAGCACAAAAGTGCAAAGAATTTTCATGATTAACACATTTCTTGTATAAAAAGTCCAAAAAGTATGTACAGTACTGTACAAATTTTAACTGAATAATCAGAAATACAGTACCATCGATATTTTTTCTCTCTTAATAAATCAAGGTCATTCGAACACTGTGTACTTTGTAAATATTTCACCAAAGTCTGATCTCCATTTACCGGAAGAGTTTGAATATCGTTCGAAAACTGACGCTGAATATGAAACAACCAAGTATTGAAGTGAGGGGCAATTAATTCTTGACATGGGGATAACGTGCATTCGAAACCTCTCTTACCCGCTCACTCATTTCCTGAACTAATCCTACTACTGGGGGTCAGGGGGAGACTGGGGCCTATCTCAGCTGACAGGAGGGGTACATAACATTTTGCCAGACCATTGCTGAGCAACACACGGACATTACCAAGAGGAGAAATTTGGAACAGTCGGTTAGCCTAATGTGCATGTCTGTGGACTGTGAAAGAAAACCGGAGTACCCAGAGGAAACCCATGAACGCACAGGAAAAACAGGCAAAGTACAGTGGTACCTCACCTTACGATAGTCCCAGCAAACGAAAAATCCAGGTTACGAAAAACATTTTCCAAAATTTTTTGTCTCAGTAAACGAAACAAGTTTTCCTTACAAAACGCGCCAAACGCACCATTCAAATAATGCATGAGCTGCTCTCCCATTGGCTAGCTTCCAACATCCTGCCCCGCTGGCCTCCCATTGGCTAGGAGGGATGATGCAGCCCCTCCCATTGGATATCTCCCAACATCCTGCCCCACTGGCCTCCCATTGGCTAGGAGGGATGACGCAGCTCCCTTCCATTGGCTATTATGGAGCTGCAGCTCCCATAATGCTTTTTCGTGTAAAGGACAGAGTTACCGTTGTTACATGAGTTTTTTGAATGTGCTCATTGCAACTTTCTGACTCAGGCTTTTAACCTTCCATAAACATTTGTAAGATTATAATTCTGCTAAGAAGACATGGTCCACGCGCTTGTGATTTCCAGTGCAAGTGAAAAGAAGAAGCAGGCTCGTGGCATGTGGTTGAGTGATATCGGAAAGGAATATGGCCAAACCCATCTACCATTGGTACGATATTGAAGCAGAAAGAGGTCTTAAAAGGTATTTTTTTTTAGAATTTTTAAAGAGTTTAGGGGGTAGTATTGGGGGCTTTGGAATGAATCACACGTTTTACATGTAAAATGCGGTTCAATTTACGAAAAATACAGGTTAAGAAAAAAGCTCTGGAAGGGACTCAAACCCAGGATCTTCCTCCAGTGAGGCGGCAGTGCTATCCACTGCATCACTGGACCACCTCATAAGAAACCTGTGCGTTATATAATTACTGGGTTGTACTTACTGTATCGACCGCAAACAAAAAGCAGGAGACAATTAGACAATTATCAATAAAGACTAACAGAAATTTGCAATAAATTAATAAATGCATAATTCTCAACTTCACCACTGAAAGCTTACCTTGGTGGCATCTTTGGCATCAACCTCGGACAAATCTCTGAGCTCCCAGGCCATCTGTCTCTTATAGAAGTCTCCTTTATCGGACTTCTTCACTTTCACCACCTTCACCTGTACAGGCCGCTCCGTCGTCACTAGCAACCAATAAAGACACAAGGAGTAAAGTGATCATCACAGGGCACTGTTAGAGTTTAAAGGCATCACCACTATTTACATTCATGACGTGAGCAGCGTTTCTATTACATTACAACAAAGCCAACATCCGATCAGAGAAGAAGAGCAAAGAGTTTTCATGTTTTATTGCTCACCCGTGGCACACAAAAAACAGTTCTTCTTCTTTTTGCCTGCCTTGCAGACGTTGACGATGCTGAGCAGGCGCTCATCATTGGGAGTAAAAATATCCCTCTGGAGTGCATGCTTTATGGCAGTCATTCTGCTTCCTGGAAAATATTACATTTTCAGGATGTAGATTCAACATAACTTTAAATCTTAAAGATAGAGTTGTTTAGACAAAAAAGACAACCGTACATGCCTTTAAAATTCCTCCATGAATAAATTATATATTATATAGTGTATTTTATTTATTTTTTACTGAGTCAAGGTGGAGGGAATTATTCACACACACACATATTTTTTTATATATATATATATATATATATATATATATATATATATATATATACACACACACATACATACATACAGGAATCCCTCGCTAGTTCGCGCTTCAATCAATGCGGCTTCAGTGCATCGCGGCATTAAAAAAAAATTAATAAATATTCATCGAATTAAAAAATAAGGAAATTAAGGAAGAATAGGGAAGTTACGGAAAATGTCACAAAAACAAGGCCAATTATGCAAAAAAAACCAAAAAAACCCCCGAAACAAACAAAACAAAAAACAACCCAAAATCTCCCATCAAAACTGTATACATAGTTGCATCTGGTGCATCTGCGCTCGTGTGTGCACGTATGTACGTACAGTATGTGTGTCATGCAATACCATCTGTATGTGTGTGTGTACAGATGCTCCCCAGCTTACAAACGAGTTAGGTTCTGGACGGCCATTCTTGGATGATTTTGTTTGTAAGTCGTGACAGGGCATTCTTTAGAGGGGAACTTGTGTTTAAACCTTGTACAAGTAATCTATACAAGTGTGTACTCTCTCTGTCTTTCTACAATCATCTGTACATTATCAACATCATGTTTAAACTCCTGGTTCCTCTCAAGCACAGCAGAGCGGATCTGGTCAGATTTACAGAGAGTTTCACTCTTATCCAGTTCAGAATAATACTGGAGTCAATTTGTTTCTTCTTTGAAACTTTTGGCAGGAGTTCAGAAAAGTATCGTTCTGCTTCTCTTCCCAAACCAGTTGTTTGAAAAACGAATATTGGGAAGTTGGGGAGCATCTGATTTATATTTTATTTACATTTTGTTTTTTTATGTTTAATTGTTATTATATGCATTTATAGCATTGAATATGTATTTATTGATATTATAGATACATATACATGGACGTATACATCAGTCGGGAGTGTGGGGGTGGGGAGGTGATCCTACTTCACGGATTTCGATGGTCGCGTGGGGCTCTCGTTCCAATTAACCGCGAAAAGTGAGGGATCCCTGTATATAATATATACAGACGCTCCCTGACTTACGTTTATCCGTTTTTTTCGATTTCATGAGGTTTTTTCTTTAAAAAAAAATTCAAATTTTGAGTTTAGACGTACCTACGTAGTATGCTGACGTAATGACGCAGCGTCGATTGTTTACAAATGACAGACTGAACGTGCCCCTTCCTCTTCCCAGTTCAGATATATATAGACTAGTCCTTCTCAAAAAATTAGCATATTGTGATAAAGTTCATTATTTTCTGTAATATACTGATAAAAATTAAAATTTCATATATTTTAGATTCATTGCACACCAACAGAAATATTTCAGGTCTTTTATTGTTTTAATACTGATGATTTTGACATACAGCTCACGAAAACCCAAAATTCCCATCTCAAAAAATTAGCATATTTCATCTGACCAAAAAAAAAAGAAAAAAAAAAAAAGTATTTTTAATACAAAAAAAGTCAACCTTCAAATAATTATGTTCAGTTATGCACTCAATACTTGGTCGGGAATCCTTTTGCAGAAATGACTGCTTCAATGCGGCATGATGATGCAGCATCGAAGCATCCTGGGCCTCCATAACACCTCAGCAGTGCCACAGGCTGATTGGCTCCATGCCACGCCGCATTGAAGCAGTCATTTCTGCAAAAGGATTCCTGACCAAGTATTGAGTGCATAACTGAACATAATTATTTGAAGGTTGACTTTTTTTGTATTAAAAACACTTTTATTGGTCGAATGAAATACGCTAATTTTTTGAGATAGGGATATTTGGTTTTTCTTTACTTTTTTGCCAAAATTATCAATATTAAAACAATAAAAGGCTTGAACTACTTCCGTTGTGTGTAATGAATCTAAAATATATGAAAGTCTAATGTTTATCAGTACATTACAGAAAATGATGAACTTTATCACAATATGCTAATTTTTTGAGAAGGACTAGTATAATAATAATCTTTAATAAAAACATTTTCACGGCTTTGTTCAGCGATGTACTTGACAACACGATCACTTGCTTTGATAATTTCTCAATTGGTTCACTTCCGCTATCCCATGATGCACTATGCTACCTCATTCAAAAGCGTGTCGCTTTTTATATACGTGCCGCCATTTGCCTGTGCTCCCATTTAAATTTAGATCGTGACGGGTCGTACAAACCCAGGTAAAATATAGTCCAAACCGATGCGAGTCATACCGACAAGCATGGCGCTGAAGCGAAGTAGATCTAAACAACCAACATTAAATACGTTGTGGAAGCGACTCAAGACCGATGATTCCATTGTTTCGGAAACATCCGTATCTCATTAAATAGGAAAAAAGTTTTATGTCATGTCCAAAGACAAATTATTTCTTGATTGCACTGAGCGATAATAGTGAAAACTCGCTCACAACTAAACTAGCCTAATCTTATTCTAATAGCCTACTCGTATTTATCCTAAAATGATATTACATAAACAGTTTTGACAGATTAGGGTAGCAGTTTGATTCATAAATGTTCTATATGAGTAAGGTAACGGTTAGATTTTTAAAACAAGAAGTTTTATGTACTTTCCTTTAAGAAGTAAGTCTATTATTCTTGTAACAAATACTATTTTTTATAATATAAACTTTTAGTTTTATTTGCTTCTAGCTTGTCTGATTTTCTCATAAATAAAGGCCCAGAATGCACCACAGAGCACATCAATTTTAATTTTTTTTCTGGGGGTGGCCCCCAAGACCCCCCCTGCAGGAAGGGACACCCCCATCCCCATGCTTGCCTCAAACAATTTCCACACCCTACTTATCAATATCCTCCTTCTACTCTAAAACTTAATCAATACTCTGCATACACTCTCAGGATTGTGGAGAGGCTGAAGTCGATCTCAGCTGACTCTGCGTAAACGTGGGGTACACCCTGAACAGCTCTCCAGACCATTGCAGAGCCAACACACACACACACACACACCCATTCTTATTCATACTCACACCTAAGGGCAATTTATACAGCCAATTAGCCCAATGTGCGTGTCTTTGGACTGTGGGAAGAAATCCACATAAGCATGGGGAGAACATGTCAACTCCATACAAAAACACACTCGCCAAGCCCAGGACTCGAACCTGGGACCTTGCTGTGAGCAGGACGTGCTAACCCCTATGCCCCAAGCTTATTAAAGTAAAACTTGACATTAGTTTGGATCCTTTATATTTTGCTTAGTTTTTGACTTGTGAATAAAACTGGAAAACAACAGCTACAAAGAAACAGAATAACAGGTTTGTTTTCTAGGACAGAGGCTGAATACAGTATTTGGTTGTGCCAAAATTCTCAGTGGTTAGAATATCCGCCTCAGTGTGAGAAGGTTGTGGGTTCGATTCCCGGGCTCAGCGACGGTATTCCTGTGTGAGGTTTGCATGTTCTCCCCATGTATTTGTGGGTTTCCTCCCACAGACCACAGACAGGCGAACTGGCTGTTCCAAACTGCTCCAGGTGCGAGTGTGAATGGTTGTGTTTGTGCTGGCCCTGCCTGTCTGGTGAACTGCTCGGGGTGCACCACGATTTCAGTCAGTGTCGGCTGACATAGGCTCCAACCTCCCAACGTTTATATGAGGATTCACACGTTGCAGTAGCAATAATAAATATATATAAAAGGAATAAATAAGTAAATATAATAAAACGGAACCGGTCAGTCAGTTTTAGAATTTTAGGAATACCGGATATAGAAGAGACCAGTTCGACTTCCTTACCTCAGATAGCAGTCGTGTGCAGCCGGAATTCTGCTGAAATGCAAGATTTCTGCTTGAGTGACTTTTATTACTATACTCTGATTATTATTGCATAATTATTCCCAATTTAACCGAGCTGTATTTGGAGACACAGCCCAAACACTGTGCACCAAAACAGCTCAACTTCCGGTCTTACCTCACTTCCTGATTTAGCGCCTCCTACAGGTTTGGATCCCGTCACTGTACTTGTTCCAGTGTTAGCCAGCAACACCTTCCATGTTACAAGGGGGAAATTACCAATAATAATAATAATAATAATAGTAATAATAATAATAATAATAATAATAATAATGGGCAGTGGTGGCCTGGTGGTAAAGGTGCTAGATCACTGATCCTAAGGTTGGGATCTCTCAACAGGTTATCACTGTCCCCCAGTGCAGCTAACTGGGTTATCCTAGGCCGGTCGTGTCTCTCACTGTCTATGGTGTGAGGTTCATGTAAGAGAACCATTGCTGACTTTCGACAAGAGAAGCTGCATGGTGGATGTGTTTCCACCCTGCTATGCCTGGCAAGCTGTCCAGGGTGTACTCTGTAGGATTAAGCAGTTACAGAAAATGAACTGATGATGAACTGAATAATAATAATAATAATAATAATAATAATAATCATAATAATATGAAAAAAAAATAAATAAAATAATCATGAAAAATAATCAAATAATTTGCATGCAAATGAGTGAGTCTGGCAGTGTTGGCCTGGTGGTAAGGTACTGGATTATTGATCCCAAGGTTGGGGGGTTGGGGGGGGTTGGGGGGGGTTGGGGTTCATGTCCCACTGTCAACAGTTGTCACAGCTTAACGTCAGCATTTTCTGTCTTTTGATTGATTGATCAGAACAAAACTAGCTGAATAGTCTGTCGTGATCTACACATGATATGTTTAAGTTAGAATTTTTAACGCCCACAATGGCTGACCGAAGAGGAGAAATTGACTTGGTGTCGGACATTCTTAAAAATACATTTTCAAGGCGGACCTTTCCCAGAAAAGCTGGACATTGTCAAGCAAGTGGAGGTAAGGTTTACCCTTTTAAACTTTTGACAGAGCACCAATTTACCGGTCACTTCCATCGGTAAATGTTTCTGAAAGTTATGTAATGCCCAGTTTCCAGCAGAAATGCATGAAAATGCCTCTCTCTCGCTGTCTGCAATGCCACGCCTTGTTATATTGTTTTTGTATATTATTGATGGTTTGTATAATTGCAATGTGATCGTGGTAGTATTAAGAAGTGGATTAAGTCCATTAAGTCCCGCCGAAGGCTCAGGTGCCAAATGCATGGCCCGCCACTGAGTAATAATAACATGAACAATATCTCACACGAACAGTAAGAACTTGCTAGGACCAAGCGCGGACTAATGGACTGAGGACACACAAACACACACAATTTCCTGAGGACTGAAAATCTTCACATCACAGTAACTTCTGCATTGCCCCCATTAAAGGTAATAACCCGGTAGGTGTGAATGTGAGTGAGAATGGCGGTCTCGCTGTTGGTTGAGGCCCATCACAGACTGGTGACCCATCCAGGCTGCATCCGTCCTTTTAACCAAAGTCAGCTGGGATTGGCTCCAGCTCATTTAGAACCCACAATAGATAAATAAACAAATGGATAGACAGGGTGAAAAGAAAAAAAAAAACCTTTTAGATTATAAGTAGTTAATGAAATAAAGTTCCGAGGAGAACACCCTGATTGGATAAACTGAAGCACACCCATGCAGGCACAAGGAGAAAATGCAAATTCAACAAAGAACAGCCCAAAGTGACTGGCAGATTCATATTCTAACCCAAAAACCAATTTCCCGCTGAGCACTTCACCATGATGACATCTGTTTTATTCCTTACATCATACATTTAGAAATTAGGACCCATCGATCCATCTCTAAAAGTCTCAATGCTTTAATTAAACGCTTGTCATATATTCTGTGAAGTTCCTGCTGTTTTGAAACCAGAGTGGGACCACACCATGTGTTTTAACTGCTATAAAAATGACAAAAAGCTGTTAAATGATTGTGCTTTACGAATTTATATTTTATTTCCTATATTCCAGGGCCTGTTTGCTCCAGGGATGCCAGAACCCAATTTCAAAGAAGCTGGGCTGCAATGAGCCTCTTTAAGCACTGAGAGGCACTGTTGTGCACTTAGATTATAAGTACAATAAACTGAACATGATACCTTGGTGACCCAATTAAACCGTCTATATTTCAATCAAAGGTAAATACAAAAAAAAAAAAAAAATTAAAGATAATGAAATTATTAATTGCATACATGAAAGTCCATTTAATACACTTTTTATTAATCGTGTTCGAAAGATGTCTGTCTGTCTGTCTTCCTTTCGGCTTTTTCCCTTTTACTCGGGAGTCGCCACAGCGAATTATCTGATTCGCACGTTCGAAAGATGATCATTCTTGAAATGGTGACTGTCCTCTTGGAGATGATTTCTGAAGGCTGCCATAGCTCGACAAAAATCTAAAAAAAAAACAACATTATGCACAAAAACCTGAAAAAGAAAAACAGAGCAGGAAGTTAGAGCAGAGTATTTTTATTTGGTTAGTTTTCCCCTAATTCTGAAAAGTGACATTTTTCAACTTTTGATTTTAATACACAAATCCCAAAGGGGGAATTATTGCCTGAAAATTTAACCCATCCAAAGTGAGCACACACACTCAAAGCAGTGGGCTGTTACACACTGGGCCGCTTGGAGATCAATTGGGGTTAGGTGCTTTGCTCATGGGCACTTCAGCCATGAGGCTGGAGGAAGGTAAAGTGCTGCACACTCCCCCACCACCACACATTTTTCCTGCTGGTTTGGGAATTGAACCCAAACCCACTTCCCTAAGTATTAAACTACAGCTGCCCCCAAACACTCTTGTCAGAGATTTTTTTTTTTTTGGGGGGAGGGGCAATATGTTGCTTACTAGCCATAACATTAACCCTTTAATGCCTGAATTATTTTTTGCAGTTAGAAAAAATTATCACTAGTTTTTCCTTATCAAAAAGCCCCAAAGGAAACACCCCGAAACACACTTCTTTCAACAAAGTTATAATAACACTAATAATAATAATAATAACATAATAATAAAAACATAATAATAACAGTCTCAAATTCGTGAACAACACAATTCTGCATACTCAAGGTCGTCTCACAGCTGACTGAGGCACGTGGGACAAAGCTGTGTTGCATCAGGTATAACAAGTATAGAACACTTGAGCAGCACTGAGTACAATCCGTCTAGTAGTTATTAGCATTATTTGAAACAGGACTATATGGTCCTACGGGCGTTGGAGGGTTAACACTGCCTGACTGGTCTGTGTCTAGGCAGCCTTATACATGCTGAATTATTCAATCCCTTCTCTGGGCTCATTCAGCAACATCCTCTTAGCCTGTGGTGGATAATTGTTTCCGTATATATTGCATGGTAGCAAAAGCAAAAAGCAAACTTAAATGAGACTGTTATGGATTATTTATTTATGTTTTTAAAATGATGGATGCAGATGAGCAAGCAGTTATGTCATGGTGTCTGTTTAACTCTCAAGAGTTTAAGTGTATAATACACTGAAACTTCATCATCATCATCATCATCATCATCTTCTTCTTCTTCTTCCTCTTCTTCTTCTTCTTCTTCTTCTTCTTCTTCTCCCTCTTCTTCCGCTTAATTCGGGGTTAGTCATGAGGGCAACAGCCTAAGCAATGAGGTCCAGATGTCTCTCTCCCAAGCCACTTCCTGCAGCTCTTCCAGAGGGACACTGAGGCGTTCCCAGACCAGCCAAGAGATGCAATCCCTACAGCATCTTCTTCTTTTCCTTCTTTTCCTTTCGGCTTTTCCCTTCAGGGGTTGCCACAGCAAATCATCTGCCTCCATCTCACTCTATCCTCTGCATCTTCTTCTCTTAGACCAACTAAATACATGCCCTCCTTCACCACATCCATGAATCGTCTCTTTGGGCTTCCTCTAGGCCTTCTGCCTGGTAGTTCCAACCTCAGCATCCTACTACCAATATACTTACTATCGCTCATCTGTACATGTCCAAACCATCTCAATCTCGCCTCTCTGACTTTGTCTCCAAAACGTCTTACATGTGCTATCTCATTTTCCTCATTCATCAGCTCTTTAAAGTACTCTTTCCATCTTCCCAGCACACTATTGTCATCAGTCAATACATTTCCCTCTCTTTCCTTAATCACTCTAACTTGCTGCACATTCTTCACATCTCTATTTCTCTGCTGTGCCAACCTGTATAAATCATTTTCTCCCTCTTTACTTTCCAACCAAGCATAGAAGTCATCATACGCCCTCTATTTGGCCTTTGACACCGCTACCTTCGCCTTACGCTGTGTCTCCCTGTACTCTTGTTTACTCTCTTCGGTCCTCTAAATGTCCTACTTCTTCTTAGCTAACCTCTTCCTTTTTACACACTCCTGCACTTCCTCATTCCACCACCAAGTCTACTTTCCTCTATCTAGATCTACTTTCCTTCCAGATGACACCCCAAGTATTCTCCTACCTGTCTCCCTGATCACATTAGTTGTAGTTGTCCAGTCATCTGGAAGCACTTTCTGACCACCCAAAGCCTGTTTCAACTCCTCCTTGAAGACAACACGACATTCTTCCTTTTTCAGCTTCCACCACTTTGTCTTCTACTCTGCCTTTGCCTTCTTCACCTTCCTCACCATCAGCGTCATCCTGCACACCACCATCCTATGCTGTTTGACAACACTCTCACCCACTACTACTTTGCAGTCACTGACTTCCTTCAAATTACATGACCTGCACAAGATGTAGTCTACCTGTGTGCTCCTATCTCAGCTTTTATAAGTCACCCTATGCTCCTGTCTCTTCTGGAAGAAAGTATTTACCACAGCCATTTCCATCCTTTTTGCAAAATCTACCAACATCTGTCCTTCTGCGTTCCTGTCCTGGATACCAAACCTGCCCATCACTTCCTCGTCCCCTCTGTTTCCTGCACCAACATGTCCAATGCATTACGCAATCCCTCCAGCATGTTCTAGGTTAACCCAGGGGTCTCTTCCCAATTGAACATGCCTGAAAGACCACACCAGGGAGGCATCCAGGAGGCATTCTAACTAGATGCCTGAACCACCTCGACTGGTTCCTCTCAATGTGATGGAACAGCAGTTCTACTTCAAGCTCTCCCTGGATGGCTGAGTTTCTCACCCTTGTGGCTCAGCTCTCTCTTCACCATGACGGACCAGTACAGGCTCCGCTTTACAGCAGAGGCTGTAGCGATCCACCTGTTGATCTCTCGCTGCATCCTTCCCTCAATCGTGAACAAGACCCCTAGATCCTTGAACTCTTCCATTTGGGACAGGACCTCATTTCAGACCCGGAGGGAGCATTCCACCCTTTTCCAACTGAAAACCATGACCTCAGACTTGGAGGTGCTGATTCTCATGCGGCTGCATTGCACTCGACTTCGAATCGCTCCAGTGAAAGATGGAGGTCCAAGATTGATGAAGCTAAAAGAACAACATCATCCATAAAGAGCAGAGACAAGAACTGATGGCCACCAAACCAGAATCCCTCAATGCCTCGGTGGCGTCTAGAAATTGTCCATAAAAAGTACGAACAGAATCGGTGACAAAGGACAGCTTGGTCGGACTCCAACCCTCACTGGAAACGATTTGGACCTGTTGTTCCCAGTATAGACCAAACTCTGGCTCATTTCTAAACTGCTTAATCATAATTAGGCATTGAGGCTGGCGCCCGTATTAGCCGACTTGAGGCGAGGGCAGGGTATACACTGGACATGTAACGAGGTCCTCACAGGTCCAATATGCACACAACCATTCACACTCACACCAAGGGGAGGTTTGGAACAGCCAAGGAGCCTACTGTGTATATTTTTTGAACTGTGGGAGGAAACTTGAGTACACTATGAAAACCCATACAAGCATGGGGAGAACATGTAAACGCCGCACAGAAAGCGCCCGAGCTGGGAATTGAACTCAGACCTTCTTGCTGTGAGGTGGACGAGCTAATCACTATGCCACTGTGCCGACACATGAAAACGTAAGAAAAAACTAAACTGAGTGTTGCGTGGTTTCCTTTTTTTTTTGTGATAAATATGACCCTGCTTGCTCCAGTAATAATCAATGTTATTCACGTCATAATGTTTTAATGCTATTGCTGATCAGTTTATAAGTCATTTGTTAAAAAGATTCACCATTTTTTCTGACAAACAACATATGCACATATGTCTTACTTGAGTATATTTCCTTTACAAGATGTTTTCTCATGTAAATTTGCACTACAGTAACAGTCACTCTGAGTGAGTGCAAAGTTCTCACTCCTCTTTCACCAGCGCGTTTAGGTAAGCTGGCCTAATTCCCTTTTATGCCACAAAAAGAGAGAATAATCTGTGTTTTGTAAGCAGACTATTCATATAGTCACAATAGTTTGCTTTTATCATGTGCGCATTATTCCTGCTGTCACTTGTGGAGTCTTTTGTGAACAAAAACTTTTATTATAAGATCCAGGAAGGACCTATTATATTTTCATTACCTTTTTTTAGGTTTACAAAAGGATAATTCTTGTTCACCTTAGAAAGATGTCTAATTTCATTAACTTGTTGAATAATTTAACTGTCTAGATGTATTGACAATGCTCTATGCTACAATATATTCAGACACCAATTTAGTCATTTGTTGTTATTACCTGCGTCTGTGAAATCGGAATAATATACTACAGTATAGGGATCATTTCTGCTTTTCTCTATTATGTTTAAGCAGAGTCCCAATTTCTTTACAACTGTGTTATTTAGATTTTTAAAACTGATGACCTAACAAGCCCTTAGTGACATAGACTACCAATTACTGCCATTACACATTGGCATGAGTGTTATGTGTTGGCTGCTTCGATGAAGGTGATACCCCCCCCCCCACACACACACACATATATATACTAGTATATATACATATACAGGGATCTCTCACTTTCCGTGGTTAATGGGGACCGAGACTCCCCCGTGACAGCCGATTTCTGCAAAGTAGTATCAACCCCCCTGATGTATGCGTACATGTATATGTGTATATAATATCAATAAATACGGGTCCTTCTCAAAAGTTAGTATATTGTGATAAAGTTCATTATTTTCTGTAATGTACTGATAAAAATTTAACTTTCATATATTTTAGATTCATTGCACACCAACTGAAATATTTCAGGTCTTTTATTATTTTAATTCTGATGATTTTGGCATACAGCTCATGAAAACCGAAAATTCCTATCTCAAAAAATGAGCATATCATGTTCAGGTATTCTAAACGAGATATTAACCTAATCATCTGAATCAACCAATTAACTCCAAACACCTGCAAAAGATTCCTGAGGCTTTTAAAAACTCCCAGCCTGGTTCATTACTCAAAACCACAATCATGGGTAAGACTGCCGACCTGACTGCTGTCCAGAACGCCATCATTGACACCCTCAAGCCAGAGGGTAAGACACAGAAAGAAATCTCTGAGCGAATAGGCTGTTCCCAGAGTGCTGTATCAAGCCACCTCAGTGGGACGTCTGTTGGACAATGTTACTGTGCTCAATTGGCCTGCCAACTCTCCTGAGCTGAACCTCATAGAGAATCTGTGGGATCTTGTGAAGAGAAAGTTGAGAGACACCAGACCCAACACTGTGGATGAGCTTAAGGCCGCTATCGAAGCATCCTGGGCCTCCATAACACCTCAGCAGTGCCACAGGCTGATTGGCTCCATGCCACGCCGCATTGAAGCAGTCATTTCTGCAAAAGGATTCCCGACCAAGTATTGAGTGCAGAACTGAACATAATTATTTGAAGGTTGACTTTTTTGTATTAAAAACACTTTTTTTATTGGTCGGATGAAATATGCTAATTTTTTGAGATAGGGATTTTTGGTTTTTCTTTACTTTTTTGCCAAAATTATCAATATTAAAACAATAATAGGCTGGAACTACTTCAGCTGTGTGTAATGAAGCTAAAATATATGAAAGTCTAATGTTTATCAGTACATTACAGAAAATAATGGACTTTATCACAATAATTTTTTGAGAAGGACCTGCACATATGTAATGCTACAAATGCTTATAATATCAATTAAGCATTCAAAAATAATGCATAACATGTAAATAAAATATAAACACACACACACACACACATATAGACGCGTGCGTACATGTTCACAGATGCGCACCTCACATAAAAATGTAAGTAGTTTTGTTAGGGGGTTTGGGGTTGTTTTTTGTTTTTGTTTCGTTTTTTTTTTTTCATAATTGGCCTTGTTTTGTGGCCTTGTTTAATTTCCTGATTTTTTTTCGATGAATATTTTTGAAAAACCCGCGATGAAGCCACAGAAACTGAAGCACAAAGTCGTGAGGGATAACTGTATACAAACACACACACACACACACACACACACACACACACACACACACACACACACACACACACACCTTTATATATGTGTATATACTGTACAGTGGTACCTCACCCTACGAAATTAATCCGTTCCAGAAGTAGTTTCGTAACCTGATTTTTTCATGAGTTGAGCCGCATTTTACATGTGAAAGGCCTGATTCGTTCCAAGGCCCCCAATACTACCCCCTAAACCCTTTAAAAATTATAAAAGTAAACCTTTTGAGGCCTCCTTCTGCTTCAATATCGTACCGATGGTAGAGGAGTTTGGCCATATTCCTTTGCGATATCACTCAACTGCATGCCACGAGCCCACTTCTTCTTTTCACTCGCACTGGGAATCACTTTCACCGGGAATCACACATGCATGTGTGTGTGTGTGTGTGTGTGTGTCTGCGTGTGTGTGTGTGTGTGTGTGTGTGTGTGTGTGTGTTTGTATACAGTTATTGTATACAGTCTTGACAATGTCTTCTTATCAAAGTCATAATCTTACAAATGTTTATGCAAGGTTAAAAGCCTGAGCCAAAAAATAAAGTTGCAATGAGCATACTCGAAAAACTGACGAAACAACAGTAACTCTGTCCTTTACGCGTGTTAGAACTCCGTGACGAACAATGGGTTGAAGGCACACTTAAAGCATCATGGGTATTATGGAGATGCAGCTCCATAATAGCCAATGGGAGGGAGCTGCGTCACGGGTATTATGGAGATTCAGCTCCATAATAGCCAATAGGAGGCTAGAGGGTGGGATGTTGGGAGATAGCCAATGGGTGGCTAGCGGGGTGGGATGTTGGGAGAAAGCCAATGGGAGAGCAACTCGCGCATTGTTTGAATTTTTGAGATGCGCGTTTCGTAACTTGAATATTTTTCGTATCCAGAGATGAAATTTTTAGGTAAATGCGTTTCCTAACCTGGATTTTTCATTTGTTGGGTCTTTCGTAAGGTGAGGTATATATATATATATATATATATATATATATATATATATATATATATATATATATATATATATACTCACACTCATGCCTCGGTTTTACGGGCTTCGCTTTCACGAATTTCGGATGCAACGGACAAAATCTGTCACTTCCGACTCGTCCAGATTGTCCGGACGCGGGCCATTGTTTCCGCAAGTGACCGCCAGATGACCAGACTGGCTTGAAGAGATCTTGCTCATTTAAATCTATTCATCTATTTTCAATGCCACATCACTGTGGCGCGAAGCGGAAAGCCAGTCCTTTCTGTATGCGGGCGGGTCCGATACCTTGAAACTCTAATTTTATTGGACTCACACGCTGCAGTGTTTATGTAATAGGAAGTGCGTCCCAAGTTTTGGCAATCAGCTGGTCTACGGGTTGAAGTTTTTCTATGTCTGTCCATTTGTGTTTGCTTGCCAGCTGTGCTTGGTTTCGTGGAAATGAGCCAATCAAAATGAGGGAAATTTATCTCTTACAGTAGTCACAAACAACAGTCTGTGGCTGTTGTTATAATCCTATAAAATTAGAATTTGAAGGTATCGAACCATCCCACATACTGGCATACAGAAAGGATTGGCTCTCCACTGCGTGCTATAGTGACGTGGCATTGAAAATAGATGTATAGATTTAAATGCGCGAGATTTATTCCTCTGTTTTTGTTTTATTTGATGGCTTTTTTGTATTTTTATTTAAATGGCATTGAAATTATGTATTCCTTATTCTGTTAAGAAAGGCCACCTGATTTATCTGAAAGCCAGATACAGTCATCAAAACAGCCATATCTGGCTCGCGCAACATAGGTATTTGACCCCTGATAGAAATATATATATATATATATATATATATATATATACATACACTAGTATATATAGGCTCCCTGATCTTATGATCTTATGGTGTACATTTACAGAGTATACATCTGCAGATTCCATGGAATGAAACATGAAATATATGGAATCGGTACTTCGTAGGGGTGTCATTGAAAACCCATTATTGGTATCAATATATTGATAAAAAAAATTCCGATGTATTGATACATTACAACATTGCTGTACTGTTCCATAAATGCAGCCAAATCTGAAATAAAACGCAGGAAATAGTTTTCCACTGACAAGATTTTTAATTAACATTTAATTTAATTAACCTTTTTGTATTTAACAAATCTATAAACACGAGGCAGTGGTGGTCTAGTGGTATAGGGCGCTGGATCGCTGATCCAAAGGTTGGAGGTTTGAGTCCCACTCTCCACAAGTTTGTCACTGTCCCCCCCAGTGCAGTTAACTGGGTTATCAAAGGCCGGCCATGTCTCCCACTGTCTATGGTGTGAGGCATGTAAAAGAACCATTGCTGACTTTGGTAAAGATGAGCTGCAAAGCCGTCGGCGTGTTTCCGCCCTGCGATGGCCTGGCGAGCTGTCCAGGGTGTAGGATTAAGCGGTTACAGAAAATGAACTGATGAACTAAAATCTATAAACACTTGTTTACTAGTTAATTTCAAGCAAGTTGTTTCTATTCTACAAACACTTGTCAATTGAAAAGTTTTAGAGATATGCATTTTCACAATTCATAATTATGATCCAAGAAGATGCACATATCTGCATTATCCGGTGATAAGTGTCTCTTCTTGTTCAAAATGTTCCCTGCTGTTGAGAACACGCGCTCTGACGACACACTAGAAGCAGGGACGTACCATTTACCATACAGAGAGGCAGGACGTACCATTACCAGGGGTGTCATTGAAAATGGCATTTACTACAGATGCTGTCATGAACACAGGAAGCTTGGACTAACACTCGGCATTACGCTAAGCTGGTTTTCGACTGGAACTATATAATGTGTTTTCGTAAATTTTATTTATTGAAAGATACCGCTTGCTCTAGTGTTATTTAAATTAAAACAGCTATGTATGAAATGTAATATAAGAGGAATTTTATATTACGTTAGAAGTATCGATATCGCTTTTATTGGTATCGATTATAGATCGACATAATTATATCGGCGATATTCCGATACTCCGATTGTCAATGACATCCCTAGTACTTCGGACCAGTGTCCCCCCGCATGAGTGTGTATATATATATATATATATATATATATATATATATATATGATTTTCTGAGTAGATCCTTCCGTAGGAGAGTGCTCAATACTTTTTGGTAGAGCAAATAACAAAAATAAAAGGACAGGACAAAGACTTTCTATTGAAACTCCATTTATCACTACAGATCTGTTTCGAGGGGTGGTGAAACCATCCTCTCTCTTCAGGTGATTATAGAAGAAAAATGTGGATTGAATTTCAATCTTTCTTCTATAATCACCTAAAGAGAGAGGATGGTTTCACCACCCCTCGAAACAGATCTGTAGTGATAAATGGAGTTTCAATAGAAAGTCTTTGTCCTGTTCTTTTATTTTTGTTTTTATATATATATATATATATATATATACATCAACAGTAAAAAAAAAAGCACTCAGGAGTCCTCACTTTGATGGGTACTTGAAAAGTACACAAGGACTGTTTTAAAGTTGGAGTCAGCATAAAGACTCACTCACTCATTTTTTCGCTGAACTGCTTAATCCTATTAGGGTTGTGGGGATGCAGGTGCTCATCGAGCTGACACTGAGCAAAGGCCGAGTACACATCAGCATTATCCACACATTAATATTTTATATCCCATGATAGCAGACCAATCAGATCTGTGTAATGCATACTAATTAATTTTAACCTGTGTATAGGATGTATAAATGTACAGTAAATTAATAAAATGTTAAGAGATGCAGAGATGCATCTGTATATCTGAGATGCAGAGTATATCACGATACTCCTAACACCATGCTTCAACAATAATGGTGAACTTGGTTTCAAACACAATGAGATACAGAATGAGATTTTTAACTTATGCAATATGCTGGTCTCCATAATTATTGGCACCCCTGGTTAAGATATGATAAAAGCCTGAAAATGAATTACATTTTTATTGCAGAAGCTACTCTCTCACTGAAAACTATAGAAAATGGAACTTTCAACTCAAATTAATTTTCAGGGGAAAAAAATTCCTGATTAAGACATAAATATTTCTGATAAAGTCACCTGTTACACAATTATTGGCACCCCTAACAATTCCTCGGAAATACAGTCGGCCCTCTACTTTTGAAATTAATACGTTCCAGAGCCTTTTTCGTAGCCTGGAGTTTTCGTAAGTAGAGGCACATTTTACATTTAAAACGTGTGATTTGTTCCGAGGCTCCCAAGACTACCCCATAAAAATAATTTAAAAAGTATACCAATTTTGCATGAAATATGTATGAAATATGTGTTAAAAGTAAAAGAAAGTTATTTATTAAACAATTTAAACATTTTATTAACATATTAAACCATTTTATTAACATATTTATTAATTAAACCATTATTAAACATTTTTATTACACACACACACACACACACACACACACCCACACACACACACACACACGCACACACTCTTTCTCTGGTGTATTTTGCCGAATGCGTACTCTGCCCACACGCAGCGCGCAGCTGACATCACATTTGTATTTAAATATTTATTAATTAAACCATAATTAAACATTTTTATTACACACACACACACACACACACACACACACACAAAACTCTCTCTGGTGTATTTTGCTGAATGCGTACTCTGCCCACACGCAGTGCGCAGCTGACATCGCATTTGTATTTAAATATTTATTAATTAAACCATTATTAAACATTTTTATTAACGCACATACACGCACGCACACACACACACACACACACACACACACACACACACACACACACACACACACACACACACACACAAAACACTGTCTCTCTCTCTATGTCTCTCTATCTCGCTCTCTCCCTCTCTCTGTCTCTCTCTCTCTCTCTCTCTCTCTCTCTCTCTCTCTCTGTCTCTCTCTCACACACACACACACACACACACACACACACACACACACACACACACACACACACACACACACACACACACACAAAAGTCTCTCTTTCTGGTGTGTTTTGCCGAATGTGGGCTCTGCCCACATGCAGTGCGCAGCTGATGGCACATTTGTATTTAAATGTTTAAATGGACGGAATGTTGTATTTAAAGCAGAATTACAGTACCTGTTTGAAAGATCAGAGGTCCTGATTCAATATTAACTTGCTTCCTTGCAAGATCAGAGGTCTTGTCCCACGGAGCACTCTGTTTTCAAGCCTCCTTCTGCTTCAATATCGTTCCGAAATAATCCCCTCCGTCACTGTATTGCCGCGTTTCTGTATTTTCCGGGTCCATGATGGATAACGAAATATAACACTGCAATGATCAATCTCAAAATAAACTCACGAGCCAACATTCCTGTTCAACTCTCCTCTCTCACACGTGTGACAAACAGGAAGAATGGGTACAGGAAGTATGGGTACAGTTCAGCTGCCTTCTGGCCAATGGAAGGGCAGTGGGGCGGAATGTTGGGAGACAGTCAATGAGAGAGCAACTCGCACATTGTTTGAATTTGTGAATGGCGCGTTTGAATTTTTGAATGGCACGTTTGGCGTTTTTCGTAAAAAGAAGTTGTTTTCATAAAAAGAGGACGGAAATTTAGGAAAATGTTTTTCGTAACCTGGATTTTTCATATTCAGAGGCTTTAGAGGACTGACTCTAAATGCAATTGAATATAGGGGTCAGGTGCAACGTGAGTTTGGTGGCAGCTGAAGGCATGGGTTCTGTCAGACTGATCCTCAGCTACTGACTCTGACTCTTGGGACATGGAATATCACCTCTCTGGTGGGAAAAGAGCCTGAGTTGGTGCGTGAGGTGGAGAGATACCGACTAGATATAGTTAGATTTTCTTCAATGCATAGCTTGGGCTCTGGAACTACCCATCTCAAGAATGCCTGGACCTTATTCCATTCTGGAGTTACTCATGGGAAGATGTGGTGAGCCGGTGTGGGCATCCCGTCCCGGTGCCCACACATTGGGTTCTCCCTGTTTGATAAAAGGGTAGCTTCCCTCCACCTTCGGATTGGGGCTGGGTCCTGACTGCTGTTTGTGCTTATGTGCCAAATGACAATTCAGAGTACCCACCCCTTTTGGAGTCTGTAGAGGGGTATGTTAAAGAATGCTCCTCCTGTGGACTCACTCGTTGTCCTGGGAGACTTCAATGCCATGTGAGTAACGATAGTGTGACCTGGAAGGCTGTGATTGGTAGGTATGACCTCTCCAGTCTGAGCCCGAATCGTGTTTCATTCTTAGACTTCTGTGCTCATCACAGTTTATCCCTCACGAACACTGTGTTCGAACATAAGGGGAACACTATTCGAGCATAAGTACTTTGGCACCAGTTGCGGTTCAATGATCGACTTTGTAGTGGTGTCACCAGACTTGCCGTTGCATGTTCTGGACATTCGGGTGAAGCGAATAGCTGAGCTGTCAATTGATCACCACCTTTTTATGAGCTGGCTCCAATGGTGGGGAGGCCACCCTCCAGACCGGACAGAATCCAACAAATAGTTTGTGTCTCCTGGGAATGTTTGGCGGAGTTTCCTGTCAGAGGGGCTCTTAACTCACACCTCTGGCAGAGCTTCAACCACATCCTGAAGGAAGCGAGTGACATAGAATCCAAATGTCCAGGTGATAAAGAAGGTCTATCGGATCTCACTGGCCTGTGGGACTCCCGAGGCAGCATCAGGTACCAGCAGGCCAAATGTGCTGCAGCTTGAGCTGTTGCCGATGCAAAATCTCGGGTGTGGGAGGAGTTCCATGAGGGCCTAGAAAGCAATTAATCAGTTGACCTCAAAAAGGTTCTGGACCACCATCCTAGGCCTCAGGAGGGTGAAGCAGTTCCCCACAAATACTGTTTACAGTGGAAGTGGGGAGCTACTCACCTCGACTGGGGATGTTGTTGGGAGGTGGAAGGAATACTTCAAGGACCTCCTCAATCCACCAGCATGCCCTCCATGGAGGAAGAAGACAGTGGAAGTTTGGGTGGGATTCACCCATTGCTCGGGTTGAGGTTAGGGAGGTAGTAAAAAACTCCTCAGTGACCAGGCTCCTGGAGTGGATGAGATCTGCACTGTGTATCTCAGGGCTCTGGTTATTGTAGGACTGTATTGCTTGATACATCATCACTGCAAAATTGCATGGTCATCTGTACCTCTGGATTGGCAAACCGGGGTGGTAGTTCACACTCACACTCCTCAGCCTACCCATCAGAGAATCAGCACCTCCAAGTCTGAGGCCATTGCTCTCAGCTGGAAAAGGGTGGCATGCACCATCCGGGTCTGGAATGAGGTCCTGCCCCAAGTGGAGGAGCTCAACTATCCCGGAGTCTTGTTCACAAATGAGGGAAGGATAGAGCAGGAGATCAACAGGCGGATTGCTGCAGCCTCTGCTGTACAGTGGAGCTTGTATTGGTCCATCGTGGTGAAGAGGGAGCTGAACCGCAAAGCAAAAGTCTCAATTTACCAGTCGATCTATGTTCCAACCCTCACCTATGGTCATGAGTTTTGGGTAGTGGCAGAAATTAGCTTCCATTGCTGAGTGCTGGGGCTCTCCCTTAGAGACAGGGTGAGAAGCTCAGCCATCCAGTAGAAGCTTGGAGTAGAAACGCTGCTCCTCGGTGTTGACAGGAAACAATTTAGGGGGCTCAGGCATCTGGTAAGAATGCCTCCCGAACGCCTCTCTGGTGGGGTGTTTTGGGCATGTACAACCAGGAAGAGACCCCAGGGTTCAACCCAAAATATGCTGGAAGGATTATGTCTCTCAGCTGGTCTGGAAATGCCTTGGTGTCCCTCCAGAAGAGCTGGAAGAAGTGGCTGGGGAGAGGGATATGTGGACCTTTTCGCTTAGGCTGCTACACCCATGACCCGACCACGGATCAAGCAGAGGAAGATGATGATGACAATGATGATGATGATGAAAACAAAGTAGTTGAGGGTTAGGGCTTTACTCAAGGTAGTTTTACACTGGTAGTTTTGTGGTACTGGGGCATGAACTCCTGACCTTGTTCAGTAACCTAGAGCCGTAACCACTGAGCTCAAAACAGCCTGAATGGACATAAAGGGAACACGAAACAGTCCAGTAACTTAATATTTGGATCACAATGGGGACCCAGCACCTGATACAATGAATGAGCTCAGAGATTTCTGAGAAGGATTTCTTTATGTTTAACGCTTTACTCGTGAATGCTTTCTTCAGCGTCTTTGTGGAATTTCAGAGTTAATATTTTTCAATTTAGTGAGATGCCCTATTGAGATAGTGACATGTGTTTTTTTCTAAATTAAACCATAGAGATATTTATTGATAACATTTCTGTAAGCACTGGCCAGGGAGAACTTACAGATTTATGACTGTTATGATTGGAAAACAAAAAGAAAAGGAAATGTGTGTGAAACTGTCATTTTAACGTTACGACAGGGAATGCAAGATGATAAACAATTACTGGGCAATAAAATTAAATCTGAGAGAAAAATTATGCAGTTTTAATATGAGCATTGCATCATGTGTGTGTGTGTGTGTGTGTGTGTGTGTGTGTGCGCGCACATGCTGGCAGCCACTGTTGAAAATTAGAGAGATGTCTGATTATTATATTTAAAACTACTTTACAAAATAAGCTGCACAAGGTGTGGCCCAAGAAAAGACATAATATTGACAGCAAATCCATCTCAGAATCAGAATAATTTTACTGACTGGGTTCGTTTATATTTGCTACAATTGTGCTTTTGCACAGTTACAAAAATAACTTATAAAATCTACACATATTATCAATTAGGCAAAAAAATAGTGACACCTGGCTGATAACGGGGCAGTGGTGGTCTAGTGGTATAGGGCGCTGGATCGCTAATCCAAAGGTTGGGGGGTTCGAGTCCCACTCTCCACAAGGTTGTCACTGTCCCCCCCCCAGTGCAGCTAACTGGGTTATCAAAGGCGGGCCATGTCTCTCACTGTCTATGGTGAGAGGCATGTACAAGAACCATTGATGACTTTTGACAAGGTAAAGTCTGTTGGGTTTTTACACCCGAGCCTCGTGGCTCATCAGGCCAGTGTTTATCCCCGGTTTCCGTAGCGTGAAGCGACCAGGAGTTCAACTCCCCCTGGATGGGACGCTAGTCCATCGCAGGTTACCTTCCCAGTATATTTTTACTGGTACCCATTTATACTGCTGGGTGAACAGAGGCACACTTGTGGTTGAGACCTTGCCCAGGGGTCTTAGCACAGTGAAGGTCTCAGTGGGATTCGAACTCACAACCTCCTGATCATGAGCCCAGCACCCTAACCACTACGCCACCGGCCCCACTCTTTCGACAAGAGTAGCTGCAAAGCCGTCGGCATGTTTCCGCCCTGTGATGGCCTGGCGAGCTCTCCAGGGTGTACTCTGCCCTCGCTCTCAGTTGGCTGGGATGGGCACCAGCCTCCCCACAACCCTAATTAGGATGAAGCGGTTACAGAAAATGAACTGAACCTGGCTGATATAATCTAAACAGTAAAATTTTACATCGAAACATTACAAACATGCACATGGACGATGTAAACCTCTGCCAAGTCCCGAAATCCTCCATATCAACCAAATCGTTAAAACATGTGTTTTCTCATAATCTTAAAGATCTTTATGAAAATTCCTGGAATGAGAAAATGTCTTTCTTGTTGAACGCCCCACGTCCAGTAGAAATTTAATGAAAATTTACAATTACAGCATTTGGCAGTCGTATCTACTCCTATGTTCTTCTTCTTCTTCTTTTCCTTTCGGCTGTTCCCTTCAGGGGTCGCCACAGCAAATGATCTGCCTCCATCTCTCCCTATCCTCTGCATCTTCTTCTCTTACACCAACAACCTTCATGTCCTCCTTCACCACATCCATGAATCGTCTCTTTGGTCTTCCTCTGGGCCTTCCGCCTGGTAGTTCCAACCTCAGCATCCTACTACCAATATACTCACTATCCCTCCTCTGTACATGTCCAAACCATCTCAATCTAGCCTCTCTGACTTTGTCTCCAAAACATCAAACATGTGCTGTCCTAACATGTATCTACTCCTATCGAAAGAAACTTACAATTATCATCTTTTTATACAACTGAGCAATTGATGGTTAAGGGCCTTTCTCAAGGGCCCAACAGTGGTGATAGAGGGATTGAACTGCTGACTCATCATTAACCACAAAACCAGCTCTTGATATCACTTTCTCATAATCGTGCAAAAGAAACACAAACGATCTGAGAGTATAATGTCACCTCCTTGGAGAAGATAACAATCCAACACAGTACAGATGATGCAACAATGCAGATGTGGCGGTAAAATAAACCCTCTAAAAATACTGTAATTAATTAGCAGAAGGAATAATTAATTCGAGTAAGTGAGAGTAATATGTAACAACATTCCAAGAGCTTATTAAGATAACTTATCACATCGTTTTTCATTTCAAGGTCAATCTTCGTTTAGAATAATTATAAATTTAATACAGCAATACCGTGTGTGTGTGTGTGTGTGTGTGTGTGTGTGTGTGTGTGTGTGTGTGTGTGTGTGTGTGTGTGTGTGTGTGTGTGTGTTGGTGACAACCCATTGAGAGTGGTGTTGATAATTCTGCAATTTAGGTGTTTTTGAAAGCCCTCATCCATACAAAAATAATGCATTAATTGCACAAACCAACCTCGTCTGACCAGTTCTATCATGTTCTGCACTTATTGATCTTTTCAAACCTGGCGTGATTCAGAAATGAATTAATGTCAGTTGTTTGCCATATTGATAAGGTTAATTACATCTTGTCAGTGAGCCCCATAGAGAGGGAGATTTTAGAGGCAAGTTTCTCTCTCTCTCTCTCTCTTTCCATCATTAATAGTTGCGAGACGAAGATGTAACGTCCACCACTGCTCGAGGTTGCTTTTGTGCAGCGGTGGAATAATTTCGTCCAGCTTACGTTGCCCTTTAATATTCATCGCTGTGAAAACAGAAGATTCCTTCTGGAACTAAGTTTGCTTTGTGCTGCAGTCAATTAGAATCAATTACTAACATTATTTCCTCGCAAATTATACTACATCACCAGCATCAGCAGCATAATAACCGAATGCTATTATTGTTCACGTATACACTATAGTGGCTCTTTAATTTCGAGGAAAGCTGCATTTTAGTGAACAGTCCCCTCCAAAAGTGTTACAATAGCAAGGCCAATTACACTGCTGTTGTTTTCCTTCTGCGCATTGGATATGTTTGTGTGCAAGATTAATACTTTTGGAGGAGACTGTATGCTTATGCAGAGAGATGACACATGAACACACATGAAGAATAAATCAGCACATAGGAAGAGTAATCACTGACGGATACAAACGTAAACAGAATGTAAAGCTGAAGATGCTACATGGAGATGGATCTGTAGTGTGAGTGGACATGAATGTAATGGATGGATGATTAAGAGAGAAAGGAAGCGAGGTGGGGGGGGGGGGGGGGATGTATGAGCTGGTATGAACTTTGTATGAGTCAGTCTGTTTGTAATCACCTGCTTGATTTATTACTGAGTCATTCTTTTTCCCATGTGGTTCCTGGTCCATCTGAACCGCTTCGCTTCCAACAGGGCAATCAGGTCAAAGGTTACAGGAGGAGTCGATCGCTTCTTCCTTCCCAACCCATAATTTCAGTTCTAATGAACGACATCATCCCCACCCTTACAGTTCATTAGCTTGGACAGTTCTACTCTAGATCAGTCTTCTGATACTTCACTGTCTTAATGTGTCGAACTTTGAGAAATAAATGTTATGTTTCAATTTTGCACAAAAATTTTATATAGGACTGATGTGAGGTCAGGGATACGAAACGGTAATACAGGGATCCCTCGCTACGTCACGCCTCAATTCATGTGGCTTCAGTGCATCGAGGTTTTTTTTTTAAATATTCATCAAATTAAAAAATAACGAAATTAAGGAAGAATAGGGGAAAAAATTCAGGAAAATGTCGCAAAAACAAGGCCAATTATGTAAAAAAAAAAAAAAAAAAAAAAACCCAAACAAACAAAAACAAAAAACAACTCAAAACCTCACAATCATTTTTATGTGAGTGTGTGCAAGTGCATTTGTATGCGCGCATGCGCGTGTCTGTATGCGTTTGTATTTATAGTTTATTTGCACCTTATACATTATTTTTGAATGTTTAATTGTTATTATAAGCATTTATAGTGTTGAATATGTATTTATTGATATTATATACACATATACATGTATGTATACGTCAGACAGGGGTGTTGACCCTACTTCACGGAATTTGGTGGTCGCGGGGGTATCTCGGTCCCAATTAACCGCAGAAAGTGAGGGATCCTTGCGTATAGATCTAGTCACTGCCTAAAGCTACAGCTCCTTGAGATTTTTGTTCTTCTTCTTTCTTTTTTGGCTTTTTTCCCGTTCTCGGGAGTCCCCTCAGCAAATCATCTGATTCGCACATTTGATTTGGCAGAGGTTTTTACGTCGGATGCCCTTCCTGTCGCAACCCTTTAGCAAGGGACGGAAACACGCTGACGCCTTTGCAGCTACTCTTTACGAAAGTCAGCAATGGTTCTTTTACCTGAACCTCTCACCATAGACAGTGACAGACATGGCCCACCTTTGATAACCCAGTTAGCTGCACTAGGGGGACAGTGACAACCCTGTGGGGACTCGAACCCCCAACCTTAGGATCAGCGATCCTGTGCTCTATCCACTAGACCATCACTGCCCTGAGATTTTTGTTGACTATGATTTATTATAGTCACAATTAAGCCGTTATTCTGCGGGTGATTTACAAGTTGAAGCCGTTTTCCTAAAATATCAGTAGAAGCATTGTCAAGAAACTCACGAAAATAAATTTAAATTGTTGTTGCTTTGCTTGTAGTTTTTTTTTTTTAGCAAAATGAAAGAAAAGACCAAACAAGCCAATCAATATAGCGATGCATAACAGCCAATCAACGCTATGATATACAGTGGTACCTCACTTTACGAAAGTCTCACCAAACAAAAAATGCAGTTTATGAAACGCATTTTACTAAAATTTTTCTCTGTATATGAAACAAGTTCACGTTACGAAAGCGCCATCTTAAAAATTCAAACGCACCATTCAAACATTCAAACAATACACGAGCTGCTCTCCCATCAATTACATTCAAACATCCCACCCCTCTGGCCTCCCATTGGCTAGGAGAGATGGCGCAGCTATCTCTCATCGCTTATCTCCCAACATCCCGCCCCGCTGACCTCCCATTGGCTGGGAGGGATGATGCAGCTCCCTCTTATTGGCTATCTCCCAACATCCCACCCTGCTGGCCTCCCATTGGCTAGGAGGGATGACGCAGTTCCCTCCCATTGGCTATTATGGAGCTGAATCTACCATAATGCTTTGCATGTAAAGGACAGAGTTACTGCTGTTTCATGCTTTATTTCTTGACTCGGGCTTTTAACCTTCCATAAACATTTGTAAGATTATAACTCTGTTAAGAAGATGTGGTCAACATACACGTGCACACATAAACGCGCGCGCACACACACACTCACACACACTCGCGCACACACACTCACACACTCGCGCACACACACACACACACACACACACACACGCGCGCGCGCCCGCGTGTGATTTCCGGTGCGAGTAAGCAGGAGAAACGAGCTTGAGCGATAAAAGGGTGATTTTGTGGACATGCCTATCATTACATTAATCAGCTACATTGAGAGTCTCAGTGTGTTGACCATGTCTTATCAGAGTTATAATCTTAGAAATGTTTATGGAAGGTTAAACGTAAAGTTTTACACAAAAAGTATTATGGGAGATGCAGCTCCATAATAGCCAATGGGAGGGAGCTGCCTCATCCCTCCTAGCCAATGGGAGGCCAGCGAGGCAGGATGTTGGGAGATCGCCAATGGGAGGTCAGCGGGGCGAAATGTTGGGACATGTAGTCAGTGGGAGAGCAAGTCGTGCATTGTTTGAATGTTTGAATGGCGCGTTTCGTAAGGAGAACTTGTTTCGTGTACAGAGACAAAAAATTTAGAAAAATGTTTTTCGTAAACTGGATTTTTCGTATTCTTGGACTATTGTAAGGTGAGGTACCACTGTAATAACATTTTTGTAAAGAGAATAAAGTAATTGATTGACAGATGTGGCTATTTCTTCAGATTTACAAAAGTTGAATTGTAAAGAGATACTAAATTGTGATCTTGTTGCATGCACAGTCGCTGTGATGCAGCTCTTTCAAAGAGTAAATCTACAACACAGACAATTAATCACCTGAGAAATAAAATTAATGCCCGGATACAGTCTCAGTCATGTTCTGAACCACTGAATCCTATTAGGGTTCTGAGGAGGGTGGAGCCTATTTCAGTCGACACTGAACAGCTCACCAGACCAGCACAGGGACACATACACAATCATTCACACTTACATTGACATCTAGGAATGATTTTAACAGACAGTTAAAAGTCTGCTGTGCATGTCTTTGGACTATGAGTTGAAACCAGAGTCCTCAGAGGAAACCAACTAGTATGAACTCCACACATCCAATTCTTGGACTTGAACCCATAACCATTTTGCTGTGAGGTGAACATACTAACCAAACATGTCCCTGTGCCATCCATTGTCCATGCAATAAATACATATGGTGCAAACATGACCTAAAGGTTACATAAAAGGGTTTGAGATCTAAATGTTGCTGGTTCGAGATGTGGTGTGGGGGGGGGGGGGGGGGGGCAAACAGCTGGATGAGTTTAATAGATTTCACATGGCATCTTCTGTTTAGCCCTTTCTAACTTACCAGCAGCAGGTCTCCTGCCATGCCACTATGTCTTCCTTCGCTTCCTTCTGTCTCCTGTGATAGACCTGACACATCTCCTGTACCTCTCAACGTCACCCATGACCAGGTTCAGAGATGGTGAATGGGGTCAGCTCCCATGTCCTCATAGCCTGTGCCCCCCCTGGCTCTGTGTAGTCTTATATAATAGCTTTATGATAGTTCTGAGTCTAGTTCTGGAAGATGTCATGCCTTATTCTTGTACCAAAGACCCCACGTCCCAGTGGCCCCCAGGATTACAGACCTGTGGAACCAACTTCACATGTTATAAAGACCCTCGAGAGATGCATCGTAGATCAGCTCTAACCTGAGCCTAGTGGCTCATTAGGCCGGTGCTTATTCCCGGTTTCTGTAGCGTGAAGCGACCAGAACTTCAACTCCTCCTGGATGGGATGCTAGTCCATCGCAGGTTACCTTCCCAATATATTTTTACTGGAAGCCATATATACTGCTGGGTGAACAGAGGCACACTTGTGGTTAAGACCTTGCCCAGGGGTCTTAGCACAGTGGGGGTCTAACTGGGATTTGAACATACAACCTCCAGATCATGAGAACAGCACCCTAACCACTACACCACGGGCCCCACAGTGAGCACTGTGTCACGTTTTTTTTTACTTTTCCAGTGTATTCTACACCATCAGGTAGACCCTCCTGGATGAGAAGCTTACATCGATGCAGGTGGACGCCTGCTGCTGAGCACTACATAGGATGTTCTCTGAGTCAATTGTGGCCAGTTCTGAGACTCACAGATGGAAAAAAATGATCTGCAAGACCAGTGACGTTGTGGAGATGGAGCTGGACTCTCTGATGATAGTGCCAGGAGGCAGAAGTTGTCCAAAATAAAGACAATAATACTGGACAATACATCCCACCTGCTTCACAAGCTGCTGATCAGTCATAGCAGACGTTCAGTGAGAGACTGATACCACCAAAATGCACCAATGACCAACACAGGAAATCATTCCTACCTGTGAACATTAAACTATACAACTACATATAGAAAAAACATCCATTCATTATTCATTTTCTGAATGAATCCAAATTAGGGTTGCAGGGAGGCGAACACCCCGCAGTGGTGGCCCCTCAACAACATCCACTGTTACATCTTTACATTTTGTGTACAGTATGTACATATCACTGATTGACACGATTTATTCTCTGTCTGTTTATATCAATTTTACTAACTTCTTTTTTTACACTTTTTATCTTGGGCACAAGCCAGTGTCCACCCTCACACCGGGCCCAAACCCGGATAAATGCAGAGGGTTGCGTCAGGAAGGGCATCCGGCGTAAAACCAATGCCAAATAAAATATGCGAGTCAAAACAAAGAAATATCTTTTTATCTTTTATCACACAATTTCCTTCGGAATAAACTGAGTGAATGACGATGCTGAATACGTTACAGGATACATTCACCAACGCATCGATGACGTCGCACTGCGAGTAACTGTACGAAACTTATTCCAACCAAAAGCCGTGGGTTAATGAAGAGGGAAGAGGTGCACACTGCGCTCAGAATGAGAACAGCTGCATTTAAATACAGATCCATGTGAGTACAGAACCGCCCGGTATGAGCAATAAAAACGGCCACTGGATAGTACAGAAAGAAGGCGGAATCCTGTAACAGTGGCTGAAACATAAGGCACATGTGGAGTAGGCTAAAGATCATCACTTACTACAAGGGGAAGAGCGTTAATGGGGGGGTGGGGGGGTGGGGGGGGGGACTTCTCTACCCGAGGAACTGAACACCTTTTATACCCGCTTTGAGAACCACAGCAAGCCGGAACTTCTGTCAGAGGAGAACAGCTGTCGTTTTCAGAACCCTCGGACTGACATGTGTAAATACTTTAAGCATATAAGAATGCAGAAAGCTCCCAGACAGGACAACATCCCATGCTGTGTTCCCAAAGCATGTGCTTGGAAACTGGTGAATGTCTTCAGGGACATTTTTAATCTTTCCGTGCTCTTGTCAATTGTCCCCACATGCTTCAAGAGGACCATTATTTTCCTTGTCCCAAAGAAACCTAATGTGATGTCCCTCAATGACTATCACTCAGTAGCACTCAGCTCCATCATCATGAAGTGCTTCAACTGCCTGCTACACTCTACCCATTTCAGTTCACATACAGGTCAAACAGATCCACAGACAGTACAATAGCGCTGACTCTGAACACTGCCCTCTCACACCGGGCCACAGGAACACTTACGTGCAGATGCTCTTTATTGATGACAGCTCAGCTTTTGACATGATAATTCCATCCACGCTTATCATGAAGCTCCAGGACCTTTGCATCAATGTCTGATGATGCTTATGGATCCTGAACTTTCTGACGGGCAGACCACAGGTGGTGCAAATCAACAATGTGATGTCCTCCAGACTGATGTTCTGCACTGTTGCCCCCCAGGGATGTGTGCTCAGCCCTCTGCTGTATACTCTGTTTAACTACTACTGTACAGCCACACACAACTCCAACACTGTCATCAATTTGCAGATGACACCACCATCATCAGCTGCATTTCAGATGGAGATGAATCTGCCTCCAGAGCAGAGGTGAGTGCCCTGATATCATGGTGGTGGGACCACAACCAAAGTCAGCAAGATCAAGCAGTTCATTGAGAAATACAGGACACTGCAGGGTAGAAAGCACTTGCCTATCCACATTGAGGGGACAGGGCTGGACAGTCAATTGCTTCAGGCTCTTGGGATCAACATCACTGAGGATCTGAACTGGTCACATAATGTGGATGTGATCACGAAAGCAGAGAGGCAACAGTTCTTCTTTCTCAGGTGGCTGAAGAGTTTTCTCATGGATCCCATTATCGAGAGTATTCTCTGTGGCTGCATCACTACCTGTTACCGTAACTGTAATGCTCTGGACTGCAAAGTTCTACAGAGGGTAGTCAGATCAGCACAACGCACCACCAGGACTGAACTGCAAACCATCCAGAACCTCTACACACAGTGCTGTAGGAGGAAAGTCCAGTAGATCCTCTCTGACTCCAGCCCCAAAGCTGTCAGGCAGACGGTACAGGAGCATCACAAACCACACCCGTAGACTCAGGGACAGTTTCTACCCACAAACCATCAGACAACTGAACTGCTGAAATACCGGACAGTCTACATACAACATTTTATATACTCACTGTACACACTGTACATGCACACACCACTAACTCTGCACTACATCCACTTCAGTATTTCTGTCAGTAGTTTCTATTTGTCTTTCTATATAATAACAAAATTACTATATAATAAAAAATAATAAAAATATATAAACTAAGAAATGTTCAAATACACACACACACACACACACACACACACACACACACACACACACACACATACAGTATATGATATGAATGTTTTTGTTTATTTTTTATTATATAGTGTTTTGATTCTTTACTTTATACCCCCATTTCACTGGAACGCGGAATGCAATGTCCATGGCGGAAAGGCGTGGAACACACTCTACGGAGGAGCTTAAGCATTTTTACACGGAAAATGGGTCAAAAACCTACGGAAAATTGTACCCTCGAAACACCTTCGGAACGTTCACAGAATGTGCGGAAAAGACACGGAAAGACCGCGGTACAATGTTGGAAAACATGCGTAAAAGTGCTTGGATTGCCTTCGGAACCAGTGTGAATTGCAAAGGAAGACCTTCGGATAATTCACGGAACATTCACGCAAAGCACGGAACACTCGAGGAACGACTACGGCACGACTCCATTTTAGAAGGAGGAGCTACAGAATGATTGCGAAACAGGCAGAATGAAGGTGGAATGTTCACGTTCAACACGGAATGACTGAGGAATGACTGTGTAACAACTGTTTTTCAACGAGGAAAAATCGGCAAAGATCAAAGGATTTGCTCCTGATTGTGCCTATAAATACACGGAATGACCAAGGAAGCTCATTCTCTCATTTATACTATATTTTTTATAATATATAATATGTTTATAATGTACAATACATTTTAAATTTAACATATGTTTGTAATTTACCATATGTTTCTAATGTGCAGTATGTAAAATAAATTTAAAATTTAACATATGTGAACATGTTTAATATCAATAATGTCAAGAGGTTCCTTTTATTTGTACCTCAATAAATCATTCCAAACCACAGTGATTATAACTTTAAAACTTTATTACATGAACAGGAAAACAGAAAAAAATAAAGTGAATGAACTGGAATAATTTATAGTGGAAGTGACTTCCTTGAGTGTTCCGCAAGTCTTCCATATTATCCGCAACCATTCCGCAAATGTCCTGCATGTATTTCGCAAACCTTCTGTAAGTATTCCGTGCGGATTCTGTGGCCGCTATTGACCACCAGGAAGAAAGAGGAATGTTCGCGGAACGTTCACGGAAGACTTGCGGAATAAAAGGAACAATCACGTAACGTTTGCGGAAAGGATGGAACGTTTGCCGAAGGACTGCGGAACGTGAAGGAACACTGTTGGGAAATTTTTCCGTGAACATGTTCAAAAGCACGTTCGCGGAAGATTTTGGCCTGACGAAAGAGGGGGAATTCCTTCGGAATCGTACGGAAGGACACGGAAGATGACGGAATGACTGAGGAACATTGGAGGATGACTACGGTTTTGCTTCCACGAGTCTGGGATGCTCCAGTGAAATGGGGGTATTATACTTTATCTAAACATTTCTTTATGTGCAATATGTGTTTCTTATATGTAATATTGAGGGGGCTCTGAGTCCAAATATTTTATTGCGTGTAGTGATGTTTCATTGCTTCCCGTGCATGACTACTAAACTTCAAACTTGAAATTCAAATTTATTTCGATTCTTTGTATAAGTGGTTACTGGCCATGTCCATGGAGAGCGACCTCCCCGAGGACTTTGGCTCCAACCCTAAGTGTACCCACCTGACCATGTAATCCCTGACTTAAGCGGTTCTTGCTCAACTATGAGAGTTGTGTTAGATTTTGGTTGGAGGTCAAACCTACAGGAAGGAAGATCTCTAGGAACAGGGTTGATAATCGCTGCTTTACACGGAGGATTGAGACATTTTCTCTCGTCCTCCCTCTCTCCTCATTTGTGTTATCAGGAAGTGAGCTCAAAAGATTGGTAAAATGTCTCCATATGCCAAAGAGATAGGGAGATGGATGAGTCGGGGACGAGGAACGGGTGTAAACAAATTAGTAACAGGAAGCAACACTTATAAGACACTCCCACGGTTCTTTACTGTCAATCAAAGTTCAGTGAATGGTCACTGCTCGGGGTATCTGGCGCTCCAAATAGAGATTTTAAGTCAAAATAGTAGCAGGCACATTCAATTTATTCATTTTGTCTATCGATTATTTAAATCAGAGGAGTTGCCAGGAAACGATTCTGTCAAACCCACCCTGATCACATGATCACATCATCAAATCCAACAAAATGGCCCTTATTGACTTAACATCCCTTTAGTTTTTCACTGGAGTCGTTTGATGAATCATACTGATCATTACTTCCCTCTTCGTATACGATATAATTGCACCCGCATACGTGTGCTTGTGATCTCATGATAATATCACTGCTTTTATGTACTCACTGATTTAGATCCAAGTTTTCATCCACGCAACTAATCTTAAATCATCCCTCATGAACTCATGTGCACAATTTATTTCTTTAATTTCTGTGACATGTACCCAAATTCATAATTATGGATTTATTTCGAGGAGAGAAAACACATCCTGAAAGTAAACCATTCCCATATGATCCGGTTATAAGCGTCTTACATGGGATATGCGTCAATTATTCATTCTTTTTACATGTACATCAGATTTCCCAAAGGCCTGCTGCCTATCTGTGCTTTGTATTTTCATCCTCCAGTGTGTTATTAGTAATATTCTCTCTCTCTCTCTCTCTCTCTCTCTCTCTCCCTCCTCTCTCGTTCTCTCACCCCAACCCTCTCTCTCTCTCTCTCTCTCTCTCACACACACACACACACACACACACACACACACACACACACACACACACACACTATGGTGACAAGTGTTGGTTAATATTTGCGAGTCAATCCTGGGAAGATTATGCACAATAATATTCATCTTTAAATATATTTTATATTCTCGCTTCACATCCGTTTGCATTAGATGGTACATTCAGATAGTTAATAATATTGTGCCTTCTTGATATGATAACCAACCACTCATCGCACTCTTTTACTGAGCCCCTTAATCCTACTAGGGTCAAGAGGAGACTGGCGCCTATCTCAGCCGACACTGGACGAAAGCAGAAAACACCCTGAGCAGCTCTCCAGACCATTACAGGGCAAATCTTCATTTAAAAACGATCCATTTAATTCTATAATTTATTGTATGATTTTTTTTTTTTTTTTTATCTACTAAGGCTCCAAACACACGGCATTATATGAGTTTGTAGGTCCTGAATTTGAGAGCAACATTTCAAACTTAGTACAGATGACCAGATCGCTGGTGAAACAACTGGTAATAAAAATCGTTCACGTGATGCACTCATGATGCAACCATGAAGGTGGAAGAAGGGAAGGTACAGCTAACTCCACCCACTGCCACACGTTTTTCATAATTGTTCAGGAAATGAACCAGCCACCTTTCTGTACCAAACCCGCTTGTCTATTAGTATTAGGCTATGTGTTAGGCTATGACTTCCTGAATGGTCCATCATTTTTATTCATGCATTATCCACTCAGGATATTGTGGTTTAATTTGCACATAGTGGACCAATCAGATTGCACCGTTCGTATGTAGTACACATTTCACAAACATACATAACTTCTGTTGACAGGCATGTACCCTCTTTGTGTTTGCTGTGCCTCCTGTTTATTTCCTTTATCTCTAAATCGTTATATCCCATGATCCACTACTCTGATTACCATAGCCAGCTGGCTAAAGATGGAGGGACTCTTATTAGTGTTTATGTTTGTTAAAGGCCTAATGACTACATTATAGAAAACCCAAAGTATAATTAACAGAGTAACTTTATTATCTGGGGCAGTGGTGGTCTCGTGGTCTTTTGATCACTGATCCAAAGGTTGGCGGTTTGAGTCCCACTCTCCACAAGGTTGTCACTGTCCCCCCAGTGCAGCTAACTGGGTTATCAAAGGCCGGCCATGTCTCCCACTGTCTATGGTGAGAGGCATGTAAAAGAACCATTGCTGACTTTCGTAAAGATGAGCTGCAAAGCCGTCGGCGTGTTTCCGCCCTGCGATGGCCTGGCGAGCTGTCCAGGGTGTACTCTGCCCTCACCCGAAGTTGGCTGGGATGGGCACCAGCCTCCCCGTGACCCAAACTAAGATTACAGAAAATGAACTGAACTGAACTTTATTATTCAGACATTTTTGCATAAAGAAGTTGAATTAGCAGAAGCTTTTTAAACAAACCACAAAACACAACAAATACAAAAACATTGAACAGCTTACCAGACTACCACAGGGTCAACACACCAACCATTCACACTCATACACTGGGTCAGGGCAGGGTATGGACTGAAAAGCTCAATACGACCATTGCAGTGCTGTTCACACTCAAAAATAAATAAATAAATAAATAAATAAAATATTATATTATATTATATGTATATATATATATATATATATATATATATATTTTTTTTTTTTTTTCCCAGTAATATTTATCTCATTTTGTGCTGGAAACTTATGTTTTTATAATAATGAGTCATAATATATATATATATATATATATATATATATATATATATATATATATATATATATATATATATTTTTTTTTTTTTTTTTTTTTTTTTTTTTTTAAACAGGGGCAGTGGTTGCCGGAAGCAAGGTGATGGATCACTGACATAAGGTTGTGGGTTCAAGCCCCAGTCTCAACAGGTTGTCACTGTCCCCCCCCTGCACACTAACTGGGCTATCAAAGGCCGGCCGTGTCTCTCACTGTCTGTGATGTGAGGTTCATGTAAATGAACCATTTCTGACTTTCGACAGGAGGAACTGCATAGCCGTCAGCGTGTTTCTGACCTGCGATGGCCTGGCCAGCTGTCCAGGGTGTACTCTGCCCTCGCCGGAAGTCGGCTGAGATGGGCTCGAGTCTCCCTGTGACCCTAATTAGGATTGAGCTGTTCAGAAAATGAAAGAATGAAG
>CM045737.1:8960606-8980606 GCA_024760905.1 Plotosus lineatus
GTATTTCTGTAATATGGATAATATGTTTAGCAGGTTGGCTTTGAAAAACAGCATGCGAAAGTGTCAAGAATAAAGTAGCGCATCAAAAACAACAAAGCAAAATGGCACCTGTCAAAATAAAAGTCACAACAGTCAGTATCAGGTACGAGCTCCATCTGCGGTGATACAGACGGTGATTTACAGTGATATATATCATTGGTGAAAATTTCGCTGCAAGTGTTGCTACCGTCTCTTGTCCTGGACGTGGCCTGTTAAGTGACCGTGTGATGTTGTGGCGGTCAGTTAGGTTTCTCATGGTCGGTTGTGTGCAGCCCATACATCTCACAGCCTCACTGTCGCTCAGCTTTCATAAAGAATTACAGTCTGTTACTAAAATAATTAAAAGCTAAAATTAGCTCAGCTCCGTGAAAACAAAATGTTCCATATCGTTATTGAACTCGTCATTAAAAGCAAAGTTAAACTCAAGGTCTGCGGATCAACTGCAGACCTCCAGCTGATTTTTAAGTGGCCCGGAGAGCATTTAAGGTACAGTTTATTGATTATCCTACGGGTGGTGGTGGCAGTGGCAATTGGGGCAGTGGGCAGATGCTTTGCATCTGCACGGGAAAATTAACAACCCCGCCCTCCATGAGTTTCCTGCTGCCTTGCAGGTCGGCCTTGGCTGGTCAAAGGCTATGGGAGTAAACCCAGATAGAAAATCCGGTAAGGAGGCCCGAAGGCAGTTGGCCGAGCTCTGTGACGCCCTCTGACACCTCCTGCAGCCGCGCTGGCACCGGCTGTACTGGCTTGCCTTTCCGCCGGACTCTGACAGCAACGCCGAGAGGGGGATCCTGGCACTGGGCACTCCAGGATCTCCATACCACTTGCCCAGGCCTGCACCTGGAGAGGTCACTCCAGCTTTGCTGTCTCAGCATAGACATCAACACGGGGAGCAGCAGACACCAGTGATAAGCCCAGGCTCGTTTGGTGTAGAGCCGGGCGCTAGGGGTTGTTTCTCGGCGGTGGGAGGAGTCCTCTGACTCCATTGGGAAGTTACCGCCCGCCTCAACCCGGGCAGCCCCCAGGGCAATAAGGTACTACCCGCCACAACTTGCTTGCTTCATCGGGTGTGTGAAGCTTAGATCAAAATCGACAGGCTTGTTGTAAAATTGAGCACCAGGCAAACACAGAAAGAAAAAGACAAAGCAACCGCCAGCCCTGCGGCTGGCAACCTGGAACGTCAGAACGATGTGTCCCGGCCTCACTGGCGACGACCTCCAGCAAATCGACGACACAAGGAAAACCGCCATCATTAGCCGTGAGCTGGCCAAGCGAACATCATTTATCGCCGCCTACAGGAGACACGCCTTGCTTCAAGTGGCAGTCTCAAGGAGAAGGACTACCGCGTTCTTCTGGCAAGGTCTGGAGGCAGACGAGCGACGACTCTATGGGGTTGGTTTCGCAGTTCGCAACTCCCTGCTGTCGTCCAATTGAACCTCCTTCTCAGGGAACCGAGCGCATCTTCTCACTCCGACTCACCACCTCCTCGGGACTTACACACATTTTCTGCGCCACGCCCCAACACTCGGCTCCACAACTGAGGCAAAGATGCATTCTACGAGGAGCTTGAGGCAAGGATCAGAGAGATACCAGTGAAGGAAAAACCTGTTCCTGCTCGGAGACTTCAATGCCCGGTGGGAGCAGACTGCACCGCCTAGCCACGCTGCATTGGACACTTTGGCATTGGCAAGCTCAACGAGAATGGACAACGGCTACTTGAGCTCTGCTCCTTCCATGACCTCGCCATTACCAACACCTTCTATGCCACCAAGCCCCACCACAGAGTTTCATGGAGACATCCCAGGTCGAGGCACTGGCACCAGCTGGACTTCGTCATCACCAGGAGACCCATGCTGAACCACGTGCTCTGCACACGTGAGTTACCATAGTGCAGACTGCGACACTGACCATTCCCTGGTCGGAAGCATGGTGCGTACGACCCAAACAGATCCACCGCTCCAAACATAAGGGCCAGCCCGCATCGACACTGCCCGAACTTCAAAGCCCGAGCTGCGCAAATGCTTTGCTGAGGCCATCGACAACGCCCTGGAAGACTGCCCCACAGACAACGCCACAGCACGCTGGGACTTCATCCGCGATGCCGTATACCAGGCCGCCTCAGACACCTTCGGAAGAGAGTCAGAAAACGAGGACTGGTTCGAGGCTGGGATTGAAGATATGGAGCCTGCCATAGCCGCCAAGGGTGTTGCGCTCCTTGAGTACAAGAGGAAGCCATGCGAGAAATCACTGGCCACCTACAGAGAAGCCCGCAATACAATGCCAAGAGGGTCGCCCGCAGGAGTGCGCCAACGCGACTACTGGCTGAAGCTTTGCAGCGATATTCAGACCTCTGCGGACTGTGGAAACACCCGTGCCATGTATGAGGGGATGAAAAAGCTTTCGGACCAAGTGCCACCAAGATCGCACCCCTCAAATCCACCTCCCGACATCATCAAGGACCGTGGGAGCAGATGGAGAGATGGGCCGAGCACTATTCAGAGCTATACTCCAGAGAGAATGTTGTCACTGACACAGCCATGGAGAACACCATCCCACTGCCCACCATGGAAGAACTCGACTCGCCACCTACCATCGAAGAGCTCAGCAAGGCCATTAACTCGCTGTTCTAGCGGGAAGGCACCAGGCAGCGACTGAATCCCTCCAGAGGTGATGAAGGCTGCAAAGAGAGCTCCTCCTGGGCATCTCCATGAGCTTTTGCTTCAGTGCTGGGAAGAAGGAACGATACCCCAAGATATGCGAGATCGAAGATCATCACGCTCTACAAGAACAAGGGCGACCGATTGCAACAACTATCGTGGATCTCTCTTCTCAGCATTGTAGGGAAAGCCTTTGCAAGAGGTAGTCCTCAACCGCCTGCAAGTACTTGCAGACCGTGTGTATCCCGAGTGCGCAGTGGGTTCCGGGCAAAGCGATCAACCATTGACATGGTGTTCTCCCTTCGGCAGCTGCAGGAAAAGTGCCGTGAGCAGCGGCGTCCCTTTGTTCCTCGCCTTCATCGATCTGGACCAAGGCATTCGACTTGGTCAGTCGGTCTAACCTCTTCACCCTCCTCCAGAAGATTGGATGTCCCACCAAGCTCCTGAAGATAGTCGAGTCATTCCACGACAACACGTCTGGCACAGTTCAGTATAACGGAACATCATCAGACCCCTTTCCAATCAAGAGCGGCGTGAAACAAGGGTGTGTCCTGGCCCACGACACTTTTCGGCATATTTTTCTCTTTGCTCCTGCGCTCGCATTCAGCGAGTCCGAAGATGGCATCTTCCTCCACACACGGAGTGATGGGAACCTCTTTAATCTCGCCCGCCTCAGGGCAAAGACCAAGGTCGCAAGGTCCTCATCCGGGATATGCTCTTTGCTGACGAGCTGCCCTCACTGCTCACTCTGAAGCCGCCCTTCAGCGACTCATCAATCACTTAGCGGAGGCATGCACAGAGTTTGGACTCACTATCAGCCTCAAGAAAACCAATATCATGGGACAGGAAGTCAGCCCAACTCCCACAATCAACATCGGCGATTACACCCTGGAAGTGGTGGACAAGTTCACCTACCTTGGCTCCACCATCTCCAGCAACCTATCCCTGGATGCTGAGCTAGCGTAAGGATAGGCAAAGCAGCAACATCCATGGCCCGCTTAGCGAAAGCGTGTGTGGAACAACCCCAGGTTGACCCTAAACACGAAGATGAAGGTGTACCAAGCATGCGTGTTGAACATGCTTCTATACGGCAGTGAGGCCTGGACCCTATACATGCACCAGGAGCGAAGACTAAACGCCTTTCACCTGCGCAACCTCAGACGACTCCTCGGCATTACCTGGCAGGATCGTGTCTCCAACTTCGCTGCCTTGGCCCAGGCAGGCATGTCAAGCATGTTAGCCATCCTCTCCCAGAAGCGCCTGCGCTGGCTCGGACACATCTGCAGGATGGATGAATTCCGTGATTCCAAAGGACATCCTCTATGGCGAGCTCGCCTCAGGAACACGACCAACAGGACGACCCGCCCTGCGCTACAAGGATGTCTGCAAAGAGGGACCTGAAGTCATGCAGCATCAACCCAGTAGATCTCGAGGCAGCGAGCTCCGACCGCTCTAGCTGGCGTGGAAAGGTAAAATCGGTGTGCAGCAGGCCGAGGAGGCGAGAGAAATCCAGCATGAGGAGAAGAAGAACCGCAAACAGCAGAGAATTCTGTCTGCCACAGCCTGCCCCACGATCCCTACTGCAGAATACACTTGCAGCAAGTGTGGTAGGAGCTGCATCTCCCGCATTGGCTTATTCAGCCACAGCCGGCGCTGCAGCCTCTCAGCTAATTGATAGACCTGCCTAGGTGCAGACTCCATTGTCTCTAGAGACAGACGGATGCCAAGAGAGAAGAGGTGGTGGCCTGGTGGTAAAGGTGCAGGATCACTGATCCCAAGGTTGGGGGGGGGTGTTCAAGCCCCACTCTCCTCGTGTTGTCACTGCCCCCCCAGTGCACATAACTGGGTTATCTCTCACTGTCTATGGTGTGAGGCTGTAAAACAACCACTGCTGCCTTTCATCAAGAACAGCTGCATAGACTTCTGCGTGTTTCCACCCTGCGATGGCCTGGCAAGCTGTCCAGGGTGTATTCTGCCCTTGCCCGGAGATGGCTGGGCTGGGTGTCAGCCTCTCTACAACTCTAATTAGGATTTAGCGGTTACAGAAAATGAATGAATGAATATCATACATTATTTGTACGAACTATTACCATGAAATGCAATTCATCATCCATCCACTAGGTGGAGCCAACATATTTTAAATGAGCAGCTAGCCATTCACCACTCACGAAAGATTTCAGCCTGGTTTTTATCACCGTCGATCAACGTCAGACATTTGTGTGAATTTGAGTTAGACACCCTCGTCCTTAAATTGACCAAAAACGTCCCCCCCAAAAAAGCCACATAAAAAGTGATTAGAATTTTATATATGACCTTGATAAGTGTTTAAATCTAGCTTGTACCTACAACATTTACTCCTACGTTTGAATTCAAAAATTCATTTTCCTAATTGTCAAAATTTACATTTCTGGCCTTTATTTTCCTCCTGATTTAACAGAAGGTGTACTAATGAAGAGCTCAGAGTAGAACCCACAATCTCAATATTAACGTGACCGGAACACAGCTATCAGCGTTTTAATAGAAGAAAAATCACCAGACGTGATGGCAGCCAGTTGACGTACTCATGGGTGCTACAGAAAATATATGATTCTCAATGACAAACCTTCGTTTATGAATAAAACCCAAATGTGCTGGTTTTTATGATCATTTTCCTAAATTTTACAACGGAATCTGTGACACGTCCATCGATTATAGTTGAGGCTTCACATTGGCGAAAGCTTTAATTGTGTTGTTTGGACTGCAATGCAACCCGCTTTTGGCTCTAACGCATGCATAGCCAGTTTGGGTTTGTCCGACCCTGTCATTAACACCCGTTGCTGCAAAAACAGGAAAGTTATTCATGAGCTCAAGTGCTGCGCTGTAGTTTTGCTGTTTGCTCCTGAACTCACTCGTATGGCTTTGCTTTTGTTGCCGTGTTTTGACTTCACGTTCTGTACTTGGTGTTGTTTACTACAGTTTTGTTGCAATGAAGACCTGTTTGTTTCCATCTCTGACCTCGGGTCTGCTGCTCCATCTCCCGCTTCTGCCATTAAGAAGACTATAATAAAACAATCCTAATATTTATTACGCTACACTGATCAGCCCTAATGTTATCGTCATCTGGTCAGACGCTAGAAACACCAAGCTGCAATGCACCGTGTGTTCAGACCCCTTTCTGTTATAGCCAACATTGAGACAGCAATATGTGCTACAGTAGTTCTTATGTGGGATCTAACCAGACGTACTCGGCTTATGCACATCAGTGGGCACCCATGACACTCTTGCCGGTTCACTAGTTGGACAAGTTCTTCCAACTGCATACCAGAAACACAAGTCCTAGCATTTTTGGGATAAATGGACCCAGTCATTCAAGACATCATCATTATCATCATCTTCTGCTTAATGCAGAGTCGGATCACGGAGGCAGCAGCCTAAGCAATGAGGTCCAGATGTCCCTCTCCCTAGCCACTTCCTCAATTTCTTCCAGGGAATACCGAGGCATTCCCAGACCAATCCTGAGACATAATTCCTCCAGTATGTTCTGGGTCAAACACGGGGTCTCTTCCCGGTTGGACATGCTAAAACACACCAGGGAGGCATTCAGGTGGTTCCGCTCTGAGCTCCTCTCGGATGGCTGAGGTTCTGATCTCTAAGAAAGAGCCACATCATCCTGTGACAGTAGCTCATTTCAACCGCCTGTCACCTCTTGTTCTTTTGGTCACTACCCAAAGTTCATAACCATTGGTGAGGGTTGGAATGGAGATCAACTAGAAAACTGAGAAATGTGCCTTGTGGCTGAGCTCCCTCTTCACCATGACAGACCTGTACAGGCTCCGCTTTTCAGCAGATGCTGCAGCGATCCACCTGTTGATCTCCTGCTCCATCCGTCCCTCACTCGTGAACAAGAGCCAGAGATACTTAGCTCCTCCACTTGGGGCAGGACCTCATTCCAGACCCGGAAGGTGCATTCCACCCTTTTCTAGCTGAGAACCATGCCCTTGAACTTGGAGGTGCTGATTCCCATCCCGGCCGCTTCACACTTGGCAGTGAATCACTCCAATGAGAGCGAGAGGTCCTGGATTGATGAAGCCAAAAGAATAACATCATCTGCATTAAGCAGAGACGAGATCCGATGGCTACCAAACCAGAACCCAAAAATTCTGTGGCTGTGTCTAAAAATTCTTTGTATCAAAAGTATTAAACAGAATCGGTGACAAAGTACACCCTTGGTGGACTCCAACCATCACCAAAAACGAATTCGACCTGTTGTTACCAATGCGGACCAAGCTCTGGCTCTGGTGATATAGAGACTGAATAGCCCATAACAATAGGTCTGGTACACCGTACTGCTAGAGCACACCCCACAAGACAGCCCGAGGGACACGGTCGAAAGCCTTCTCTAAATCTACAGAACACATGTGGACAGATTGGATTCTGTAGAGTATATAGGGCTGGTCAGGAGTGCTGTGGCCAGTATGAAAACCACATTGTTCCCCCTGAATCTGACATTCAACCCTCAGTTGGATCCTCCTCTCCTATAGCCTTGCATAGACTTTCCCGGGTAGGCTGAGGGGTGTAATTCCACAATAGTTGAAACTACCACCCTGCTTTGCCAACCCAGAGCTACAGCCCCTGATGGCCATGCGATATTATATCTCACATATATCATGTATACACGTATATAATAGTATATTATTTATTCAAAATATTTAAAATTTATTCGACTTTGCAGATTTCAATCATGGATAAATCAGCTCGTAGAAGAATACTAAGAATCCTTTGATTACTTTCCATAAGTCAGAAGCAAGAAAATATTTTGAATGAATAATAATCAAGATGTGCCACGTGATGGCCTGGTGAGCTGATCAGGGTGCACACCTTGACTCGACCAGAGTCGGCTGAGATGGGCTCCAGCCTCCTGGTACTCTTGTTTCCTTCCACAATCCAAAGACGTGCACATAACACCCCCTTCCCACTTCCAAGGTTTTAAAATAATAATGAATAAATAGTAATCAAGGTTACGTCACCTCCCCTTACCTGTCAGTGGTCAGAATTTCTTTAATGTTATGGCTGATTGGTGTACAGATCTGCACATCATAATACATTGTACAGAGTCTTCATTGATGTGTTAATGAGAGTAAAAACACTGCATTTACTCCTGTCTGGAGGAAAGTTGATATTTCAGCTACACTCGGAATATTCAGCTGGCTGATGATAGAAATCGCGATACTGCAATGTAATGATATTTATCGATATATCATCCATCGCTATATGTGTAAACATAATTACAAAATCAGTACAGCTATCCTAGTTATATTTAAAAATACAGTGGTACCTCATCTAACGCGTGTCCCTTATAACGAATTTTCCATGATACAAGCTTCGAACCCACATAAATCTGCTCCATCCAATGAGCAAAAATGCACTTTTTACGAACTCACCTTGAAATGGCTTTTTCGGGACTATTAGCCTCGTATTCTTCCACATGTATTCCTCTGCGCTCCAAGAACACCTTGTCACAGTGCTTCTCAATTATTTTCTGTAACGCCCCCTCTAGGAAGAAAAAAAAAACATTTCATGCCCCCTCAGGACCCCGCACTTGACTATAAATAGTGTTTACTGCACTTCATATCGTTTGCTCGGTGCTTTTTCCCTACACCATAGCTCAACAATGAGAGCACCACTGCCAACTACTGTAGTGGATGCACAATTACACTTAATTCTAGTACTTCTTCTTCTTTTTTCTTTCGGCTGTTCCCTTCAGGGGTCGCCACAACAAATGATCTGACTCCAACTACCTTCATGTCCTCCTTCACCACATCCATAAATCTTCTCTTTGGTCTTCCTCTAGGCCTTCTGCCTGGTAGTTCCAACCTCAGCATCCTACTACCAATATACTCTCTATCCCTCCTCTGTACATGTCCAAACCATCTCAATCTAGCCTCTCTGACTTTGTCTCCAAAACCTCTAACATGTGCTGTCCCTCTGATGTACTCATTCCTGATCCTATCCATCCTCGTTACTCCCAAAGAGAACCTCAACATTTTCATCTCCGCTACCTCCAGCTCTGCCTCCTGTCTTTTCCCCAGGGCCACTTTTTCTAACCCATACAACATCGCTGGCCTGAACACCGTCTTGTCCACTTTTCCTTTCATTCTTGCCGATACCTTCCTAGCACACATCACACCGGACACTTTTCTCCAACCATTCCAACCTGCCTGCACACGCTTCTTCACCTCTTTTCCACACTCTCCATTGCTCTGGATTGTTGATCCTAAGTCCATAAAATCCTCCACCTTCTTCATGCTCCCTGTAACCTCACCGTTCCTCTTGGATCCTTGTCATTCATACACATGTATTCTGTCTTACTGAGGCCAACCTTCATTCCTCTCCTTTCCAGGGTACACCTCCACCTCTCTAGATTTTCTGCTCTCACTACAGATCACAATGTCATCTGCAAACATCATAGTCCATAGTCCAAAATTTTGGCAGAAGTTTTACGCCAGATGCTCTTCCTGTTGCAACCCTCTGCATTTATCCGGGCTTGGGACTGGCGTGAGGGTGAACACTGGCTTGTGCCTCCCCTCACGGCTGCATTACACTTAATTCTAGTACAGTATGGCAAAAAGCATGTTCACCAGGGTCACATGCCCCCCATCCCCTCAGCATCACACTGCACGCCCCACTATTTGAGAAGCACTGGCCTTGTGGGAGGTCACCATGAGCCTTTCCTTGCTGGCATTCACAGCATGCACACCCACAAAATTTTCCTCCTCCTCCTCCTCCTCCTCCATTACGCACCAACTCCTGCCTGCCCACGTGACATCTTTGCCGCAATCGATGATCGGAAGGGTGAGTTGACTCATTGTGTATTCTTGTTTTATTATGATTTATTATTGAAATTATTAATGTTAATGTATATGTATTATTATGATGAAATGTTTATTGTTTTTACATATTTATCTTTAATATATTAGGTCAAATATATGTGTTTGGTGCAGGTTATATGAGTTTGGGAAGGGGTTGGAACGGATTCATTGGTTTTCTTATGCGAATCATTGTTTCACCTAACGAACTTTTCGGCTTACGAGCTCGCCCTCGGAACGGATTAAATTCGTTAGACAAGGTACCACTGTGTCGAGTCTGTATTAATACACTAAAAAGGTAAAGAATTATTATTTTTTTCCACCATCAAAACACACAAACCCCTTTGCTTTGGTAGTCATGCAGTCAGTTACACTTAATTAGGACACGTCAGCTGCTGATGTGTGTGTGTTTGTCTGAGTGCACACTCTGCCCTCTATCCTCTTTGGATTCCACACACTAATTCTTCTGGCAAATGTTTATGGTTGTGATCTTTTTCTGTGTCCCTGTGTGTGTGTGTGTGTGTGTGTCCTTATACGTGTGTGTCAGTCCACTGTGTTCCACCCTCTGCTGCAGCTCATACCGCGGCTTCATAGCAGAAGACGCAGAAGAGTAACATCACACGTATGTATTGTTTGCATGCTTCCTCTTCCTAACACCTGTATGGATACTCGAACTACACTCATGAATAAGGGCATGATCTCATCCTATTAAAGAGACCACCCTCCTCCTCTCTCTGTTCTACACCTCCGCTGTGTCGGGCCTTCTTAAGCACACAGGTAGATCTCGTGGATAGATCAACACTTCAGTATTACATCTTATCGTGCAAGAGTAACGATGGAGTTACACACTACTACCCAAAGAGACAATGCCAGGAAACCTATTATGAATATTTACTATAACCGAGCACGTCATCTCATGCAATACCTTGTATTGGGTTGCTTGATGTTGTTGTTGTCATCATGTCAATTATAAGCTGCAGGTGACATCATTCTAAAGGATTTAAAAAGAAACCGCGCCCTCGTTTAATACACGATGATTCATTTACTGTCGCAATGATTCAGTTAATTATTTTGCACCGATCATAATTGTTCTGGGGTTCGTATTGTTTACACATGATATTTGTGTGATTACCCTGGAATCCGTTTTGGATCCTGGCTGACATGATGATGCATGCTAACGTTTTGTTTTCATATTAAATATTAGCTGATCTCCATTCCTTTGCATATGTCACTGTAAACACATCGGATCACGCCAGTTTTATTTTGTGTACATTATAAAGATGGTCTGAGCATTTGTGAGCATGAATGTGGGCGTGTGGTGGAGTGTATTTGTGTTTGTTTCTGCTTACGCGCATGCTTTTCCCAAGCACAAATGTGGCCTCAAAATTAGCGGTACTAGCTGTTCTTTTCCATTCGCTCAGTGATTATCAGATAAAATTATCTGCACTGATGAGCCCCGTACACCACAGACACTAAAGCATCAGTGGGAATGTAAAGCGGCTTGTACTCTGAACATTTGGAGGATGTTCGCCTGTGGTCTAGTAGAATAAATCCCACAGTAAACAGTGTGGTTAAAAATGCTTTGGGGCAAAATTCTCGAGATAAACAGTCTAGGTTTTAAACATCCTACATGGCTTATAACGCAAACATTACAAAGATATATAGAATAGATTTAAACTCTCAAACTAATATATTGAGCTACCCAAAATTAAATCATGAATGAATAAACACTTTATAAAGTAGACGTCCCCCCAGTGCGGCTAACTGGGTTATCTAAGGCCAGCCGTGTCTCTCACTGTCTATGGTGTGAGGTTCATGTAAAAGAACCATTGCTGACTTTCGACAAGACGAGATGCATAGCCGTCAGCATGTTTCCACCCTGGGATGGCCTGGTGAGATGTCCAGGGTGTACTCTACCCTCACCCGGAGTCGGCTGAGATGGCCACCAGCCTCCCCGCGACCCTGATTAGGATTAAGCGGTTCAGGAAATTAATGGATGATTAATGGAGTCATTAGTTAGCGCTGCTGAAGACCTGCACTAGAAACCGAACCTGTTGTAATGGAAATCCCTGCGATCTTCCAGTAGATGTTTGGATGGATGATTCGCGATTATTATACAGTACGTATATTTAAACCGTACAGTTTAGGCATAAGGCAGTGGTAGCTTAAGTGATTTATGGGTTACTGTTCTCCAATGGTCAGCGGTTCAATCCCCATTAGCTCCACTGTTGGGCCCTTGAGCAAGGCCCTTAACCCTCAATTGCTGATAATTTGTTTAATTTTGTTAATTTGTTATAAAAGCATCTGCCAAGTGATGAAAATCGCGAGTTTTTCAGAAATATTCATCGAAAAATAAAAAACCATCAGGAAATTAAGGAAAAATAGGGGAAAAAAATTAAGGAAAATGATGCAAAACAAGGCCAATTATGGAAGAAAGAAAAAACAAAAAAAAACTGAACAAACAAAAACAAAAAACAAACCAACAAAACTACTTATATTTTTATGCGAAGCCCGCGTCTATATGTGTATTTATATTTTATTTACATCTTATGCATTATTTCTGAATGTTTAATTGTTATTATAAGCATTTATAGCATTGAATATGTATTTATTGATATTATATACATATACATGTCAGTATCTGTCAGTCAGGGGGGGGGGGGTCGATCCTACTTCGCAGAAATCGGCGGTCGCGGAGGGGTTTCGGTTCCCATTAACCGCGGAAAGTGAGGGATCCCTGTACTTTATTTTGCCTCTGTACACCATCATAAAGGCATGAAACGATGCAATCAAAAATACAATTGCAGCACACTGTAGACTTTCATCTTTAGTTCAAAGGATTTAACAAAAGTACGGTTGGAATTACAATGTTAAAGGTAAGTCCGTTGGGCTTTTTACACCCGAGCTGATCCCCCAGTTTCCGCAGCGTGAAGCAACTTGGAGTTCAACTCTTTGTAGTTGGGATGTACACTGGCCCATCGCAGGTTACCTTCCCAGTATTTTTAATGATAGCCGTTTATACTGCTGGGTGGCCAGAGGCACACTTTTGGTTAACACTTTGCTCAGGGTTCTTAGAACGGTGGGGGTCTTACAGGCATTTTGACCACTTGATCACGAGCCCATCATCTGTTCTACGACACCACCCTGTAAGAATTCTTTAATAGTTCCTACATTTTCAAGGCTCAAAAAGCCATTGTATGAACAATGAGCAGGCTCAGGGTCAGTTTTCTCAATTTTCATGAGATGTAAAGGAGATTTAAAAAATATATTGAAGTGCTGATGCAAGTGAAAGAGGTCATCATTTGGCTGAAAATAATTTTTTTGTTTGAGAGAGAGAGAGAGAGAGAAACAGCAGAAAGTTAGCCGCGGCTAAATCAACCATCTGGTACATTCAGACACTTGAGCTCAGCAGCAACAAAAGTCCTGAAAGGCCACAACAGACAATGAGACTGGATGATCACAGAATTCTTTCCTTGATAAAGAGAAAGAAAAAAAACATTCCTAACAATCAGTCATCTTATGCTTGCTAAGAGTACTTGTAGTTATTTATTATATGTGAGGCGCTCCATCGAAAGTAGGCGCTTGTCGCAAGTGACGTATGGTGCTTGTGAGACAAAGCGTGGCTTATCCGGACTTCCGATCTTTCAAGTGAGCAAGTGCGCATTGAATACTTGTTTAGTATTCAACCTTCACTTGCTCACTTGAAAGATCGGAAGTCTGGGTAAGCCACGCTTTGTCTCACAAGCGCCATACGTCACTTGCGACAAGCGCCTACTTTCGGTGGGGTGTCTCACATATGGTATTATTAGCTAATTAAGATTATCACGTGTAATGTTGTTCACTTCCAGAAACATCAGTCCATGTCTGATTTCAAAGTGCTTGCAAATTTTCCGACTCTCAGCGTGCTCTGAGACATGTTTACTTTCTGAATGACTGTTCTAGCTTAGCAGTGACACAACCTTGTTGGATTGGCTGGGCTACATTGCTGATCCTTGTATCATAAAACATTGTCCGCCAGTACTGAGCCGCACAGATGGCACGTGCAGCAATCACGGAAAACATTTATTTTTGTTCCTAAACCAAATGACAACAGGAAAGCCGAGTTGCCAAAATGTTAGCTGTGTTTTGGATTTACCATCACGCTCATCTCTGACTCATTTTTACCCTCAGAGTCAATAGAATATATCGTCTCACTGTCTCAACAACACGCATCAACCCCAGCCAACACGCTGACGTTGTTTCCAGGGAAAAGCTGCTGCTCCCCACAGTTCAACCTTCGCTAGTCACCCATGAGATAAAATGACCAGGCTTATGCTTTTTATGGCCATTTATTTTAAAATAAGCATCTCTATCGCTTTAAATTACAGTGGTACCTCACCTTACGAAATCAATCCGTTGTAGTGCCTTTTTCGTAACCTGCATTTTTCGTAAATTGAACCGCATTTTACATGTAAAACACGTGATTCGTTCCAAGGTTCCCAATACTACCCCATAAACTTTAAAAATGATAAAAGTACCCCAATTTTGTATGAAATATGAGTTAAAAGTAAAAGAAAATTATTTACCTTTTTTAAATCTCTCGAACCACTTATGCGATGCTTTAAAGTCCGGGGGTTGCTGATCCGAAGAACCCTCAACCCACCCCCACTCTCCTTCATGACGTCCTTAAATATGGCGGTTGCTTTTTCCGAAATAATCACCTCCGTCACTGTATCTCCGCTTTTAATGCCTCCTTCTGCTTTAATATCATCCCGATTGGAGAGGGGTTTCGGCCGTACTCCTTTGCGATTTCACTCAACCGAATCTCACTTTCATATTTTTTATCATCTCCTGTTTTACATTTATTGATAACGGAGGGAGCCCGCTTCGTCTTTTCAGTCTCACCGGGAATCACTTTCTTGGGGATCATGATTAATAACGAAAAATACAGTGCCGCTAACTGGGTTATCAAAAGCGGGCCATGTCTCTCACTGTCTATGGTGAGAGGCATGCAAAGGAACCATTGCTGACTTTCGTAAAGAGTAGGCTGCAAAGCCGTCAGCGCGTTTCTGTCCCTTGCTAAAAGGGTTGTGTCAGGAAGGGCATCCGACGTAAAAAACCATGCCAAATCAAATATGCGAATCGGATGATTCGCTGTGGCGACCCCTGAGAAAAAGGGAAAAAGCAGAAAGACAAGAAGAAGAACGCTCACGAAACTCACATACCAACAGTACAACTCTCCTTCATGCATGTGTCGAACAGTGGGTCGAAGGCACAGGAAAAGCATTATGGGTACAGTACTGTATTATGGAGATTCAGCTCCCTCCTAGCCAATGGGAGACCAGCGGGGCGGGGTGTTGGGAGACAACCAATGGGAAAGCAACTCACACATTGTTTGGATGTTTGAATGGCGCATATGAATTTTTGAGATGGCGCTTTCGTAACATGAACTTGTTTCGTATCCAGAGACAAAAATTTTAGGAAAATGCGTTTCATAACCTGAATTTTTCGTTTGGTGAGACTTTCGTAAAGTGAGGTACCACTGTATTACATATGTACAAAGTATGCTGTCCGATGACCAATACCGGTACTCCGTAAGAGAATGATTTTGATGATTGTCGTCATGTACAATCAAGAGATACCTTCATGAATACAGGGGCTCCTGATTGTCGTGATGGTTAACCAACAGGTTGCAAGCTCGAATCCAGGTTAATGCCACAGCCAACCGTGACCAGAGCTCTCACAAGAGTTCATACGCTTTGCCTTGTTGGATCGCCCCAGTTTGAAAAGAGACGATTGGCTATCATTGGCTGTCACGGAGGGTACGTGTGCATGCCTTCGGCCCGCCTGGTTGGTGGTGGTCGTGTGGTAGGGAAAGCAATACTTTATGGGTGGGATCTGATTAAATTAGGGAGAAAATTGGAGGAGGGGGTGTATAAATACAGAGTGTTTACCTAAAGACGGAACTTTAGGTAGATGCAAACAGTCAATATAGGAAAGGCGAGATTAGACTTTGCAAGAAAGGCCGTCCGGTTCTAGAGCATGTTTTTTATGTATTTATTTTTTTTTAAGCAACTAGCACCAGAATGAGAGGAACAGAGGAGTATGAAGAAGGAAAGGAAGGGCTCATGATCCAAAGCATGTCTCATTATCAATCAAACATGGTGGTCATGGGCATGTATGGCTGCCATTGGAGCTCCGTCACTGGAGTTAACTGAAGATGTAGCTGCACCTGAAGGGGACAACATTAAAGGCCTAACAAAACCTCTCAAGAGAGGAAACGCAGGAACTGGTAATGACCACAAGTTTCTGACTTCAATATTGAAGTCTTAAAGCTGAGAGTCACTCGAATCTTAACTCATTCATTTTCTGAACCACTGAATTTCAGTTAGGATCACAGGGAGCCTGGGACCCATCTCAGCCAACTCTGGGCGAGGGCAGAGTACACCTTTGACAGTTCACCAGGCCATCGCAGGACAGAAACACGTTGATGGCTATGCACTCTTTTCATCTTGTCGAAAGTCAACAATGGTTCATATACATTAACCGCTCACCATAGACAGTGAGAGACATGGCCGACCTTTGATAACCCAGTTAGCTGCACTGGGGGGACAGCAGTGACAACCCGTTAAGAGTGGAGCTCGAATCCCAAACCTTAGGATCAGTGATCCAGCACCTTTACCACCAGCCCATCACTGCCCCAGTCTACAATTCAGTTCAGTTCAATTCATTTTCTGCAACCGCTTAATCCTAATTAGGATCGCGGGGAGGCTGGCGCCCATCCCAGCCGACTCTGGGCGAGGGCAGAGTACACCCTGGACAGCTCGCCCGGCCACCGCAGGGCAGAAACACGCCGACAGCTTTGCAGCCTACTCTTGTCGAAAGTCAGCAATGGTTCTTTTACATGCCTCACACCATAGACAGTGAGAGACATGGCCGGCCTTTGATAACCCAGTTAGCTGCACTGGGGGGGGGGGGGGACAGTGACAACCTTGTAGAGAGTGGGACTCGAACCCCCAACCTTTGGATCAGCGATCCAGCGCCCTATACCACTAGACCACCACTGCCCTTTGTCTACAATTCACTCGAATCTTAATTCATTCATTTTCTGAACCGCTTAAACCTAATTCGAGTCGTGGGGAGGCTGGCGCTCATCTCAGCCGACTCTGGGCGAGAGATTAGAGTACACCCTGAACAGCTCGCCAGGCCATCGCAGGGCAATCGAATCTTAATGATCATTTCAAATCCATTGCACAGAGACAGAAATATGAAACTTATGTTACTGTCCAAATATATTTGGACTTGATCGTTGTGTATCTCACACAGTATATTTTTTTTAAATACAGGAGACCCCACGCATGATTCAGAGCAGAGGATACTTCTTATATCGGGTTGGTATAAATTATAACATACTCGCTCTTTATGAATTAACATGAAAACAACAGCAACAACAGCCGAGCCTTTTTTTTTTTTTTTTTTTTTTTTTGTAATTCACTCTGGATAAGAGCGTCTGCCAAATGCTGTAAATGTAAATAAATGTGTCTCAAAGTTATCTTTATGTACTACAGAGCCATGAAAGCAATATATTTATTAATTTTTCTCTTTGTTCACTTTTCAGCCACGAAATGGGAGACGATCTACAGAATTTGTGTAAATAAGAAAAAAGGACAGACAAAACAAAAAATAAAAAGGTATCCACTCTCGTAAACACAATGAACCCTGACCTCTCAGCACACCTTCTCTTCGCCATTCATTTCTGAATATTCTGTCTTTTATCTTCCGTCATCAGTTCATTTTGACTGAATACAAAAGTTTCCTCGTGAAACCGCCTCAATTCACACACTTCCGGCTGGCTCACATCTAATCAATCACAGCCGAATCTACAAATTTTACTTCTGTTACTTCTGAATTTTAGTTCGAGGCTAACTGAATGTATTTTTGGAGGTAGTTGGTTGAGTATGAGGTAAGTGGTCCATATTCACGGTCTTGGAAAAAAGTTTGGACCTGTTCAGAATTTGGAGAGATTTCAGAGTTGCTTGATGAGTGAACAGCGTCGGAAGCGGTTTGGTCCTTTTTGCCTGTTTATGAACGGCTCAAGTGACTGATTTTTGCACAAATGACGTGAAGCTGCCCTTTGGACAAAGAAAAACGTATGAAATTATGATCTGTCACACAACCCCCCCCCCTTTTTTTTTTACAAAGAAAAACCCACATAATAATGCACAGGTCACGCAAAGTTTATAAAGAGGCAGCCGGTGGGAGTCCTGTGTAGCTCTATTTACACTTTCATCAAAAATAAATAAATAATAATCAAAAAAAAAAAAAAAAAAACCACGCCTTTTAATATGTCACACATATATTACACAAACATAAAATATATATTATATATATAATAATATTATATTATAATACAGGTATACCTCGCCTTCACTTGTTCTCGATTATTCGTAGGTTTTCAAAAAAATATATATGGAAAAAATAAATAAATAAAGTTTGTCATTATAATCAAATATATTATATTATACATATTTAGTATCATAAATATTATATATATATATATATATATATATATATATATATATATATATATATATATATATATATATATATATATATATATATATATATATATACACATACACACAGTAAATATATTATACATATTTAGTATATTAAATATTATATATATATATATATATATATATATATATATATATATATATATATATATATATACAAACACACACAGTATATAGTTATATACAATATATAATACATTGATTCCTCACTTTCCACAGTTATTTGGGACCAAGATTCCCACCCCCAGCCACCATCGAATTTCATGAAGTAGGATCAATCCACCAACTCCCCCGACGTATATGTAATACATACATGTACAGTATATGTGTATATAATATCAATAAATACATATTCAGTGCTACAGAATACATGTGTGTGAATGCCAAGGACCCAAGAGGAACGGTGAGGTTACAGAGAGCAGAGATAAAGAAGGTGGAGGATTTTAAGAACTTCAGCTCAACAATCCAGAGCAATGGAGAGTGTGGAAAAGAGGTGAAGAAGTGTGTGCAGGCAGGTTGGAATGGTTGGAGAAAAGTGTCCGGTGTGATGTGTGATAGGAAGGTATCGGCAAGAATGAAAGGAAAAGTGGACAAGACGGTGTTGAGGCCAGCGATGTTGTATGGTTTAGAAACAGTGGCGCTGAGGAAAAGACAGGAGTCAGAGCTGGAGGTAGCGGAGATGAAAATGTTGAGGTTCTCTTTGGGAGTAATGAGGATGGATAGGATCAGGAATGAGTACATCAGAGGGACAGCACATGTAAGACGCTTTGGAGACAAAGTCAGAGAGGCTAGATTGAGACGGTTTGGACATGTACAGAGGAGGGATGGAGAGTATATTGGTAATAGGATGCTGAGGTTGGAACCACCAGGCAGAAGGCCTAGAGGAAGACCAAAGAGAAGATTCATGGATGTGATGAAGGAGGACATGAAGGTTGTTGGAGTCAGATCATTTGTTGTGGCGACCCCTGAAGGGAACAGCCGAAAGAAAAAAGAAGAAAAAGTACTAGAATTAAGTGTAATTGTGCATCCACTACAGTAGTTGGCAGTGGTGCTCTCATTGTTGAGCTATGGTGTAGGGAAAAAGCACCGAGCAAACGAAATGAAGTGCAGTAAACACTATTTTTAAGAAGATGCAGAGGACAGGGTGAGATGGAGGCAGATGATTCGACCCCTGGAGGGAACAGCTGAAAGGAAAAGAAGAAGAAGAAGAAGAAGAAGACATATTCAATGCTATAAATGCTTATAATAATGATTAAACATTCATATAATGCATAAGATGTAAATAAAATATAAATACACACACATATAGACGCGCACATGCGCGTGCACACGGATGCGCATGCACGCACTCAGATGCACACCTCACAAAAATGTAAGTCGTTTTGATGTGGGGTTTTGGGTTGTTTTTTGTTTTGTGGTTTTTTTTTTTTTTTTTTTTTTTTTTTTTATATATAATTGGCCTTGTTTTTGTGACATTTTCTAGCCTCGGTGGCTAGCCTCGAGACAAGCTAATTCAATTTTTAACTTACGCCGTCTCTCCTGGAACCAATTAACGACGTAAGCCGAGGTATACCTGTATAATATTACTCACAGAGAAGCGCACAAAGGATTTTAGGATGCGATTGTGGTTGATTCCATTTAATTTCCAAGAGATAGCGCTATATTTGTAGTTTATTGAGGGTAATATAGCAGCTCAGGGGATGAGTGGGCGTCTGTGACCTGTGAGCTCTGCTGTTAACCTGCCCTGCCTTTGTTTCACGACACAGCGCTTGTCCTGAGGAGGAGCCGAGCGGAGAACCAGAACACCTATGGCATCTATCTCCGGATGTTCCTACTCATCAGATCTGAATGGTGTATAATGATGTTAGATGTATCGACAGAATTCAAAGAAAATTGTTTGC
>CM045737.1:8983106-8985606 GCA_024760905.1 Plotosus lineatus
CTCCCACATACAGTCCTGTTAAAAAACCTGTACATGGTGGCCACTAGATGTCTCTACATGTCTATAATAAATAGATCAATTGATAAAACAACTCTATATACTGTGTATTTGTGTGTGTATATATATGTATATATATATATATATATATATATATATATATATATATATAGTGATTAACTTGCCCGTCTCACGGTAGTAAGACCTGGGTTTGATTCCTGAGATCAGGTGCTTCTGTGTGGGGTTTACATGTTCTTCCCGTGCGTCTGTGGGTTTCTTCTGGGTACTCCGGGTTTCCTCCCACAGTCCAAAAACATACACAGTAAGTTAATTGACTGATCTAAATCCCCCCTTGGTGTGAATGGTTATGTGAATATTGGCCCTGCGATGGCCGGGTGAGCTGTCCAGGGTGTACCCCGCCCTAGCCTGCAGTCAGCTTAACTATTGATGCGACCAAGCTCTCTTTACAAGTAGCACGGTGGCATAGTGGTTAACATGTCTGATTTATAGTAAACAGGTCCCAGGTTCGAATGCTGACCCCGGCGAGGTCAATTCTGTGAGTACGTTGTATGTTCCTCCTGTGCTCACAGGGATTTTCTCCCACAATTCAAAGGCATGCACTTTTACGTTAATTGACTTTTAAATTGCTTGTGTGTGTGTGTATGTGCGTGTGTGTGTGTGTGTGTGTGTGTGTATGTGTGTGTGTGTGTGTGTTGGCCCTGCAATGCACTGGTGATGCAACGGTTCAGGTGTTCGATTTTTCTATTTTGTATTTAACAACACCAATAAATAATTCAAATATTTTTGGATGAAACAATTGGTATGAATACAAACATCAGATTGTATGATATGACGTAATAATATACTGCGTACATCCTTTCATCTTGACCGGCGCTGTAATAAAGTCCCAGCTGAAGCGTAACAGCTGATAGCATTGGACCACCAACACCATGTTTCACTACATGCTATGTACGGTATATTGAGTGATAAACTGGCTTGCTTGTGCTCCAAACACCTTTAAATTTCTACTCTGATCATAACAATCTATGACACATTATTGCATGATCTGGGATGATTCCAGTGGGGTTGTATGTTTTCTTTTCTCGTGAAAAAGGGGTGTGTCTAACTCTACCCTACCCTTTAATCCAGACATGTGATGAAGATAAGCGATTGCTGTTCCATGTAGGGAGTGAGCAGTACTTGCTAGATGTCCCAGCAGCTCCATTATTGTTGCTGTAAGTCACTCGGCAGCCCCCTTGACAGGCGTTCCTTCTGTCCATTAGCCAATCTTGCAGGGACTTCCTGTTTTTGATAATGTCACTATGGCGACCCATTTTCTTCATTCGGTGATGAGGATGATGGAATTCGCCGTGTTTCACAGGACAGCTAATGTTTCGGAAATTATTTGGTACCCCCTTTGCTGATCAATACTTCTCCACGCTTGAAAACTATTTGTCTGCAGCAGTTGGATGAAACCAAGATACGTAATGGTAAGCGGATACCACAGGGAATTCTAATCTTTGTTGGGGTTAATCACAATCACTCCACTGAGGACGAGTCTATCACAATTCATTCATTCATTCCATTTTCCGAATCACTTTATCCGAACCTGGGTCCTAGGAAGGCGGGTGCCCATCTCAGCCGACTCTGGGTGAGAGCAGAATATACCCTGGACAGCTGGCCAGGTCGTCGCAGGGCAGAAACGTGCAGACGGCTATGCAGCCTACTCTTGATGAAAGTCAGCAATGGTTCTTTTACATGAACCTCCCACCACAGACAGTGAGATACATGACCAGCCTTTGATAACCCAGTTAGCGGCACTGGAGGGACAGCAGTGACAACCCGCTGGTAGTGGGGCTTGAACCCCCAATCTTCAGATCCGTAATCCTGCACCTTACCATCCAGCCACCACGGTCCCAATCATAATTCACGCTCAGCACAAAAATTAATTATGAGTTACAAGCTCCATGATAAAAAGGTATACTACACTTATGAAAACAGGCTATTTTCAATTTTTTTGTAAAATCAATAAAACATTATGTATTTATCAATAGAATTCTGTTGGCTGCTCCGATCTGCTTGAAAAAGATTTGATATGATTGAACATGGGCAGTGGTGGTCTAGTGGTATAAGGCGCCGGATCGCTGATCCAAAGGTTGGGGTTTCGAGTCCCACTCTCCACAAGGTTGTCACTGTCCCCCCAGTGCAGCTAACTGGGTTATCAAAGGCCGGCCATGTCTCTCACTGTCTATGGTGTGAGGCATGTAAAAGAACCATTGCTGACTTTCGACAAGAGTAGCTGCAAAGCCGTCAGCGTGTTTCCGCCCTGCGATGGCCTGGCGAGCTGTCCAGGGTGTACTCTGCCCTCGCCCTGAGTTGGCTGGGATGGGCACCAGCCTCCCCATGACCCTAATCAGGATGAAGTGGTTACAGAAACTGAACTGAACTGAACATGGATTAGTTTTTACACAGAAATCTGCATTTTTTTTTTTTTTTTTTTTTT
>CM045737.1:8990606-9005606 GCA_024760905.1 Plotosus lineatus
GATATTAAAACGCATGTAAAGGGCGGCAGACGTAGCCAGCTAGCGACCGGTTTGCTTACGCTTTATAACTTTTTTTTTTTTTCTTGTCCTGAACTCTCTTACTTGTTATTTGTAAATGCTGATATCAAATATTATTCAGGGTCATGCATAATATAATAATAAATATGTAATATATAATAATAATTGACACATTCTATATTATAGCACCAGTAGAATTATGTCAAATAAACCTGGTTTTCTCAAATATTCTGTTATTTCATTATTAATCCAAAATGCAGTAAAATCTGATAAAGATAAACTGTATGTCCATATATGGAATTTTGTGGAATCTTAATTGGAGTTCTAGTTTTATATATTACGAATACTAATTTTCAGCTCAAAATACTCATTTTTGGTTTAACGACTAGAAAATGGTACTTTCCTGGCGAGTATCAGCATCACTAGCACTTTAAAATAAACCCCTCCCCCAAACCATTAAACAATTATACGACGTGTTTGTGTAATGGCCTATCATAAAGTAATCAAGAGCTCGATGCACGCGCAAAAGAGCCGATATTTACCTGTTTAGGAGGCGTGGCCTTAAGTTTGAATACAGAATGCTAAGTAGCTAAAAGCATCATGTGCTAGTTGAAAGTACTGTTTGTAAATTAAATCTTAATTTCATTGTCACAGAACACTTTCATAGCTTCATTAAGAAACATTTTCCAAGACTTAAAACTAATTGTGAAGTAAAATTTTTACTTGAAGTTAATTTTATTACAAACTAACCGCAACGAAGAAGAACTGTGAGAAGAAAAAAAAGATGATTAAAAATAATAATTAATAATAATAAACGAGTCTGAATGGTTGTTAGAAGCATTCCAGTCAGTCAGAATGGGTGAGATGATTGGATGGTCTTATTGTCTACCTCCGTATTTGTGCATCCACTACCTGCATACTTGCTGAGAAGGTTATGTTTGCAGTCTCGCATACGATATGACATTTCCATGTTATACAAGACATACCCCCCCGAGAGAACATGCGAGAACATCTGGGAGTAGTGCCAGAAGGTTGTACCCAAAAATCTAATCCCAGCCATAAATTTGGATTAGGAAAAGAATTCCCAGTTTCTCATCAGCGCCTGCACCTGGAAATTTTTTTCGTCTTCTTTTTTCCTTGACAAACCACGCTCAGAACTTTGGAAAACATCCAGACAACGTGGAACGACACAGAAGGCTATTCAGCCTTGGATGCTGTGATTGTGATTCTGTGATTGGTGCGTTCTGTTTGAAATAGTACGTTTTTTTTTTTTTTTTTTTTTTTGAAGATTTTTGGAACTACAAAGACAGCTGTTCTACAGACAGTCATCCGAGTTTTTGACTTTAATACATGTTCGATGTGCATATAAAAGACATCGAGGGTGTGTTGTATCGCTTCGGTCACTTTACATATACAGTAAAACCTCCGCTGACGAACGCTTAAGCTCACGAACTTTTCGCCTCAAGAACATTAAATTTGCGAGCATATAGTCTCTGCTGATGAACTAGTTTTCGGCGGACGAATCAAACCACGCGGTCGAACAGCGCCACGGTGGCGGCCACGAGAAGCTGACGCACGCTCATGGCGTCACAGTTCGTCACCCCCTTTCTTTGAGTGCGGAAGTGGTTTGTGTTTGATAGACATTTTGGACCATATTGAGTGTACTTTTGCTATTATGGGACCGAAAAAGACCCACCACAGGCGGAGATCATTGAAAAACACGAACGAGGTGTGCGTTTGTGTGACTCAGCGTCCCAGTACCAGTACGCTAAGTCTACCATTGCTCCCATCCTTAAGAACAAGGAAGCTATTAAGGGTGCGTGTGTGGCGAAGGGTGTTTCCAAACAGTAGGCGTTTCCAAACTCTCCTTCCAAACAGTAAGTCCCTCCCTCTCTCCTCCTCCCACTCCATTCCATCAAGCCATCAACTATCATCACAAAGGTAAATAAAACGACTTTATTATACAGTACAGTTTATTTCTTTAATTACAATACAATAGCACATTTATTATACATAAAATAAGGTATATTTTTGTGTAGTTTTAAGGCTTATTTAGTAGAAAATTATGTTTTATGGGGACCTGGGAACGGATTATTCTCATTTTAATGGTTTCTTATGGGAAATAAATGTTCGGAAGACGAACTTTTCGCCTCACACACACTTTCTGGGAACCAATTATGTTCGTGAGCTGAGATATCACTGTATATATATATATATATATATATATATATATATATGCATGTTTATATATATATATATATATATATATATATATATATATATATATATATATATATATATACACATATATACACATACTTTTCGCCTTACACACACTTTCTGGGAACCAATTATGTTCGTGAGCTGAGATATCACTGTATATATATATATATATATATATGCATGTTTATATATATATATATATATATATATATATATATATATATATATATATATATATACACACATATATACACATACTTTTCGCCTTACACACACTTTCTGAGAACCAATTATGTTCGTGAGCTGAGGTATCACTGTATTTAGCTTTTCGACATACAGATATCAGCTATAAGATATAAGCTTTTGGACAGTCACCTCATTTCTTGATTAAAAACAAGCAAGCCAAAAACAAACAAACAAAAAAGTGTGCCGCATTTAGGTTTTCAAAAATTCTGATGAGAAACTAGGACTTTTTAAAATCTGGCCTAACCCCAAGCATAACCATAACCAGAGATCTGATAAAGCTGTCATGCTGTGTAAGATGGCGGTTTGGTGAAGAGGATGTGTTCATGTCGTAGGCGTATTGTTAGACTAATTTGTTTTGGAGGGAAAAATAGAGGTAGTGGGAATTCTTTTATAATTTGCTTGGAAAATATCTGACTCTGGATTTTTACAACCTGGATGGTTGTTCGCTGTTCGTGCGTGCCCACCACGTGAAACCCAATAAGGATGCTGTGGCATTGAGTCGATGCTGATTGGCTGTTATGTATCACTGATCTGTCTGATAATAGCCAGCAACAGAGACTCACAAAATAGACTTATACACCACCACTGAGATTCTTATAGGATTAAAAAAACCACACAGTCTAATTCCAGTAGGCTTGACCGACTTTGGCAAACAAACCAACACAAAACATGAACTTGTGAAATGGAGAATTAAACACCAAGACAAATGATACAAATGAAAGTGTAAATCAACAAATACAAGGTGATGAAAACCAAACTCGGTGTTAACCTTTCCTGTTTTCTCTCCAGACCATAGGGATTAAATGCAGGGACCATTGATTTATTTTCTTTAGGGGTGAAGCTGTTGGTAATGCGCACGCGGTCAGAAGCAGTCCAGTCCTGAAAGGAGCTGCATTACTTTTGTAACACCAGCCTATTATAAGCAAGCAATATCAATCTGCTTTTAGGCAGTACCTAAATCTATATAATAGACAAAAGTAAGCGGACAGTAGCATGGTAGACAACATCAAAGTCCTTAGAGGCAACTCTTACCACCCAGCAGCCATTTGGGTACCGTCACCAGGGAGATATTTTGGGCTAACAAGATCAGGTCCCTGTCTAAACGAATGGAAACAGCACTGCAACAGCACTTTCCATGGCCACCGGGGCAATAAAATTACAGGTATAGAATGACCACTGAGAAAAGCCTCAAGTTAAACTAGTCTTATAAACGCCCCTGTTTCACAAGAACACACATTTTCATGATAGGCTGTTTTTTACTTACATTTTTGAAATTATAATCTGATTAAATCCTTGAGGTTGCATTAAACTTTAAAAAAGGCCATCACTCAGGGTCTGTTTTATTCTTGTGAGTGCAACAGGACTTGATTTCTTCAGTTCAGATAAGGGAAGAAAACGGCAAAAATAAGCGTATACAGATATTAAACTAACAAACCAAACCTGACGTTCATGAAATGTGCAGATTTATTACTTTTTTTTTGTTGATTTTTACTGAGAAGCTCGTAATAATAATAGCACATTTTTTATACTCAAAGACTTGCATTATGTTTTGGTTTAATTTGATGATAAAGGTTTGGTGACTTTGCCATCAAAGCACCTGCTCCTCGCTGGCATATTGCTTAGTTTGGCCGTAATAAAGGACATGATTGGATTGTTGGTGAGGTGTGTGATATATCCATGCATATAACTGCCATCTTTGCTGCTGTGGCTTTCCAATTGATCTCTGTTCATGATTTTGTAATAATCTTTCTGACAGTTATAGCTGATAAAGTGGCAGCAGGTAGTGTTTATGCCAAGGCTGTTTTTATAGAACACTTTATGCATGTGACTTGATCCCATTTTGTCTTCTCTGGTAACAAATCCTTAAGTATCTCTAATCATCCAGTTACCTTTTACATACAAAACATGTATTGTATGTAAATATATTTAATCACTAAAGTTGTTTCTGTGGTTCAGCCGTCATATAAAATGTACATAGTCCACTGTATAATGTACATCAAAAGTGTACATATAACAAATTAATAAAAGTAATAAAGTAAAAATATTTCTTTTATATACATACTTGTATATCTTTTTCGGTTCCAGTGTTATCATGACCCGGGATGTCATATTGAGGACATCACAAATTTTAGGTTATCCTCTAAAATAAGCTCACCGTCTCAGTAGCGTTGTAGCAGGGGCAGACAATGCATTTGATACCTGGGCCTTCAGTGGGACTTGATGTGCTTAAAGCATCTTTTAATGCCACCACAATAATATACACAACACAATATTAACAGTAGAATATAAAATGGACTTTTAAGAAAGTCCGACACCAAGTCAATTTCTCCTCCTCGGTCAGCCATTGTGTGCGTCAACAATTCTAACATAAATGTATCATAGGTGGGCGGCGACGGACTATTCAGCTAATTTTGTTCTGGCCAGCCAATCAGAAGACGGAAAATTGCTGACGTCGTTGTAAGCCCGCTAGCTGGCCCTGTGAGGTGAATCTGAAATCTGATTTGTTAAAGAAACAGCCTCATCGCTAATGTAGTTTAAATGACATCAGCCAGTGTTGCTGACTGTAAAGCGCCTGGGCAGATTAGATTGACATGGCAGCATATAGAAGCTGAGATTTGATTGGACAAAAAACATATCTAAAGGTTATGGGTTCAATCCCAGTACCACTAAACTGGCATTGAAGGACACTTCAAGCAAGACTCTTAGCCTTTGATTGCTCAGGTGTGTGTGCGTGTGTGTGTGTGTGTGTGTGTGTGTGTGTGTGTGTGTGTGTATATATATATATAAGTGTGTGTGTGTGTGTCTGTGTGTTAATTACTTTGGACAAGGGTGTCGGTCATAAATGTAAAACGTAAAACTAGAACATGGACGTGGCCATGTTTCCGCCCACTTTGTGTCCCAGATGCATGAAGATTAAAGATCATGTTTCTCACCGTGCTACAGCTTTGACAGATATGAGAGGGAGTCAGAACAAAAGATTTTTACGACTGTCATCATTTTAGTTTTGCCCCAGAACTCGGACACGGTGATAGATTTCATCAAACTGGACAGTTATTTCTACTAGACAGTATAGTTGTACCTTTTTGATATAGTTCTATTTTATTTCTGCAGTTCATATTTTCTACATGCTTCCATGGCAACCAGTTTCCCATGTGAGAATATGGGTGGCATTTGTTTCCAGACTACAATTTGAAAAGTGTTGCAGATTTCCTGCTCGAAACTGGCAGTTGTGATGAGGCCGAGCCATAGCATTGGTCAGCAGAGCTCCAGGGCATCAGAAATAAGTGACAGAAAGGGGGAGGGATTTCGATGCCGCGGCTTTATTTAGTTGATGGGGCTGTCGATCATATAAAACTACACTTTACGGCGCTAGAAATTCTGCTTATCCACAAAACAATAAAAGGACAGGTGAAGTACCTCGTGTATGGACTCGTGATGCGAATCGTAAAGAAATGGAAATCGGATGTGATGTATCAAGAGAGGGATACTACGATAGCAGAAGGCGAAGAGGCGGTACCTCGTAGTGCAAAGCAGCACCACAGCTGTATTCAGACTAGGAAATCTCACACTGTGATTTGAATTGAATGGTGTAGCTATGCATTCTGATCATTTAGGATTTCTGCAGTTTGGGGTGACCAATATCGCCATCTAAATATGGCTGGTGTTTAATTCCATACCAGAACTTGAAAAATGATTTGCGACATCTTTATCGACTCAGGCGGATAAATTCATCAGAGTGTCCAACTGTCGAGCCTTAGCCATTCCAGCTCCATTCCAAAACCAGGGAAATATTTGGGATTGCTTATTTCTACAGTGTGTTTGTGATTTTTGACATTTAGGGAATCCTGAAATTTGCATGTTTTCATGTTGTTATGGCAACAAATTAAACATGAAAAATTAGTGTGGTGTGCTCTTCCGGGCCAGAACTCCAAAACCTTTTCATCTACCCGAGGCCAGATGGCTATGTCATCAAGTGATGAGTCATGTTCCAGTTTTGTTGTCAGCTTTTTCATTTAAAGGGTTATGTTTCAGTTTAAGCAGTGGGACTCGCCAAGACGTTTCCTGAAATTCGTCTGATCCGTTAAAAAGGCTTCTGTACCGCGTAAGGATCTCCTTAACCTTCTCTTGATCTCAGTCTGTTTTTCCTGATTTTTTCTGGTGATGCCCTGCAGTAGCTGAGGTTGGAAATGTTGCATGATGGTAACACTTGTCTGATTGCCCTTGGGCACTGCTGCTGATGGAGTGTTTTACCCTTTGGAGTTGAATATAGCTTGGTTAATGAAACCCATGTTTCACAGATCTGTGAAGCTTGGCGGTTATATTACGCAACGGTAATGAGATACAATGGGGGAAAAAGCCCAGTGTGAGTGCCTGGGTGGTTCCATTGAGTTATACGTTGGGTCTGTTTTGTACCTCGAATAGAGCGCCACTTCTTTTCCTTCGAGTTAAAGTGGATTCACAAAAAAGAAACATTCCCTGTTAATTCGTATCGTGATGTGAAGATGGCAGTTAGCGAAGCCACCACAGGCCTCATTCCTGTATGCTCATGTTTCAGGGGCAAAATAAATCACTGCCTGTCTCCAACCAGCTGGGACTCCAACCAGTCCTGCATGTTACAGCACAGCTTCCACGTCTTCACATTGAAGCATTTTTCTCGTCTCACACAGTCCCATTACTGTTATTATACGCTTATTAAAACAAATCTCCTCAGTTTAGTTTGAGCCATATCAGGAGGGGTTTCCCTTTTTAGGGTGGTCCTCTCATGGTTTCGTTCTTCTGTCGACCGAGGGAGTTTTTCCTTGCCACTTGCCACGGTCGCTACAGCTTGCCCGTTATGCATGTGTAGGGTTTTTGAAGAAATATTTTTATTCTTTACCAAATTATTTTTATTGTGTAACGCTGGCTTGTGGCAATGTTTATTATAAATAAAATCAAAATTAATTGCATGAAGTACCTAAAAAAAATGGACTCGAATAACAATAATCACTTCATAAATTATGCCAAAATTTTGAATTCCTGAGATATTGGGATATATTTTTTTTTTAGAAATGAAATTGATTGCCTATTCAGGAGAACTTGGGCATGTTTCTCCTCGGTGACCGTCTCCAGGTACTCCAATTTTTAATATACAGTAAGCCCTTGCCCATTCTCGGTTCAGTGGTCGCGGCCCCGCATACTCGCGGATTCGGGTCCATATGCTATACTACACCGGAAGTTACTGGCATGTGATTCAAATTCAGCCAATGGCTGAGAGCTTTTGTTTTTCCCTTCTGCTGATTGGTTGCAGATGATGTGTACGCCTCTTGTTTTCTCCTTTGCACACGTCATCAACGTGATTGCTTGAGTTGTGAATTCACGTTTTTTTTTTTTTTAGTGTGTTTTTAATGATTCTTGAAGCGCTGTGATGTCACTCAAACGCCCCGCATCTTCTCTAGCCTCTGGTAAGGAGCCTAAGCGCTTTATTTATTCATAAATATTATCACAGTACAAAATTAAAAAGTTTTTACTTATTCATTACTGTATTTTACTGCATTATTACTGTATTAATGAGTAAGACTGGCGAGAGAATGGGTTTAACAAGCAGATTTTAGCGCATGTATCATTATACATAGGGTTTTAAAACCGGGTCAATAATTCACGGATTTTCAGGATCAGTGGGAAGGGCCCGAACACAACCACCACGAATAATGGGAGCCTACTGTACTTTAAAGTTTATTGGAAGCAGTTTACGTGATGCAACATTAGTCATTTGTCAAAGTATTTTATTTTTATTTTTAAATAAAAAGGCTTTGATACAACGAAAATAATGATAAAAAATTATATTTAAAAAATCAAAAGTAATAAATACATTTGAAATATTTTCATTAATGTATATTTTTTATTAAAACTAAGAATATCAATATGCAAAAATAAATGTTAAAGATATTAAAATATAATTTTTTTTTAAAATATTTTTGCTGATTTGCTTACCATTGTAAATTATTATTTTAATTTATAATTGTAAATAAATGCAAAAAGGTATTAAACCGATATATACTTTCTTTATTTTTGTAAATTGTTGTTTATATCCATGAGCAATAGAAGTTCATTAGAAACCTGCATGTTATATCGTGCTGAAGTTTAGGTTGAGTTGAAATGAGTTAAAATTAAACAACAACAAAAAAAAGAATATCATTCTTAAACTCAGAAATAGAAGCACGAACTTTTTACATTATATTTTCAAAGCATTAGAAATTAAAACTGGATTAAATTATTTTTTTTAATAGAAAAGAAACCTGAGAAGTCAGCGAAACAAAAATTAATGATTAATCATCTTTTGTTCTAGCTGGCTGAGTCTTGTTGCTTTAAGTGAAAGCTACTTGTTGGTTTTCACTCTTTTCCTTCTCTTATATTGGAACTTGAACCCGAGAACCTGTTTAGAAAACCGACGGGAACACCGTCCCATGTCCTGGTGTGCACTGAGATCAGATAAAAAAAGCTTTACTGCTTACCTGTGTGAAAATACCTAGAAATGCAGCCTTGTGTGGACTCTGGCTCGTGTTTCATCTGTGCGTCATGTGTGACCGTAGGGTGACTCCCACCGGTACATGCAACCTGTTGTGTGTTAGATTCTGCGAAGGAGTTCGAAGTTTCTAGGAAGCGAGTGATAGATAATCAGTCCGGTGCTGTAGTGAAGTCAACCGTGGTGCTTTCAACGCAAAGCAGAAAACTCAAGAGCTTGCAACCATTTTTAAAGTGCAGATTCAGAACTATTTCTCAAAGCTTTTTTATTTTTGTAGGGCAACAAAGAGAACAACTACTTGTATCGTGGTTTAAATTTGTTTAGATAGAAGCTTTAATTTGTAATTAGATCAAGAACTGCATGAAAGAATAATTTAGTAGTACAGCTGTACATTGGGAGCAGAACCTACATCAGGGGTCGGGAACCTTTTTGACTAAGGTAAAGGTAAAGTAATCTGTTGGGTTTTTACACCCGAGCCCAGTGGCTCATCAGGCCGGTGCTTATCCCCGGTTTCCGTAGCGTGAAGCGACCAGGAGTTCAACTCCCCCTGGATGGGACACTAGTCCATCACAGGTTACCTTCCCAGTATATTTTACTGGTACCCATTTATACTAATGGGTGAACAGAGGCACACTTGTGGTTGAGACCTTGCCCAGGGGTCTTAGCACAGTGAGGGTCTCAGTGGGATTCGAACTCACAACCTCCTGATCATGAACGCAGCACCCTAACCACTAAGAGAGCCAAAAAAAAGAGACATATTTTAAAATCTAATCCTCTGAGAGCCATATTATATATAATACTGAATACCGCTAAATTGAAAAAGAAGACCAACAATTTGAGAGTATAATAAGATTGTCTATCCATTTGTGTTTGCTTGCCAGCTGTGCTTGGCTTTGCAAATGAGCTGATCAAAAACGAGGGAAATTTACCCTCTTTGCTCAAAAACAACACGCGCAGTCTGTGGCTGTTGTTATAATCCAATAAAATTAGAGTTTCAAGGTATCGGACCCGCCCACATACTGGCGTACAGAAAGGATTGAGTCTCCGCTGCGCGCCACAGTGACATGGCAAGTAGATGTATGGATTTAAATGCACAAGATTTATTCATCTCTTTTTGTTTTATTTGATGGCTTTTTTTGTATTTTAATTTAAATGACAGTGAAATTATGTATTCATTATTCTGTTAAGAAAGGTCACCTGATTTATCTGAGAGCCAGATACAGTCATCAAAAGAGCCACATCTGGCTCGCAAGCCATAGGTACCCGACCCCTGACCTACATGGTCAGAAGTCCGTTCACTGACTGTCACTTCTATTTGTCGTCATTGAGCATCACAATCCAGATTTATTGCCCATTTGTTGCTATAGTAACCTCCAGAGTAACATCCCAGAAGGCTTTTTAAGTGCAGTTCGGATCGTGGTTGTGGAGACATGTATTCATTCAGTCACAAGCATTGAGCCAAGGTCTCACATAGCCAGAATTACTTCATGACCAAACCAGTGTTATACCCCAAGTGTTTTGGTCTGAATACCTGAGAGTTTGGGAGCTGCATTTATTTTCCAGAAGGGCGTGGTTTTCATTCATGGGATGTTTACTCATGTTAAGCTCAACCATGGGTCAGGCACTGGATCAGTTCAAATATAAAAGTTGTGAGGGTGTTCATGAAGCATGTACGATGAACTGGATCATTTCCACGGTGCAGCGACTGCCACATGCGCATCACGGGTACTGCAGGTAGACACGACGTACACAGTGCAAAAGTGTATATTCCCTACACTGATATTCAAGTAAGAGACCACCTGAAAAATTTATTGGAATGTCAGGGAATGGCCACGGTAGTCCCAGTCCCGGCGGTCACGTACCAACCTGGTGTGTGAGACGTATGCTTATGTGAGCTCAGACGCCGATGTTGGGTGAGACGGTCTGGGGTTACGGCCGTCCCAAAGATGTTTACTGGGGTTGAGGTCAGGGTGCTGTAGGGGACACTCGAGTTCTTTTACTCCATCGTTGGTACACTGTGCGTTCTTGCACCTCGCTCTGAACACAGGTGTATTTGTTTACTCGGGCCTCTTGGTCCCAGTGAAAAGGCATGAAAATGCCAAATCATATCAGGATGTCCCTTCAATGGATTTATTTTCTTTCTGAATGGCACAAGGTCAAGCATTGAAAGAGTGATTCAGAGAGGATGAGGAATCGTTTTCAGTACCACAGAGTTCTGACCTTGACCCCAGAGAAAGTACGTAGTGGTCTGATTCTCCCATCTTCAACACCAGCATGGGACATTAAAATGAATACAAATCTGAACGCCATTTAAAGTTTTACAGTTAATGAAACAACGCCACAGCAGGTGCCATAATCAATGGTGAACAAAGAAATGCAAACGGGTGATGAAATGTTTTCTTTAAAAACAGAAAACAAACAAACAAAAAAACGCCATCTATACTGAACACAGTTGTTGAAGCTTGAGCTTTTTAGGCACTTGAATTTTGTTCGGAAATTATTTCATATTTTCCATCTCTCTGGTATATGGCAGTAAGAGTGGAGTTAGTCACGGCTCCCTCTGCACTGGCAAAGCAACATTATGGCGAAGCTGGCATCAGGCCCATGGCTTTGGCCTCACAGGGATTCCGGAGGTCTCTGTGGGTGTTTCAAATGACGAGGTCTGTTGCAGATTTCAGCATCCACCCACTCCGCAAAAGTGGGTGAACTCCATCTGCGTACTGCACGCTCTCCTGACTCCATGCTTATTTATCATAATTTTAACCAAAGTCACCATGATATTCTCTGAGAATGTACGTATGGATTCCGTGTTGGATATATATATATATATATATATATATATATATATATATATGTATATATATATATATGTATATATATATATATATATATATATATATATATATATCTGTATATATATATATATATATATATATATATATATATATATATATATATAGAGAGAGAGAGAGAGAGAGAGAGAGAGGATTTTCTGAGTAGATCCTTCCGTAGGAGAGTGCTCAATACTTTTGGTAGAGCAAATAACAAAAATAAAGGACAGGACAAAGACTTTCTATTGAAACTCCATTTATCACTACAGATCTGTTTAGGGTGGTGAAACCATCCTCTCTCTTCAGGTGATTATAGATTTCTTCTATAATCACCTGAAGAGAGAGGATGGTTTCACCACCCTCAAACAGATCTGTAGTGATAAATGGAGTTTCAATAGAAAGTCTTTGTCCTATCCTTTATTTTTGTATATATATATATATATATATATATATATATATATATATATATATATATATATATATATATAAATATATATATATACAGTTTGAATGGGGCGTAAATAACAGACAGAATTTGTTTGTAGTATAAGACAATGCCGCATTAATGCTTTTAGGTTCAGTGACAAATGCTTTGCCTTAGTACTTACCCTCGGACTGTGGTATACGTGTTATATGTTCTTCCCCATTTTCTTTTCATTTGGTGAATTTCCAGCCAGGCCTCCCGTACAGGGTGAAAGCTAACATATACCTCCTCAAGATTTATAACGCGAGCATGCAATCTCGACTTGTATCGCCATCGTTGCTTATGTGGCTTTACGTGTGGGTGTCCGTCCTGTTCTGTGTATTGAGGAGTCTGGTGTCTCTGTGATTGGCAAGGGAGAAAGAGAATGCTCCCACTCAGAGAGCAAGGTAATTTTCCTCACTTGGATCCTGATGACGGACGGCTGTAGCTTTGGTGGGATTCAGATTCCCAGAAGGGTGAATGCTTTTTTTTTTTCCCCCCGTCTTTCCCAGATTGCAAAAAGTACAACTAGAAGGGAACTCAGAGTACACGGTTTGTCCATGAGGCGTGTATAGATCAGGGGTGCCCAATACATTGGTGGGGATCTACCGGTTGATCGCAAAGGTAGTGTGGGTAGATCACATGGCATTAAAACATAGACTTCAGTCTACTATCCTTACTATGAAATGAGTGAGGGAGCTTCCATATTAAATGAGACATGGACTTTTTTTTATTTTTTACTTTGTCACAGCAGGCTTCATTGTAACTTGGCATAATTATAATGAGATGTCTACACCTAGACGTCGTCTTCTGAACATGCCAAACATAATCACCCCATATAAAAAAATAGGGAGAACATCATGACCTTGCTGTGACCTTGAGCTTTGACCTTGACCTTGACTTTAACCTTGAATGTGATTAATGCCGGCTAGTAAGCATCCTCAGTGCTGATTTTCACCAAACTTGGTGGGGACACTACACTACCTGAATCTCTGAGATGATCTAAATTTGAAAGGTCAAAGCTGAAGGTAAGAGCAAGGTCATAATGCTTGGGAGTGTTTTAACTTTGAAACAAGCGCTGATTGACATACCGTTATTATGAAATGCTAATAGGAAACCAACTAGAGAGTTTCAGATGAGACAATTACCTGAAGCCATCAAATAAAAAACCTTCATAGGAAAATCTTGCTATTCATTTTGGCCCCGTCTACCTATGTACTATAGAACGCATTGTATCACAAGCCCATGAGTAATTAAAACCAGTTCCCATATAGGGCAGTGGGGCCGGTGGTGTAGTGGTTAGGGTGCTGGGCTCATAATCGGGAGGTTGTGTGTTCGAATCCCAGTTAGACCCCCACTGTGCAAAGACCCCTGGGCGAGGTCTTAACCACAAGTGTGCCTCTGTTCACCCAGCAGTATAAATGGGTACCGGTATAAATATACTGGGAAGGTAACCTGTGATGGACTAGCGTCCCATCCAGGAGGAGTTGAACTCCTAGTTGCTTCACTCTATGGAAACCGGGGACAAGCACCGGCCTGATGAGGGACTATGGCTCTGGTGTAAAAAGCCCAACGGACTTTACCTTTACCATACCCATACAGGGCCTATTTGCTGCATTATCTATGCTATGGGGTGGAGGTACTTTACACATGGAAATTGTTGTTGTTATTATTATTATTATTTTAAATCTAATTGAATATATGTCAAAGTGCTGGCTGGGTTTCTGTGTAGCTAATTTTTTTTCTCTCTCCTGGCATGGTTATATAAGTATAGCTCTCTTTAGGATTTATGTGATTATCATTTCAGCCCTGAGCCAGCGAATCAGAAGACCCAGCTAGTCATAGTGCACGAGCGTGCCCAAAAGAAGAAAAAATTGTTAAACCTTGCAGCTCAAACAGCCCAGAGGGAAACCTAGACATACGCTAACCATCATTAGGCCCCCTGGCGACTCACCCCAGTAACAACCTTAATGGTTCAAAAGAGTGCAAACAGCGTATTATCTTATTTTAATTGTACACATGAATTGTACAGATGGTCAAGATTTTAAACACTAAGAGGCGGGACACACTTCCGCAAACATGTGACATGCATTGATACGAACCGCATTTATATTCAGAGCTGTGGTTCATTTTATTCTGTGGTTATACCCTGTAGCTACTCCATTTCTGCTGGTTCTGCTGGTGACCAGATTTTGGTTTCTATGAAGCTCTGCATATGTGAGCTGAAAATGGCTCAAAAACCTATTTACTAGATACATCATCAGAGTCTGGCAAGGCTATGTTGCTGATGTAGGTTCAACAGTATGGGACTCTCTGTATGATAAAAAAAAAAAAAAAAGATTTTTATCCCTCCCCCAACCCTGCCAACCCGCCTTGAGTGGGAGACTCTGATGTCTCACTTGTTTTCAAAAATTTGTTCTGAATGAGCCTCTCTGAGCAACCCTGAGCTCCCACATCCAGCCCCCATTTCCGGGCACACTTGGCGTTTCTTACACTTATGCAGTGGGTGTGTTATGCACAGAGCTGGGAATGAAGTTGCACTTTAAATAGATTGAAATATTTATAATGTTTAGAAGGTGATAAATGAATATATTGCAGTGATTTTCTAAGTAAATTACGACTGTTTGAACGACACAGGTCTGTATTCATACCCAAGCTAACAAGCTTTCTGTAAGTTACATTTCATCAGCTACAGTTTCGTAGGCCAGTTTCTAGGC
>CM045737.1:9010606-9030606 GCA_024760905.1 Plotosus lineatus
ATGTAGCGATAAACCAGAAAGCTCTGCATTTTAAATTAAAGATTGAGATTCCGCCGTGTTTGAGTGTGGACGCCTAATTAAATTTGAAATCTTATTTTTCATCTTGTATTCATTTGGGTCTCTTGATATTCAAGCTGTTTCACAGTTAAGGTTAGGACACTGAAGTTTTTCCTGCTTTGGAGAACGACAGCAACATATGTCACAATACCAGTTATATAAATCTGACAGTTTTTATTTTAAAGTTGTCCAAGCTTGAAGCTGTGAATCACTGATGCTGAATGAAATGGAGGTTTGTCTTCTGTCTCTTTTGCTGAAACAAAAAACAAAAAAACAAAAAACAAATGATAATTTTCAACCGAAATGTGGAACAGGGTAAATGAATACGCCCAGTTATTAAGGACGCCAAAGAGACCCAAGCATAGAACTTGGTGTTCATAAAGCTGTGTGTATCGGGTCAAACAGTTACATCCAGAAACACCTCCAGCCCTGACAACAACCTATGGATTTAACCCTCTCCTGCCCATCACCATAGCAGCATGCTTTTATCTGCGTAGAAATATGAATATATTAGGGATAGTGAGTATATTGGCAGTAGGATTCTGAGGTTGGAACTACCAGGCGGAAGGCCTCGAGGAAGACCAAAGAAGAGATTTATGGATGTGGTGAAGGAAGACATGAAGGTCGTTGGAGTCAGAAAAGAAGATGCAGAGGACAGGGTGAGATGGAGGCGGATGATTTGCTGTGGCAACCCCTGAAGGGAGCAGCCGAAAGTAAAAGAAGAAGAAGAAGAAATATGAATATATTGTCAAGTACCTTGCTGTATCATGTACGCAACGCAATACACCACCGGGTCGAAGTTTTAATATGTTATCTCTAAATTTTATTACATTTAACATGCAAGTGGTTGAAACCCGTCATTTACCCTGCAATGGCCCAATCTCGACTGATCTTGGAAGCTGAGTAATTTAGTACTTCGACAGGCACCGCCCAAGCCTACCGAAGGCACCGCCCAAGCCTACCGAAGGCACCGCCCAAGCTTACCGAAGGCACCGCCCAAGCCTACCGAAGGCACCGCCCAAGCTTACCGAAGGCACCGCCCAAGCCTACCGAAGGCACTGAGCGAAGTGAAACAATTCAAGATGAGTCAATGAGTCAATAATTCCAAAGTAATAATGGAAAGTGGTATGTCGGAACCATCTGCGAAAAAAATAACGAAACCGTATGTTTCAAATGGTGGCATGTGTAGCACAGTCTCCAGACTTGGATCCCATTAATCTGGTTTAGGATGATAGCTGACAATTGGGGCAGTGGTGGTCTAGTGGTATAGGGCGCTGAATCGCTGATCCAAAGGTTGGGGGTTCGAGCCCCACTCTCCACAAGGTTGTCACTGTCCCCCCCAGTGCAGCTAACTGGGTTATCAAAGGCGGGCCATGTCTGTCACTGTCTATGGTGAGAGGCATGTAAAAGAACCATTGCTGACATTCGTAAAGAGTAGCTGCAAAGTCGTCAGCGTGTTTCTGTCCCTTGTTAAAAAAAAGGGTTGTGACAGGAAGGGCATCCGACGTAAAAACCTCTGCCAAATCAAAAGTGCGAATCAGATGATTCGCTGTGGCGACTCCCGAGTAAAAGGGAAAAAGCTGAAAGGAAGACAGACAGGATGATAGCTGACAATTACGTAGTGCTGTGATTAGAGAAAGGATGCCCCACCCATCGAATAAGTGCAGCCAGTGTTGGACACGGCTGGTTGTGGCCTCATGGGGAATTTAAAAGACGGAGGTGCGTTTGGAGGATTTGTGATTTGCTTTTCTTTTGCACAACTCGGTAGGCCAACAGAAACTCATTGTTCTGATAACCGCTGAAGCTGACTGATATCTGATCTTGCTACATCACAGTTCTCATCAACAAGGAACAACAAGTCCAACAACAGTCATGGTTGGACCAATGACAGCCTTCTGATTAGTGAGAATGGGACATGTTTTCTTTCTTGTGTTTTAGATCCACGCAGTCAATAAAAGTCTTTGAATCAACCCAATTAAAGGCACTTTCGAAGCGAGGATGATACACACAGTTAGCTTGCAGCTACCTCCTCCATGATCATTTTAACTATAGCCTTATTAAGCTTAACAGTTTAGACACAGTGTATATCTCGAAGCTGCATGTTTGATTGGAAGCTGGGATCCATTTGATTGACTGACGAATTTCATTCATTAATTTGCTGAACTCCTTAATCCCATAAGGGCTGCAGGGAGGCTGGAGCCTGTCTCAGTCAACTCGTGGCAAAGGCAGGGTACATCCTAAACAGCTCTGCCAGTCTATCGCAGGGCCAACACATACACACATCTCTTCTTGCAGTCACATCTCGGGGCAATTTTGGACAGCCAGTTAGTCTCATGTGCATGTTTTTGGACTGTGGAAGGACATCCAGGTGTACCCAGAGAAACCCCACACAAGCACACTGAGAGCGTACAGATTCAACACAAACATCCTCACTGATGTGACCCGGGAGTCCAACCCAGGATCTTCTTGCTCTAAGGGAGACGCGCTAACCACTATGCTACGATGCTGCCCCACCCTATGTGGTTCATCATTTTCTGTAACCGCTTAATCCTAATTTGGGTCGCGGGGAGGCTGGCACCCATCCCAGCCAACTTCGGGCGAGGGCAGAGTACACCCTGGACAGCTCGCCAGGCCATCGCAGGGTGGAAACACGCCGACGGTTTTGCAGCTACTCTTTACGAAAGTCAGCAATGGTTCTTTTACATGCCTCACACCATACACAGTGAGAGACATGGCCCGCCTTTGATAACCCAGTTAGCTGCACTGGGGGGGACAGTGACAACCTTATGGAGAGTGGGACTCGAACCCCCAACCTTTTGGATCAGCGATCCAGCGCCCTACACCACTAGACCACCACTGCCCCCACCCTATGTGGTGATAATGCAAATTAAATCTAGTTTTAATGACTATCCCTCTTCTTCTTCTTTCTTCTTTTCCTTTCGGCTTTTCCCTTCAGGGGTCGCCACAGCGAATCATCTGCCTCCATCTCACCCTATCCTTTGCATCTTCTTCTCTTACACCAACGACCTTCATGTCCTCCTTCACCACATCCATGAATCGTCTCTTTGGTCTTCCTCTAGGCCTTTTGCCTGGTAGTTCCAGCCTCAGCATCCTATTACCAATATACTCACTATCCCTCCTCTGTACATGTCCAAACCATCTCAATCTAGCCTCTCTGACTTTGTCTCCAAAACGTCTTACATGCGCTGTCCCTCTGATGTGCTCATTCCTAATCCTATCTATCCTCGTTACTCCCAAAGAGAACCTCAACATTTTCATCTCTGCTACCTCCAACTCTGCCTCCTGTCTTTTCCCCAGGGCCACTGTTTCTAATCCATACAACATCGTTGGCCTCAACACCGTCTTGTACACTTTTCCTTTCATTCTTGCCGATACCCTCCTATCACACATCACACCGGACACTTTTCTCCAACCATTCCAACCTGCCTGCACACGCTTCTTGACCTCTTTTCCACACTCTCCATTGCTCTGGATTGTTGAGCCTAAGTACTTAAAATCCTCCACCTTCCTTATCTCTGCTCCCTGTAATCTCACCGTTCCTCTTTGGTCCTTGTCATTCATGCACATGTATTCTGTCTTACTGAGGCTAATCTTCATTCCCCTCCTTTCCAGGGCATACCTCCACCTCTCTAGATTTTCCTGCACTTGTTCTCTGCTCTCACTACAGATCACAATGTCATCTGCAAACATCATAGTCCATGGGGAATCTTGTCTAACCTCATCTGTCAGCCTGTCCATCACCATAGCAAACAAGAAGGGGCTGAGAGCTGACCCTTGATGCAGTCCCACCTCCACCTTGAACTCTTGTGTCACACCGACAGCACACCTCACCACTGTCTTACATCTCTCATACATGTCCTGCACCACTCTAACATACTTCTCTGCCACTCCAGACTTCCTCATGCAATACCACAGTTCTTCTCTCGGCACCCTGTCATATGCTTTCTCCAGATCCACAAAGGCACAATGCAGCTCCCTCTGACCTTCTCTGTACTTCTCTATTAACATCCTCAAGGCAAACACTGCATCTGTGGTGCTCTTTCTTGGCATGAAACCAAACTGTTGTTCACAAATGCTGACTTCTGCCCTTAGTCTAGCTTTCACTATTCTTTCCCATAACTTCATCGTATGGCTCATCAACTTTATCCCTCTGTAGTTGCCACAACTCTGCACGTCTCCCTTGTTCTTCATGACTATCCCTAACTTTAGAAATAATGATGCATTTTGGTCTATTTTGCATTCGCAAAAAACACACAAATGAATCCGGAATGTCTGGAGTCATGAGGTACCGGGTGACTCGACATCGTTAAAATAGTTAATGGTTTAATTTTCCAAAGCTGTTTGAGCACGGATAGCTATTCCTTTTTTGTACCCAAATTATGCACAAGCACACTGAAATACCTTTACTGTCGTTCTCATTGTATAGAATTCTGACTTCCCAATTCTCATTGGATAAGCAAATAAAACTAAACATCCTGTTTGTTTGACCTGTGGCTTAAAAGGAATGAAAGAGCTGCAGGCTTATTTGCTTATTCTCTCTCTCTCTCTCTCTCTCACACACACACACACACACACACACACACACACACACACACACACACACACACACACACATTATTTTGTGGACCTCCTTTTGTGTGAAACCAATCCTGATGCGAGTACAATGTCCCTGTTAAAAGCCAGGGTGTGTCTTTACCATCCAGATTGAGTGTTTATTGAAGCTCTGGACTGATATGGACACTCTGGGTAAAGAATACAGTAAAGTTTTGATGTACAGCTTTGTCACATTTTGCATAACAAAAAATCAAGTCAAGCTTGGCGGCTGAAGGAAAATTCAGCTCGGTAAAATCAAGGCTTTATCTATGATGGAATTGTGAGTTTTGGGACGATTACGTCCCATTTATTGACCACACCACTATATATTTTTCAAGGTCGATTAGCCCCTGTTGGCAGTTCCTAATGAGTCTATCATTCAGGAAAAAGAGAAGCAAATACAGGTGTAGCGCCCCTGCTGGCTGGCTGGCTGCAGTACAACTTTGTAGCTTTACACATCCTTGTATTTTAGTGACGTATGAGACTATTTTCCATGTTAGTCTACAGTATGTAGTATGAACAGTTCATATTCCCTTTGGTGAGGTTTGTTTTTAAAATGTTTTTATACTGAAGTCAGAAGTTGTAACTATGCATAAAGTAATTGACAGGATTGGGGAAGTGCTAGAACTTGGTAGTTGGAGAAGTTAAGTGCCTGTCATGTGTGTAGGTGTACACAATCTCAACTCTACTTTGCAAACTGTTTGGCTTTAGATCCATGGGATGGAAGCAAAAGAAGACACGGTCCATAATGTTTATAAAGCCATTGGCATTGCCATGCAGTCTATAGTTTTCGACAGTATTCGGTGGTTAACCTAACCTACAGTTAATTATGATGCAAGTGTATCATTTTTACCCCTTGGCCAGTCGGCTTTGTAGGGATATGGTTCTTGTTACTGTCCCCATTTTGACTCAGCTATTTCTTATGAACTGCTGGGTGGATCACATCTTAAGGTTTTGCATGCAGGTTTCCTGTGCTGTGTAGGTGTGCATAGGCTTATCAATTGTGTAGTTTGACCTTTGACCTTTTCCAGAAGACTTTGACCCTATTTCTCAAAAACTGCTGAGTGGATCGTGCTCAAATTTAGTGTACAGTTTTCCTATGGTGTATAGGTGCCAGTTCCTTTGTTTGATTTTTGATCTTGATCCAATATATTTTTTGTCGGGGGTGTTTTGTGAAGAATTGCAGGGTGGCTGAGCGTTTGAGTTTTGGCCTTCTTTGTTGCCTATTTTTTATTAATGTGATGTACTATACAGTGGGTATACGGTAGACCCCTGTTTTTTGTGATGGTTCAGTTCCGGCCCTCCCCGCGGATAAAGAAAATCCGTGAGTTATTGATGCGCTTTTAAAACCTTCCGTATGATATTACATGCGCTAAAATATGCTTGTTAAACACATTCTGGAGCCAGTCTTACTCATTAATACAGTAATAATGCAGTAAAATATTGTAATGATAAAGTAAAAACTTTTTAATTTTGTACTGTGATAATATTTATGAATAAATTAGGCTTAGGCTCCTTACCAGAAGCTGGAGAAGATGTAGGGCGTTTGAGTGACATCATAGGGCTTAAATAATCATTAAGAACAAACGAAAAAAGAATTATTCGCAATTCAACAATCACGTTGATAACTTATTTGCAAAGGAGAAAACACGAGGCGTACACTTCATCTGCAACCAATCAGCAGGAGGGAGAAACAAAAGCTCTCAGCCATTGGCTAAATTTGAATCATGTGCCAGTTACTTCCCAGTTTGTCGCCCGGGTTTGTTGCCTTGTTGTTAACATTCATTTATATTTACATATTCACTTATGTTTGCATATACATTAAAGTGGTCTTATTACAATTTTTAAAAATTACTACATATTTCCAGCAAAGTTATTTAAATTACTTTTATTGGGTTATTTCATTGAAAATGTATTACAGTGGTACCTTACGAAATTAATCTGTTCCCGAACCTTTTTCGTAACCTGGATTTTTCGTAACTAGAACCGCATTTTACATGAAAAACGCGTGATTCGTTCCAAGGCCCCCAATACTACCCTTTAAAAATTATAAAAGCATACCTTTTAAGGTACTTACTTCGTGTTGACCATGTCTTCTTAGCAGTTATAATCTTACAAATGTTTATGCAAGGTTAAAAGCCTGAGCCAAAAAATAGGTGCAACGAGCACACTCGAAAAACTCATGAACAAGTTGCTGCTCAAGGGAGCTGCATCATCCCTCCTAGCCAATGGGAGGCCAGCGGGGTGGGACTTTGGGAGATATCCAATGGGACGGTGCTGTGTCATCCCTCCTAGCCAATGGGAGGGCAGCGTGGCAGGATGTTGGAAGATAGTCAATGGGAGAGCAGCTCGTGCATTGTTTGAATGTTTGAATGGCGCATTTGGCGTGTTTCGTAAGGAGACCTTTTTTCGTATACAGAGACAAAAAATTTTGGAAAATGTTTTTCGTAACCTGGATTTTTCGTTTGCCGGGACTATCATAAGGTGAGGTAGCACTGTAGTTGACATTTAAAGAATGTTTGTGTTCTTACATATATTAATTTACAGAATATTAATGTTATTGTATTTCACTCTTTGAAAGTCAGAAACAGTATTTCTTGTTGTATTTCACTCATTTAAACATGAAAATTTGTTCCTTGAAATGTATTTGAATGACATTTGGCTCAATGTGTGGGAACCATGTTTCTCAAACGCCTGAAGGTTTTTGGACTTGATTGTTTGGGTGAGCGCCTCTCATGAAAGATTTCAGTGTGCAATTAAATTATAGGCTCGGCAGTAATGATAATTCTATTTGGGTTCTTATTAAAGGACATTGGTCACCAGAACTTTCCATAAGCACCGAACATGTATCATGCGTGTCCCCTTTCATGTATGCTAATGGACTCTGCCATGTTATTCACTGAATAATTAGAATTTTATGACAAATTTTATTCAACAATAATTCAGCAGTTATTTCTATGGCATAATAGCTTCTTGATTCTACACTTTTCCCATGTATTCTAGCCTCAGCAGCAGGCTTGGTGGCTACATTTTAGGCTATTGCATAATCCATCCCTGTCTGCGTTTGATGTGAAGTAACTGATGAATGCAATGGAAGTGTATCTGAAGACACGAGGCTTTCATCAAACCTTTTTTTGTTTTCTGGACTTGTTTGTGAAGCTGTCTGTTTGAAATCATAGGGTGTGTGTGTGTGTGTGTGTGTGTGTGTGTGTGTGTGTGTACACGTCTGTTTTGAAGACTCTTTTCCAGTTCAGCCCTTATGACAGTATGACTGCTTGGGTTTTATATGAAGCCCAGAAAATTTTGGTCTGCCCCTATGGTTGCTTCCTTACTGTAGAAGAGCTCCAGATTTTTGTTTGCGTAGACAAGTTAGTTTTGATAAACTGCTTCAGTAGAGAAAAAGTAGAATATATTAATGCTGTGGTGTTTCTGCTGACACTTTGGTATCTGAAGTAAAAATGACATTCAGATATACTGAGAAAGTGTATAGGATCCAGCATGTAGAAAAAAGTGAGCACAAAACCACATTTCCAGCAAGTGGGTATTCAGTCATCGCCTGTGTCAGTAAAGCTTGTGTAAGCAATACCAGACACCAACACCTTTTTCTTTTCTCCTTACTTCAAACTCAGCATTTCTGCATATAAATTCACTTTGAAGGTGCCTGTTAAAAACATCATTTCTTGCGCGTGTGTGCACGTGTGTGCGCGCGCATGTGCGTGTGTGTGTGTATACATACATCCATCCATACAGACATACATATATATATATATATATATATATATATGTTTGAAGGTCGACTTTTTTGTATTAAAACACTTTTTTTTTTATTGTTCGGGTGAAATATGCTAATTTTTTGAGATAGGAATTTTGGGTTTTCATGAGCTGGATGCCAAAATCATCAGTATTAAAACAATAAAAGACCCGAAATATTTCAGTTGTGTGTAATGAATCTAAAATATATGAAAGTTTATTTTTTATCACTACATTACAGAAAATAATGAACTTTATCACAATATGCAAATTTTTTGAGAAGGACTAGTGTATATATATATATATATATATATATACATACATACAACTTCTGGAAAAAATTATGGAATCACCTGTCTCGGAGGTTGTTCATTAAGTTGTTTAATATTGCAGAAAAAAAGCAGATCACAGACATGACACAAAACTAAAGTCATTCATTTCAAATGGCAACTTTCTGGCTTTAAGAAAACACTAAAAGAAATCCAGGAAAAAATGTGGTAGTCAGTAACAGATATTTTTTCGATCAAGCAGGGGAATAAATTAAGGAATCACTCAATTTTGAGGAATCAAATATGGACTCACCCTGTAAATTTCCATTCCCAAACCTAACACCGGCATCAGATTAGATCTGCTTGTTAATCTGCAGTTAAACAGGAGTGATCACACCTTGGAGAGCTGTTGCACCAAGTGGACCGACATGAATCATGGCTCCAACACGAGAGATGTTAATTGAAACAAAGGAGAGGATTATCAACCTTCTTAAAGAAAGTACATCACGCAATGTTGCAAAAGATGTTGGTTGTTCACAGTCAGCGGTGTTGAAAATCTGGACCAAGTACAAACAACATGGGAAGGCTGTGTAAGGCAAACATACTGGTTTACCAAGGAAGACATCATAGCGTCAAGACAGAACACTTAAAGCAATGTGTCTTAATATATACACGGTCATGTGAAAAAAAATTAGGACACCCATTAACTTTTTATTACGAAATGTTAGCATAACAATGTCCAATCTTGTTTTTATTTATTTCTCGAAAAGAAGGTAATTTAATTGTAATTAAACAACATCAATTAACATATGTTTACTCATAAAATAAAACATGAATTAATGCATATTTCGATGGAGGAAAAAATTAGGACTCTTTTCTAAAAATAAATAAAAACAAGATTGTACATTATGCGAATGTTTCTTAAAGAGTTGACTATTTAATCTGGTGTCTGAATTTTTTAATGTGCTCGTGTGTGTGTGTGTGTGTGTGTGTGTGTGTGTGTGTGTGTGTGTGTGTGCGCACATGTGTGTGTGTGTGTGTGTGTGTGCTTTAAAAAATTTGTTTTATTGAATTAGTTTTTACTCTGTAAAGCTGCTTTGCTACAATGTCGGTGAAAAGTGCAATACAAGTAAAACTGAAATGAATATATGAAACACTTTCAGAAGAATCCGGTACCTCTGACCTACGGTGAGCTTGATGGGTCAAACCCCAGTCACCTCAAATGATTTTACTCAAGAGTTTTTTGTTTGTGGCTATTTTTTAATTTATTATTATTTTTCCAGACCCTCTTGAAATGGGTGGTTCTAGGACACAAGCTATGCGTTGAGGTGACTGACTATGTCTAGTTGGTATCTCTCCACCTCATGCACCAGCTCGGGCTACTTCCCCGCCAGAGAAGTGACATTCCGTGTCCCCAAGAGTCTAAGTCAATAGCTGAGTATCGGTTTGACAGAACTCATGCCTTCAGCTGCCACCCAACTTGCACTGCCACTGACCCCTATAGCCCCTCCCACAGGTGGTGGGTCCATGGGAAGCCAATCCCATGTCTCCTTTTCAAGCTGGGCTCAGCCTTGCTCCGTGGGCAGAAGCCCGACCACCAGGTGCTTGCCTTCAAGCCCCGTCCCCAGATCTGGCTCCAGGGAGACCCTGGTAACCCACGTCCGGGCAAGGGAAACTGTATCCTTGTTTTTTCTTTCTTCATAGAGGTCTTTTGAACTGTGCTTCGTCTGGACCTTCACCTAGGACTTGTTTGCCTTGGGTGACCCTACCACAACATAGCCCCCGACAACATAGCGCCTAGGATTATTAGGACTGTCTTGGTTGACATGTCTCTGCAACATTGTGTGGACATCAGGGGCCGTACCTCTGGATTGGCAAACTGGGGTGGTAGTCACCCTTTTTAAAAAGGGGAACCGGAGGGCATGTTCCAGTGATTGTGGTATCATACTCTTCAGCATACCCGGGAAAGTCTGCAGGGGAACTGGAGAGGAGGATCCGACCGATGGTTAAACCTCGGCTTCAGGAGGAGCAATGTGGTTTTCGTCCTGGCCGCGGCACTTTTAACCAGCTCTACAGGATCATAAGACTTAAATAATGACATGGGAGCGATGGGAGTTTTCCCAATCTTTCCACATGTTTTGTGGATTTGGGGAAGGCTTTCGACCATGTCCCTTGGGTTATCTTGGAGGTGTGCTCAGGGAGTACGGCATTCCGGATCCGTTGCTACAGGCCATTCACTCGCTGTATCACTGGAGCCAGAGCTTGGTCCACATTGATGACAACAGCTCAAATTCATTTCAGGGTGGAGTTTGAAATGGCTTTACTTTGTCACCGATTCTGTTCAAAATTTTTATGGACAGAATTTCTAGGCATAGCCGAGGCGTTGAGGGGTCTGGTTTGGTGGCCATCGGATCTTGTCTCTGCTTTTTGTGGATCACATTGACTTTTTTGCTTCATCAATACGGGACCTCCAGCTCTCATTGGAGTGATTCGCAGTTGAGTGCGAAGCAACCAGGATGAGAATCAGCACCTCAAAGTCATAGGCCAAGTTTCTCAGTCGGAAAGAGGGTGGAATGCACCCTCCGGGTTGGGAATGAGGTCCTGCCCCAGGTGGAGGAGTTCAAGCATCTCGGGGTCTTGTTCACGAGTGAGGGAAGGATGGAACGGGAGATCGACAGATTGCTGTGAAGTGGGGACCTGTACCGGTCCGTCGTGATGAAGAGAGAGCTGAGCCGCAAAACTCTCAATTTACCTGTTGATCTATGTTCCAACCATCACCTATGGCCATGAGCTTTGGGTAGTGACTGAAAGAATAAGATCGAGGATACAAGTGGCTGAAATGAGCTTCCTTCTCAGAGTGGCGGGGCTCTCCCTCAGAGATAAGGCGAGAAGCTCAGTCATACAGGGAGAGCTCGGAGTAGAACCGCTGCTCCTCCGCATTCAGACGAGTCGGTTGAGGTGGCTTGGTCATCTGATCAGGAGGCCTCCCGAACGTCTCGCTCTGGTGTGGTGTTTCAGGAATGTCCCACTGGTAAGAGATCCCGGGGTTGACCAAAAACAAGCTGGACTGTCTGGGACTCGCCTCAGTGTCACCCCCCCCCCCCCCCTCCCGAAAGAGCAGGAGGATGTGGCTGGGGAGAGGGACGTCTGGACATCATTGTTTAGGCTGCTCCCCCCACAACCCGACCCCGGGTTAAGCGGAAGAAGAAGAATGATGATCATTTTAAATGTTGTTTTTTTTTTCCCCCATTGAGCATATTGTAAAATGAGCACTTAAGTAATTAACGATCAATGCCGTGTGGTGGCGGTGCCCTGCTCCAAACTCCTTTTGTGTTGCTCCAGTATTTGGAAGTGATCGTTAAATGTCAGTTATCTGAGATCCACAAGCTTGAGTGATTCTTGGTTGAAACCAAAAGGTGAGTTTCAGGAAGAACTAGTTTGGAAGATGTGTATCTGAAAAAGGCATGTAACGTCCATTTGGTTCCATTATGTTGGGATCAGACTGTGCAATATTAAATCTTTCATGATCATTATGTTGCACTTCGGCAATCATAGTGCCATATATTCTTGCTGTGTTTTGATCTGGAGTTTGGAAGCACTACTACTTTCACCCTGAGCGATCACTGTTCATGTCCTCATGTGTTTTCAAGGAGGACAGCTGTGATATTGTCACTTGTGGTAACAGATGGAATATTCAAAAGACACGTTAGGAGTTCAAAAACCAGACGATAAGTCTGGTATGGTCGCCTTTTTTCATCAGGGTATTATGGGCCATCACAAGCTCCTTGAATTAATTCACACTACCAGACCTGGTTGTTGTTGTTGTTCCCGGTGCTTATATTTGAGCGTGAGGCTGGAGATTTGTTTTTCACAACAGAATCGTTTTAAAATCTGGCAACATTTGTGGAGCCTGATCCCACCATTTAAGTCTATTGCAAGGGTTCGAGCGAAATATTTACACAAAATATTCATATAAAATAATCATGCTGTGAATATTATAAAAATATTTCAGGAAAATAAATTGGTTCTATTTTGTTGGTTGTGTAATTTCATATGTGAAAGTTATCGTCCGACCGATCAGATGAGTGTACTACCGGACCTGAAATCACACATTAGAACAAACAAACAAACAAACAAAAAAAAAAAACGCAACAAGAATGACTTTCAGTCCTGTGCGACTGGCTATATTTCACCCAGCCGCGTGATCGTAACTTTTTTTCCTGTTGCTCAGGTTTCTGTCTCCGCTTCAGCTCCTCAGTAAGATCATACAACTTGCTTTGTCATGTCTATTCCAACAAGGGTCACAGACAAAACTTTCTCATTTGTGAAACTATGTGCGTAATTCTGCCACACATATACAGTGGTACCTCACGGGGGCAGTGGTGGTCTAGTGGTATAGGGTGCTGGATCGCTGATGCAAAGGTTGGGGGTTCGAGTCCCACTCTGCACAAGGTTGTCACTGTCCCCCCCAGTGCAGCTAACTGGGTTATCAAAGGCGGGCCATGTCTCTCACTGTCTATGGTGTGAGGCATGTAAAAGAACCATTGCTGACTTTCGTAAAGAGTAGGCTGCAAAGTCGTCAGCGTGTTTCTGTCCCGTGCTAAAAGGGTTGTGACAGGAAGGGCATCCGACGTAAAAAACCTCTGCCAAATCAAAACGTGCGAATCAGATGATTCGCTGTGGCGACTCCCCAGTAAAAAAAAGGGAAAAAGCCGAAAGGATGACATATACAGTGGTACCTCAGCTTACAAAAGTGCAAACAAATGAAAAATCCAGGTTACGAAACGCATTTTCCTAAAATTTCTGTCTCTGGATATGAAACAAATTCACGTTACGAAAGCGCCATCTCAAAAATTCAAACAATACGCGAGTTGCTCTCCCATAGGCTATCTCCCAACATCCTGACCCGCTGGCCTCCCATTGGTTAGGAGGGATGATGCAGTTCCCTCCCCTTGGCTATTATAGAGCTGCATCTCCATAATACCCATGATACTTTTCGTGTAAAGGACAGAGTTACTGTTGTTTCATGAGTTTTTCGAGTGTGCTCATTGCAACTTTATTTTTTGGCTCAGGCTTTTAACCTTGAATAAACATTTGTAAGATTATGACTCTGCACAGAAGACATGGTCAACACGTGCGCGTGTGTGTGTGATTCCCGGTACAAGTGAAAAGAAGCGGGCTCGTGGCATGCGATTGAGCAATATCGCAAAGGAATAAGGCCAAACCCATCTACCATCGGTACGATATCGAAGCAGAAGGAGGCCTTAAAAGATATACTTTTATAATTTTTAAATGGTTTACGGAATAGTTTTGGGGACCTTGGAAAGAATCACGTGTTTTACATGTAAAACGTGGTTCAATATATGAAAAATCCAGGTTACGAAACCAGTTCTGCAACGGATTAATTTCGTAAGGTGAGGTACCACTGTAAATAACTTTAATATACTAGTATACTACACAGGAACGGTGCGATCTGATTGGTCTGCTTGGGAATGAAAAAACATTCCTCGTGGATAATGCACGAATCAGAATGATGTGTCTGCTGTACTTTTTGTTCCTTTTTCCCTGCACCCCCCCCCCCCCCTCTTGCTCTCGCTCTCTCTCTCTCTCACACACACACACACACACACACACACACACACACACACACACACGCTACCATTCGCCGTGCCATTGACTGTCTTTCTGTATCTGCGTTAATTGCAGCCAGTTACATCCCACATGGTTATGATTGTATATTTTATTCTGTAGACACAACTAAACATTTACAGCATGTTTCCATAGACAGATTTTTTTCCCAGTGCCTCATTTCTGCTGAACCCTTTTTTCTTTTCTTGATTAATCTGCATTGAAAGCTCAAAAAGCTCTCTGTTCTGCAGTCTGGTGTTCGTGCTCAGGATTGATGATCTTTTCATGGAGACTCTCTTTGTCTTTTCAGTTCATTAAGTGCTGTATTAAAAATCCTCAATCCTGTTTTTGGGGAAACAAAAGAAATAGATAAGCAAATGTAGATGTCAGGTGGATGAACGAAACAATCGGACTTCTCAGTTGAAACCCTCTTTCTTCTCCTGTATCCTGCCCCTCATAGCAAACCTTGGCTGACCCACTTGGCAGACCATGCCAGCGTTTGGCTCCAGGGCTGCAGTAACCCTGGTGTGAGGCTCACTGCCAGCTGTGCGGTGAGGCCCGGCACCAGTGGCAAGTAGAGGTTTTGAGATGTTTTCCGAATCCCTGTTCCCTGGAAGTCCTTGTCGGACAAAGGAAGCTTTTGTGAGCTCCAGGCAATGGGGCATGTGGCTCACAGCTTCACCCCAGCCGGGGGTGTGGATTCCTAGGTGTTGTCAACAAGAAGTGTCTTTGAGGCTTCAGGGCGAAGTGGCGTAATCTGAATCGAGAGTAGTGCTTGCTCACGTAGAAGCATTTGAGAAATATGGACGCGAACATACACTTCTTGAAACTTATTAACCCTGTTCAGTAAGTTGCTGTTTTGCTGTCTATCAGTAACATCACACAGCGTGGGCTTGACCTTTAACTGTCACCACCATGAAACTGGAGTGTTCCCTGTTTAGTTTTGATATGGTTCACTGGTGATTTGTTTGCATATCTTGCATGTTATTACTGTGTGTTTTTGGATCACATGACAAGCATATGCTTCTGAGTGCATCTCCTCAACATTTATTCATAAATCAATTGCATTGATATGCCATTCCTTCATGTCAACTTAGCTTGATAGAAATGTCTGTATCTAGTAAGCCCTCCTGAGGTCTGTCGGAATTGTAATATGTAAGAAGACTCATTAATGCGACCTTTTTGATTCTTTGGCCTCGAAAACAGGAAATGAGTTTCTGCTTTTTAATGCAGTTTAAAAAAAAAAAAAAAAAAAAAAAAAAACAACTTCATTTTAGTTGTTCTCACAGCACAAAGGCATTGGGTCATCCTGAGTTAACCCGTTAAGGCCCGAATTATTTTTTACAGTTAAAAAAATGTGTCACTAGTTTTTCCTAATCAGAAAGGCATAAGGAAACACCCCGAACACATTTCTTTCAACAAAATTATAACAATAATAATAACATAATAACACTCTCACAAATTCGTGAAGAACACAATCCTGTGCACTCAAGGTCATCTCACAGCTGACTGAGGCACGTGGGATCAAGCTGTGTTGTATCAGGCGATGCCACAACAAGTATGGGACGCTTTCTGAACGGCCGCAGCACGCGTCTAGTAGTTCTTAGCATTTTTTGAAAGAGGACCATATGGGACCATAGGCTCCTGCTGGGTGTTAAAGGGGTAAACAAAACGGACCAATCCCTAGCCTCAGATTTTCCCCGAAAGTAGATATTTAATCTAGTTCATGATAAAAAACTTATTTTGAAAATTTCAGCAAGATCATATTGACGATTTGACAGCTGTTTGAATTTTTTCAACATAGTCATTTTCACCTGATTTCTTTTGCCACCGGCTAAAATAGCATTTTGAATGCTCGACAAATCCTAAACTATCCATCACAGGATCATAAAACTTCACACCTAGATAGAACATCAGGTAGAGAGTCTATTTCTACTTCCATATTACGAGTGAGATTAGATGGCGGATACCATCCGATGATTTGATATAGAACGGCCCAGTTGTTTAAATGCAACTTGTGAACAAAAGAAATTCGAAACAACACTGTAAATTAAGACTAGAATATGTTTGGTAAATAAGTAGCTTTAATGCAAATTAAGGTGCTGGGGAGAAGAAAGTTCATCCTTTAACATGGTCTTAAATTCATTATCAGGGAATGAAATTTACCTCTGACACTATTTGTTAAAGGGTACCTATGGTGAATTTGTATTATTAGCTCTTTAAAATCATCATGTATGACATCAGCGTTTCTATCAGGCAAAGTCGGTCCTCACTTCCTGTCAAGTGACTGCCGTAACGATGTCACGTGATATACCTATGCTTTATCCTAACACTGCTGTAAAAATGTTGTACAGTAAATGTTGGTATCTGAGGAGGTGCCATGGATTTAATTTTGGAGCAATCGTAGGAGTACTGGAAGAAAATGATCCAAAAAGTGTATGAAGTTTATATGTCTGCAGAAACACAGCTGTCGGATGCTACAGGCCATTGAAAACAAGATGTCGACAATTACTTTTGAGGTGCAAAAATTTTTGAGCATGTTAAATTTTTTTAAAAATGCATTTTTGGTAACTCAACACGCAAGTTTATTTCAACTGTTATAAAAATGTACCTTTTTTAAATTTTTTTTTTTTTTTTTTTTTTTTTTGGTCATGGACCTGTTGTTGTGTACGTGTGCCCTAAGTACAAATCTTTCAGTAGCTGGGATCCAACAGATTTGTCATTCTCCGTGCTTCGGGAGTCATACTGTGCTGAAATGAATTGCTCCTTTGACTGATCCCCGCTTTAGCCGGTTGTTGAATTGGGGTGGCCAGCCTACTTTTGGCTGAGTCATTGTTGTTTGTTCCACATTGTTCTGATTGTTACTGAAGGATTTAATGGCTCTCTGTGGGTTGGGGTATTTATTTTTATAACCAAAACAGGATTGATTCATTTTCTGGACTTGTTTTGAAAGCTCGTTGGTCGTAATGGTGCGGTTTGTTTAGGTATGTTCTCTTCCAGAAATAGGTGTAATGTGAGCATGTGATACTTTAATTGCACACAGATTCAACTAAACGGATTCGGATAATTGCCCCAGAGCTAATTTAGGGGGTTTAAGCTAACAGGGCAAGTACTTGAAATCTATTATTAGTTTTGCTACATTAATTCATATACAGAATATACCATAAAGAAATATGGGACTGTTGAAGGTTGTAAATATTTATAATCTACAGTAGGCCCTTGACTATTCACGGTTCAGCGCTCACGCCCCCGCATACTCGGTCGGGAATTAACAACAAACCCGGAAGTAACAGGCACGTGATTGAAATTTAGCCAATGGCTGAGAGCTTTTGTTTCTCCCTCCTGCTGATTGGCTGCAGATGACGTGTACACCCCCTTTTTTTTTTTTCTCCTTCGTGCACATGTTATTAACGTGATTAACTGAAGTAAATTTTTTAGTGTATTTAAACACTATGATGTCACTCAAACGCCCCGCATCTTCTCTAGCTTCTGGTAAGGAGCCTAAGCACTTTATTTATTAATAAATATTCTCACAGTACAAAAGTCAAAGTTTTTACTTAATCATTACAACATTTTACAGCATTATTACTGTATTAATGAATGACACTGTCTATAGAACGTGTTTAACAAGCAGATTTTAGCGTATGTACAGGGATCCCTCACTTTCCGTGGTTTATGGAGACCGAGACCCCCCTGTGACCGCTGAATTCCACGAAGTAGAATCAACCCCCCCCCCCCCACACCCAACTGACATATACGTACATGCAGATGTGTCTATATCATATTCAATGCTATAAATGCTTATAATAACAATTAAACATTCAAAACTAATGCATAAGATGTAAATATAATATAAATACATACATACATACAGATGTGTGAACTCCCACTCAGATGTGCACCTCACATTAAATGTAAGTAGTTTTGTTGGTTGGGTTTGGGGGTTGTATTTTTGCATAATTGGCCTTGTTTTGCGGCATTTTCCTGAACTTTTCCCCTCAATTTCCTTATTTTTTTATTTTTCGATGAATATTTTTAATAAACCTGCGATGCATTGATGCCGCAGAAACTGAAGCACAAAGTAGCGAGGGATCACTGTAATATCATACATAGGATTTTGATACCACATCAATAATTTTCATGATCTGCGGGAAGGGCCGGGACTGAGCCATTTGCGAAAAACGGGGGCCTACTGTGTGTGTGTGTGTGTGTGTGTGTGTGTGTGTGTGTGTGGTGTATACAGTCACCCCTTGAATATCATGGATAATGTAGATCAGACCTGGCCGCGATATTCGAAAAATCGCGACGTCGGAACGCCCCGCCCCCGCCCCCATTTCTACCATGTTGTCTCATGTCTATATGTTTTCGCGTCTATACAATATCAAGAAGTGTATATTAAACGTTACACAGTTATATGCATATGTAAATACTGTAATGTATTAATATTTAAATGGAATTTCTATATAAATACTTTCAGTACTGTACTCACCTCTGACAATACTGTAGGTCTTCTCCGCGGTGCAGAACGTCCGCAAACACGATACAGTAAGATCACAAAATCACAAAAAATCCCGCGGGAATGTGCGACGCAATAGCGTCACGCCTCTAAGCCAATCAGCTTGCGAGATTGAGTTGAGTGGGAGGTCCCTGCCTGAACTGGGGAGGAGGGGCACTTCAGTCTGTCGTTTGGGAAACAATGAACACAGCCTGCCTTGGGTTCCTGCCTTCCACTTGCTTACATGCGAGTTTCAGCACGAATTTTGAATTTTTTATGAAATTTTTTTTTTTATTATTCTTTAATAAAATACCGCGATGTACCAAGACCACGATGCTCAAATCGCGAAGTGGCAAGGGATGACTGTATATATAAGTCATGACACACTCCTTGCAGGCTTGGGTTTGGCTTATCACAACTTGTACCCCAGATTTGTCCTCCGAGACGTTTTTGGATGAAAACTACTTAACAGGAAACACTTTTGTACCAGAACGTATGAAAAAATGGAAAGTTAATTTGTTTAATAGGATATTTTGTGGCATCCTATAACACAAGACTAAAGGTTAATTTATTTTTGTGTAGGAAATAATAGTACCAGCCCTTCACTTTGACACACATTTAGTCTTGTTAATAAAAGCGACAAACCCCACAAGTTCTATAGCGGGAACTCCGGCTGTGCTGAGGTAGGAGAAGGTCTGTGTACCTGAATACTTAGGAATGAGAGAGGTGATGGAGGGAGAAGGGCATTTCTGTTGTAGAGGGATTCAGTGTCTATTTTTACTCTGCTGGTGTGAGCGGTTGCTATGGCATTGCTGACAGGCACCGTTGTCATGGTGCCGTGCATGCTGAGCGGCACCGAGGATCCGTGTCAGAGTGACTCAAGTACTCGAAGCTTCACTGACCTACATCTGAGAATGCGCACACATTCACCCAGAGGGCTTGCAGAGACTTGCAGTGACTGAGACTAATAAAAATACCCAGGATGTGTGGGCTCTTGGTATGAATTTATTCAGTAACAGAAAGTTGTGTGGTATTTAAGATGAATGAGAACGAGGTGGAAGTACGCGGATATGTTAATTATCTGATACTGCAGTGTGTGTGTGTGTGTGTGTGTATACGTGTGTGTGTGTGTGTGTATACGTGTGTGTGTGTGTGTGTGTGTATACGTGTGTGTGTGTGTGTGTGAA
>CM045737.1:9035606-9048106 GCA_024760905.1 Plotosus lineatus
CGGACGTGGTTTGTGTTTGATAGACATTTTGGACCATATTGAGTGTACTTTTGCTATTATGGGACTGAAAAAGACCCCACCACAGGCGGAGATCATTGAAAAACACGAACGAGGTGTGCGTTTGTGTGACTCAGCGTCCCAGTACCAGTACGCTAAGTCCACCATTGCTACCATCCTTAAGAACAAGGAAGCTATTAAGGGTGCGTGTGTGGCTAAGGGTGTTTCCAAACAGTAGGCGTTTCCAAACTCTCCTTCCAAACAGTAAGTCCCTCCCTCCCTCCCTCCTCCTCCCACTCCATTCCATCAAGCCATCAACTACCATCACAAAGGTAAATAAAACCACTTTATTATACAGTACAGTTTATTTCTTTAATTACAATACAATAGCACATGTATGATACATAAAATAAGGTATATTTTTGTGTAGTTTTAAGGCTTATTTAGTAGAAAATTATGTTTTATGGGGACCTGGGAACGGATTATTCTCATTTTAATGGTTTCTTATGGGAAATAAATGTTCGGAAGACGAACTTTTCGCCTTACACACACTTTCTGGGAACCAATTATGTTCGTGAGCTGAGGTATCACTGTATATGTGTTGTCTTGTAATAGCCTGGCGAGCTGTCCGGGGTGTACCCCGCACTTGCCCCAAGATGGGTGCCAGCCTCCCTGCGACCTTAATTAGGATGAATAGGCTTATAAAATCAATCAATGAATGAAGAAGTGAATGACAGTAAAGTAACCAGATGTTGAGTTGTTTTGTCACTTATTTCTTGAACACGAATTGAATCAAACATCTGCTTTCAATATTGATCAAGTATTTGTTGCAGTTGTTATGATAGTTGGAATTTTTTAAAAAAGTTCTGTAACATGCGTCGGAAGCACTGACACAAACGTTGCCTGGTTAGTACATTTATTTATTTCACTAAAATGGGTAACCTTAACGTTAGAGCCTTCTTGTGATGTTGCAATGGAATATATATCTGCTGCAAAAACGTGAATGGCTATTTGGCATGACTGGACAGTTACACTTACATTATGATGTGTTTTGCAGCATTTGATAAACTAGTTAAAACATTAATGAACAGTCTTGGAAATAGTGTTCTATGAATATTTGAAATAATTTAATATTTTAATGTACATATATGCAAACAGTAATGAAAAAAGTTGATTTATTATTATCACCATGTAGTCCATGGCATAGTAATATAGCTGACTATTACCTATTGTGGTGCTTTACCTGTACAGGAATTCAAAGTTGTTCTCAAACCATTAAAATTATTGTGTACATATTGAGCATACAGGGATCCCTCACTACTTGGCACGTCAATTCATGTGGATTCAGTGCATCGTGGTTTTTTTTTTTTTTGTTTTTTTTTTTTTTTTTTGTAATAAATTTTCATTTAATTAAAAAATAAGGAAATTAAGGAAGAATAGGAGAAAAGGAAAATGCCACAAAAACAAGGCCAATTATGCAAAAAAAAACAAAAACAAAAAAAAACCTAAACAAAATCTCAAAAATTTAAACAACCCAGAATCTCCCATCAAAACTACTTATATTGTTGCATCTGTGTGTGCACGAGCATCTGCGTGTGCGCGCGTATGTATATCGTCGTCTTCTCATGCGATCCCATCTGTATATGTGTGTATTTATATTTCATTTACATCTTGTTATTTTTCTAATATTTAATTGTTATTATAAGCTCATTCATTTTCTGTAACCGCTTCATCCTAATTAGGGTCGCGGGGAGGCTGGTGCCCATCCCAGCCAACTCAGGGCGAGGGCAGAGTACACCCTGGACAGCTCGCCAGGCCATCGCAGGGCGGAAACACGCTGACGGCTTTGCAGCCTACTCTTGTCGAAAGTCAGCAATGGTTCTTTTACATGCCTCACACCATAGACAGTGAGAGACATGGCCGGCCTTTGATAACCCAGTTAGCTCCACTGGGGGGGACAGTGACAACCTTGTGGAGAGTGGGACTCGAACCCGCAACCTTTGGATCAGCGATCCGGCGCGTTATACCACTAGACCACCACTGCCCACCACTGCCCACCACTGGGGGGGGGGGTTATTATAAGCATTTATAGCATTTAATATGTATTTATTGATATTATATACACATATACATATACATATACGTATACGTCAGTCGGGGGGGGGGGGGGGGGTTCCTACTTTGCGGATTTCGATGGTCATGTGGGGATCTCGGTCTCAATTAGTCGTGGAAAGTGAGGGATCCCCTGTATATGTGTTGAATACTTCTTGAATACTCATTGTTGTTTTAGTTATAATCTTGTAAAATGAACTCAGAAAGCACTACATTTTCAAAAAATTTCTGGGGGTGACTCCCCCCAGACTCCCCTTGCAAGAGGGGGAATATTCCTCCCACACCATCCTCGCACTTCGCACACCTTGGGCTACTAGCACAAGACACTGCAAATCCCTCACCGGCATTTCCAGCTTGCACGGCTGCTTCGCAGCCTCAGCCTTTGGCTTCTGTAATTTTTTTTTCAGTCAAAATGATTTCTGCCTGCTAACATCCATGCAATATTGTCTGTTCTTTAAAGCTCCATTTCTTGGGTGTGATGTGTGATGTGTGATGCGCTATGGTGTGTTATATGTCATTTTCTGATCAGCATACAAGTTTATTTAAAAAAAATTGGACAAGTTGTTCTCAGATTCTTTTTCTTTCTTTCTTTCGGCTTTTCTCCTTTTACTCGGGAGTCGCCACAGTGAATCATCTGATTCGCACGTTTTGATTTGGCAGAGGTTTTTACGTCAGATGCCCTTCCTGTGGGCAGTGGTGGTCTAGTGGTATAAGGTGCCGGATCGCTGATCCAAAGGTTGGGGGTTCGAGTCCCACTCTCCACAAGGTTGTCACTGCCCCCCCCCCCCCCCCCCCAGTGCAGCTAACTGGGTTATCAAAGGCCGGCCATGTCTCTCACTGTCTATGGTGTGAGGCATGTAAAAGAACCATTGCTGACTTTCGACAAGAGTAGCTGCAAAGCCGTCAGCGTGTTTCCGCCCTGCGATGGCCTGGCGAGCTGTCCAGGGTGTACTCTGCCCTCGCCCTGAGTTGGCTGGGATGGGCACCAGCCTCCCCGCGACCCTAATTAGGATGAAGCGGTTACAGAAAATGATGATGCCCTTCCTGTCACAACCCTTTTCGCGAGGGACAGAAACACGCTGACGGCTTTGCAGCTCCTCTTTACGAAAGTCAGCAATGGTTCTTTTACATGAACCTCTCACCATAGACAGTGACAGACATGGCCCGCCTTTGATAACCCAGTTAGCCGCACTGGGAGGGGACAGTGAAAATCCCCAGCCTTCAAATCAGCGATCCTGCGCCCTATCCACTCGACCACCACTGCCCCCTGTTCTCAGATTCTAAGAATTGGATTTTTTTTTTTAAACAATATTAACAATAGTCCAATGATTGCTCTACATTAAATCTCAACCTCTTATAAACACTATGTTGCAATAGTGTTGGGTTGACAGTATGGTGGTCATGTATTAACTGTGTCTGGCTTCCTTTCGGCTTTTTCCCTTTTACTCGGAAGTCGCCACAGCGAATCATCTGATTCACATGTTTTGATTTGGCAGAGGTTTTTACGTCGGATGCCCTTCCTGTCACAACCTTTTTTAGCAAGGGACAGAAACACGCTGACGGCTTTGCAGCTACTATTTACGAAAGTCAGCAATGGTTCTTTTACATGAACCTCTCACCATAGACAGTGACAGACATGGCCCGCCTTTGATAACCCAGTTAGCCGCACTGGGGGGGACAGTGACAACCTTGTGGAGAGTGGGACTCGAACCCCCAACCTTTGAACGCCACTCGAACCCCACAACCTCATGTATTAACTGTGTGTGTGTGTGTGTATACACATATATATATATATATATATATATATATATATATATATATATATATATATATATATATATATATATATATAGAGGATTTTCTGAGTAGATCCTTCCGTAGGAGAGTGCTCAATACTTTTGGTAGAGCAAATATGTATATATTAAATTTTATAAATTTAATTTAAATTATATAAAATTTGTATATATATATATATATATATATATATATATATATATATATATATATATATATAATTTTTTTTTTTTGACTTGTGGAAATCGTTTCACATTTGTATGTACATCATATAATTTTTAATTACAGACCTGCTCGATGTTCTTCCTGACAGTTGTACATCGCTTACTTTATATTTGAGCACAACTTTAAAATCCACCTCAATCCAATTAATAAATAAAAACCTCTCAGGTTTCTTGTGAACCGGTCTTCCGTAAATCCCTGATTAACACCACACATCTGGATTAAAAACTGAAGAGACCGGTGATTTTGATTATTGGGTTTGTTTGGTAAAGGGCTCGTGTATGGATCAGCTGTTCCGCTTAATGAGCTGCAAGACAGATGGTGTTTTTCAGATCAGCATATTTAATGAAACTTGTGTACTAAATTTGGTCCCTGCACATTTTCTTAAGGAAACTACTGCAGAGGCAATCAAGCCGGTGTTAAAATAATAAACCGCTTCCTTATCTAAGATCGTCATCAAACCATTTCCGACAGAACCTGACCATGACCCATATGAATTGCTTGTGTGTGTGTGTGTGTGTGTGTGTGTGTGTGTGTGTGTGCTGGGTGAGTCACTTTGGAGTTAGACCTCAAGTTCAACACACTAAAATAGTACAGGTGACTTTTGTCTTTTAAAAATTTTCACTTTTCTTAACCTGGTCCACAGTAAAGTTTTATGGGATAATTGAACAGAGCTTTGACAGTACTTTTGTATATACACGGTGAGGTCACAGTCCACACCTTTACAACCACTCCATTTTCGCATCTATCAGTTGTAATTCTGTGTTCTATGGTATGGAAACACCAGCCAATCAGAAGACAAGAATCATTGACTCATCCGAAAAAAAATTGCATTGATTATGCCTGTGGTCTTCCCTTGCAGTATCAGGGTGAACTTTTGATCTGTGAATATTTGATCAGTAGGTTTTAGATCTTTATTAGTACCCAGAATAATGCAGATAGCAAGTGAGCTGAGGCTTTTTCTCCTTTTCGTACAAGATCCCTGGTTATCGTTGTCATTTCCGGCTTGCAGGCAGCTGGATTGTCATTCAAATTTGGGAGAACGTTGTTCTTTGTCTTTCTGGACATTTGCAAAAACATTGTGTACCTTTATGTTCTAAGATTTCCTTCTAGCTTGCAGGGTTTGGGTAATCACTGTGGTTTTGAATAAATACAGAGCTGTTCCAGTTCCTGTTTTTCGTACATGCTGATGCATGTATTTGTACCCACCTTTGAGCTTTAGCTTACCAACTCGCCCAAGATTAAGCGTCTATCTTTTCTTGGAAACGCCAAACAATAGTAAGGGAAATTTTGGTTAAATAATGTCGTCCTGCCTCTTTCAGAGGAAGGCTTGAGCAATTTAGTTGTACAGAGAAGTATTGTTGCAGTCTCACTGAGCAAATATTTTCATCCCCAGCCTCACGAGTTAGCTATTTGGGTGTAACCAATGAAAGGTATAATTCGAATAGCATTTACCATCCTGTATTTGTAATAAAGTCATGACCAGTGTCTAAAACACTGCTTCTGTACAATCATCAAATGAGAACGATGTATTCATTTTTTAAAGAATGTTTTCTTACATAATTTATTTATAAAGTCTGCCAGACAGGTGCAAATCTTTCAAGTGTATCCAGCTACCCTTTGTTCAGGAACCTCTTTTATGTTGTTTTGTCAGCGGACCAGCCCTTATTTTTGGATCTGTGAATGATTCTGGGGCCGGTGGTGTAGTGGTTTGGGTGCTGAGCTCATGATCGGGAGGTTGTGTGTTCGAATCCCAATTAGACCCCCACTTTGCTAAGATCCCTGGGCAAGGTCTTAACCACACGGGTGCCTCTGTTCTTCCAGCAGTATAAATGGGTACCAGTAAAAATATACTGGGAAGGTAACCTGCGATGGACTAGCGTCCCATCCAGGAGGAGTTGAACTCTTGGTCGCGTCACGCTACGGAAACCGGGAATAAGCACCGGTCCGATGGGCTCAGCTGTAAAAAGCCCAACAGACTTTACCATAAGTGATTCCAGCAAATTATAATTACAGTGGTACATTGACTTACGAGTGTCTTTTATAACGAATTTTCCGTGATACGAGCTTCGATCCCACCAAAAATCTGCCCCATCCAACGAGCAAAATTTTGATTTACGAGCTCTGCTGGGGAAACGGATTTTCCGGCCGATTAGTCTCATTTTCACGCAGAGGAATATGAGGCTTATCGGCCCGGAAAAGCCGTTTTGTGTGTGTTAGTGAATTCGTGTAAACGAATTTAATCCGTTCTGAGGGCAAGCTCGTAAGCCGAAAGGTCCGTTAGATAAAATATTATACCCATAAGAAATAGCAGAAAACCGAATAATTCGTTCCAACCCCCTCCCAAACTCATATAACCTGACACAAACACGTATATTTGACCTAATATATTAAAGATAAGCAAGTATGCACCTGTGGCTTGCTGAATATCGCTGAATTAAATACATTATTCAGCAACATCCAGTTCAGGACGTGTGAATTATCGATGTATAATCATCAGTGTTGTTGGCTTGTTTTTTTTAATTTACTTTGAATTCTGTACCAGTTATTAGATTTAGTGCTTGAAGTTTATTGGATTACACTGCAGTTAGACAGTTAGTTTAAATAGATGATGACTTTTTTGCTGTTTCTTTATAAAATTGTTTTTTTTTTTTCTTTATTTCAGGGTGAAAAACCAAATCTGAGAGCCTAAGGAAAAAGGAATAATTTCTGAAGTCATGACTTAAGTAAGTGTGCATGCCCCCCCCCCCCAATATTCTGGTACACCTTTAAAGCAGACAGAAGATGCGTCGGATATTTATTTTCTATGTTTGGCTCTTAGGAAGGATTTGCTGCTGACATGACATGTGATCCATGTGTGCGTACCGTCCTTGGAAGATATTCACATGGCACAGGGACCTGCTGTGCGGTTTTGATGATTTTTAAACCATAACACCGCACTGATTTCTCGAAGCTGCCCTTACTGCACACGAAAAACTGACTCCAGTGCAACATCGAGCTGCAGCTCACGTGGATTGTGGTGGCCTTCTTTCCTTGAGGCGAGGTCCTCGTTCTCGCTTTGCACCTAGGACTGGAGCTGGGTTAGGCTTCAGAATGAAACTGAGACCTCAATCAGACCTGACATCAATACCTTTCTCGGGTGATCAGGTGATCTGATTACAAGTGGACAGCTGAGAGGGCTATTAACACCTATTTCTGTGAACCTTGAAAGCTTCTTCTTCAAAATCTCGAATCACGCAGCTGACCCTACAGTTCTTTTAAGTTATTGCTGAGGTGAGTGGGAGCATTTTATATTTATACATTTGTACTTGATTTAACTGGTTTAGAATACATATTATTATATACGTTCAGCTTTATTTAAAATTGTACATTATATTACTTTCACACACTATAGTTTACCTATGTATATATATTCTCACCTACTGATCTCAAAAAAAAAAAAAAAAAAAAAAGGATGGATGGCACATCCTTTTGTTTACAAGTGTCACAATTTGAAGCAGGATCACTGTCATCCGAGTGAGACCACTTTACTGTTGAGGGTTATACTCAACCGGCATGAAGAAACATGAGGAAAACAGAAGCTGTTAAATATGAGATGTATATTTTAATACAAGAGTAAATTGTAGCTCTACAGAGTTGCCTTTTTTTGTGTGGGGGGTAAATGACCTGAAATAGCTTGTTATATGGACTTAATCAGTGAAATTATTGGCAAAGTTGTATGAATTTAAAACATTCTCAGCTTGATTAGTGAGATACAGTGGTGCCAGTGGGACAGTGGTGGTCTAGTGGTATAGGGCGCTGGATCGCTGATCCAAAGGTTGGGGATTCGAGTCCCACTCTGCACAAGGTTGTCACTGCCCCAAGCCAGTGCAGCTAACTGGGCTATCAAAGGCGGGCCATGTCTCTCACTGTCTATGGTGAGAGGCATGTAAAAGAACCATTGCTGACTTTCGTAAAGAGTAGGCTGCAAAGTCGTCAGCGTGTTTCTGTCCCTTGCTAAAAAGGGTTGTGACAGGAAGGGCATCCGACGTAAAAACCTCTGCCAAATCAAATGTGCGAATCAGATGATTCGCTGTAGCGACTCCCGAGTGAAAGGGAAAAAGCCGAAAGGAAGACAGACAGTGGTGCCTCACCTTACGAAATTAATCCGTTCCCAAAGTAGGTTCGTAACGTGATTTTTTCGTAAGTTGAGTTGCATTTTACATGTAAAAGGCCTGATTTGTTCTAAGGCCCCAATACTAACCCTAAACCCTTTAAAAATGATAAAAGTATACCTTTTAAGGCCTCCTTCTGCTTCAATATCGTACCGATGGTAGACGGGTTTGGCCATATTGCTTTGCGATATCACTCAACCGCATGCCACGAGCCCACTTCTTTTCACTCGCACCAGGAATCACTTTCTTGGGGCTCATGATGAATAACAAAAAATAAAGTTGCCTTGAGCACACTCGAAAAACTCACGAAACAACAGTAACTTTGTCCTTTACACGTGTTAGAACTCCGTGAAGAACAATGGGTCAAAGGCACACGAAAAGAATCATGGGTATTATGGAGATGCAGCTCCCTCATAGCCAATGGGGGAAGCTGCATCTCCATGATGAACAATGAGTCGAAGGCACACAAAAAGCATCATGGGTATTACGGAGATGCAGCTCCCTCCTAGCCAATGGGATGCCAGCGGGGCGGGGTGTTGGAAGACAACAATGGGAGAGCAAATCAGAGGTTACCACTGTATTCCAAGGCCCCCGCGACCACCGATTTCCGCGAAGTAGGATCAAACCCCTGACTGACGTATATGTATATGTGTAATACATATTCAACGCTATAAATGGTTATCATAACAATTAAATATTCAAAAATACTGAATAAGATGTAAATAAAATATAAATACACACACATACAGACACGCACACACATACACAGATGTGCACCTCACATAAAAATGTAAGTAGGCTTGTTTTTTTTTTTGTTTTTTTTTGGGGGGGGGGGGGGGGGGGGGGGTTTGCTGCATAATTGGCCTTGTTTTGTGAAATTTTACGTTCCCATATGTTTTCTTAATTTCCTTATTTTTTTATATTTCGATGAATATTAATAAAACACTCACTGCACTGAAGCTACAGAAACTGAAGCACAAAGTAGTGACTAATAACTGCATCTGAATTTTTATGTGTATTTATATTGTATTTACATCTTATGCATTATTTTTTAATGTTTGTTATTATAAGCATTTATAGCATTGAATATGTATTTATTGATATTATATACACATATACATGTACGCATGTCACTTGGGGATCCTGCTTCATGGAATTCTGTGGTGTGGGGGAACTCGGTCCCAATTAACTGCAGAAAGTGAGGGATCCATGACGTGTGTGTGTGTGTGTGTGTGTGTGTGTGTGTGTATATATATATATATATATATATATATATATGTATGTATGTATATATACATACACACACACACACACACACACACACACACACACAGAAGTGGATTATTTATACGAATATGCGGAACTATGGTTATCAGACAATTAACAAATGAGTAGATATACGGTATACACTCAGTTACTCACACATTACCTGGCAATTTGAAAACAAATGGTCTATTTTTGAATATAGAAATGAAAATTAAATGTTTGTGCACTTTCCGATTAATCGAAAAAATAATCGACCGATTCATTGATTACTGAAATAATCATTTGTTGTAGCCCGAATACCACCTATGAAATCCAGGTCAATAAGTTTGTATCCCTTAGGTATGTTTGTTTATATTGCTGAGCTCTCATTCACAGAGAAGAAAATCATGATGTCTCACACTTTGAGTGTAATAAAATAAAATACTGCAATAAAAACCCCGTGCACTTTAATCAACCACATCTATCCCACTGTGAACCATATCAACCCATCTACTCTGCACTCAGATACATTACACTTTAATATAGGCCAGTCTATAAAATTGCTCCATTCTTTTCTTTTATTGTTTATTAATTTATACTATTTATGTATCTATTTATTTATTTACTTATACAATATATATGTATGTGTGTATGTTTGTATTTGTATCTATTTTTGCACCCCCTACTGATGGTACCTCAAGAGCCTGTAACAGTGAATTTCTCCATTGTGAGATTAATAAAGCTGTATCTTATCTTATCTTATCTTATCTTGAATTGGTAATAATGGTCAGAATTACACGCATTTAGTTTACATACCAAATGATGCAAATAATTTGTCTTGCGGAGGACATGCCTTACAAAAACCTAACTGGGATATATCTAACAAATTAAGTTGAACCAACTTAAACTTTCCACATGAGATGCTGAAAGATATGAAGACCCAATCCGCACGCAGAAACTCTCAGTCAGGGCAAACATTTATACGTATAGGCGTAAATTTACTTCATATTTAGAACTGTTAAATGATGATAAACCAAAATCAGATGGTAAACTTGGCTAGTCACTTAATCATCCTACGAGTCCTCGCCAATAAGGGATATGGTTACAATCTGCGTGTTGCTTTTTATATTTCAGTCAGGATGACATTTAGTTGTTTTTCTTTTCTACCCCCCCCACCCCCCCCCTCCGCAATTAAATTCCAAGTGCATGTAAGTGATTTATGCTTCTGTGTTAGCGTGTCTTTTAAGCTACATATAACAATAAACTGTGTCCATGAAAGAAAGCGTATGATCAACAGCAATATAAATGAATTGACTGCTACATTCAAGCAATGATTGATTGGTATTTATGGGACAAAGGTGTGCCAAGAGAACACCCCTCATACCATCACACCACTTCCACCAGCCCGGGCTGTTGACACAAGGCTGATTTGGTCTATGGATTCACACCATTGGCAGTAAATTGGACTCTACTATCTGTGTGCCTAGAGAAATCAAGATTCATCAGACCGGGCAATGTTTTTCTAATCTTCAACTGTTCAGGGTTGGTGAGCCTGTACCTACTGAATCCTCAGATTTTTTTAATATACATAGCAGGTAGAAGTGGAACCAAATGTAACGCCCCGTTGTTGTAGCCCATTCGACTTTACAGTTGACATGTTGTGCATTCTGAGATGCTCATCCACGATGGAGCAGAGAAATTATCTGATCACTGTTACCATTCTGTCAGCTTGAGTCTGGCCATTCTCCCCCGAGCTTTTTTCTTCAACAAGGCGTTTCCGTCCAGACTTGCTCCCCCAGAGTCTGTTGTGTGTCTGCGTGGGAATATTCTAGCAGATTAGCAGTTATCGAACTACTCAAATTAGCCACTTCAACACCAACCAATCACGACCGGGATCAGGTCTTTTGCTGTTCTAATATCTGTTGTGAATACGGGATTGGGTGAACAGATGATCCCTGAAGGTGGAGGTATAAGTGAGTAAGTGTTCCTATTAAAGTGTTCATTGAATATATAGAGTAACATTCATCTTATAACATTTCTACTCTTTGGGGTAAGACTCTAAAACAACTGTGTGTTTCATATTATTCTTTCCACCAGCACACCAACACCTGCACCCACTGTGTAATCAGTTTGCTGAAGATAGACGTTAATCCACCCACTAACGGGTCATAAAGACAATTTTCAGATATCGCGCATCATTATCAGATAAAGTGTCACGCAAGTTCCTTTCAGCCTTTTGTTTTTTTTCTCTTCTTCTCTTGTTTAGGTTCATGTACAAATGTCTACCTCACGCTTAAAGCTCCTCTGTATCCCACTGCAGCCCTGATTACGCTTCAAAATGACCTCCAGCATAGACCGGTGAGTCCTTCCCTTTCTGACAGTCCACTTCCATACAAAGTTCAGCCAGTAAGAGGGCTGTGAATAAAAGTGTGTTGATATTAAAAAGTCCTCATTAAAATTAGTCCTCAGGTCACTGTTCTTCATTACGACTTGTATCCTCACACTTTGTTCGCTGAAATCCTTGCACGGGTGCCGGAACGCTATAGTAACCTCCTTCATGCCTGAGACTCCTTTGCTTTGTTGCCATGGAAACTGATGTAGGCAGGCTTTGCCGACAAGGACTCTCTGTCTGGTCAAGCGTGTTGTGCATGTGGAAATTCCAAGGTTGATTCCTTCCCTGCAGGATTTTATTTTAGAAGACACGAAACACAATGTTAAAAATGTACGAGATTCCGCGAAAGGATTAGTTTTTATTTTTGTTTTTTCTACATGGTTCCTGTCCTTGAGTTCGAAAAGTTAGTGTAAGAGCAGGTGAAGGAACTTTATCTGGGCATCAGATTATCTACCTAAAGGCATTGAGAGACCTTCCTGTTTGCTATAAAAGGGCTTGACCACATCAACTTCATTAGAATATGAGATTGAGTGCACTTGTTTTACTCCACTGTTTTTCCAAGACTGCAAAAAACAAAACAAAAA
>CM045737.1:9053106-9083106 GCA_024760905.1 Plotosus lineatus
CACCTTGATTTCCGAATGACATGCAAAATTTGCTTTCATCCGAAAAAAGTACTTTGGACCACTGAGCAACAGTCCAGTGCTGCTTCTCTGTAGCCCAGGTCAGCCGCTTCTGCCGCTGTTTCTGGTTCAAAAGTGGCTTGACCTGGGGAATGCGGCACCTGTAGCCCAGTCCACTGCTTCCACAGGTCCCTCAAGGTCTGGAAATGGCCCTTCTCCACAATCTTCCTCAGGGTCCGGTCACCTCTTCTGGTTGTGCAGCATTTTCTGCCACACTTTTTCCTTCCCACAGACGTCCCACTGAGGTGCCTTGATACAGCACTCTGGGAACAGCACTATTCGCTCAGAGATTTCTTTCTGTGTCTTACCCTCTTGCTTGAGGGTGTCAATGATGGCCTTCTGGACAGCAGTCAGGTCGGCAGTCTTACCCATGATTGCGGTTTTGAGTAATGAACCAGGCTCGGAGTTTTTAAAAGCCTCAGGAATCTTTTGCAGGTGTTTAGAGTTAATTGGTTGATTCAGATGATTAGGTTAATAGCTCGTTTAGAATACCTGGACATGATATGCTAATTTTTTGAGATAGGAATTTTGGGTTTTCATGAGCTGTATGCCAAAATCATCAGTATTAAAACAATAAAAGACCTGAAATATTTCAATTGGTGTGCAATGAATCTAAAATATATGAAAGTTTAATTTTTATCAGTACATTACAGAAAATAATGAACTTTATCACAATATGCTAATTTTTTGAGACGGACTAGTATGTGTGTGTGTGTGTATATATATATATATATATATATATATATATATATATATATATATATATATATATATATATATATATATATATATATCCCTTCCTTTCGGCTTTTTCCCTTTTACTCGGGAGTCGCCACAGTGAATCATCTGATTTGCACGTTTGATTTGGCAGAGGTTTTTATGTCGGATGCCCTTCCTGTCACAACCCTTTAGCAAGGGACATAAACACGCTGATGACTTGAATATGAATATGTATATGAATAATTTGTGCTTTTCAGTCCTATTCAACACAAAAAAGTACAAAGTTAGGCAAGAGCACAACATTTAACAGCACCTCTATATTTACACAGGAAGTGCATTTTTAAAATGAAATAATTTCTACAATTACGTGTCATAAGAAGAGACCAGATTAGGCAATAGAACATTCAGGTTGAGCCTGTCACAGTCTCAGGGCTGTTGACCCACCTGGGAATTTTTTGTAGGAGGAAATCGCTTTTACTGTGTCATCAGGACGTCAAAGACGGTTCTGCCCGAATTTTTCATTGTATCGTCTGCATTTTCACTTTCATCTTTACGTAAAGACTTTAACTCTATAAACCAAATTTCAAAAACATTGACAGTTGACATCACCAAAGTTTTTTGATCAGGGTTATCAGTCTCGGAAATCACGGAAAATACATTTGTATAACACTGATCATGGAGCTTTTATGCAAGCTCTTCGAAAGTTTCACATCCGTCGACATTTACAAATGTTCTCAGGTCTGGCGTATTTTTGGCACAAGGGCCTATTATTGCGTACAAGTGCGCCATACTAGCTACACGAAGGGCAAAGTGCACAGTACAAAAGAATGCGGTAACCACTGGCTCTAAATTCTGCAGGATGAGGTATTAGTAGCGCATATAAGGGGAAGTACAGGGATCCCTCACTTTCTGCGGTTAATGGGGATAGAGACCCCCCGCAATCGCCGATTTCTACGAAGTAGGATTGACCCCCCCTGACTGATGTTTAGGTTCATGTGTATGTGTATTTAATATAAATAAATAAGTATTCAACATTATAAATGCTTGTAATAACAATTAAACATTCAAAAATAATGTATAATATGTAAATAAAATATAAATACACACACACATACAGACGCCCGCGCATGCACATAGATATGTGTGCACACACTCAGATGCGCACCTCACATAAAAGTGTAAGTAGTTTTGTTGGGGGGTTTTGGGTTGTTTTTTTTGTTTGTTTTGGGTTTTGTTTTTTTTTCTTTTTTGCACAATTGGCCTTGTTTTGTGGCATTTTCCTTAACTTTTCCCCTATTTTTTCTGAATTTCCTTATTTTTATATTTTTCGATGAATATTTTTGAAAAACCCGCGATGCACCAAAGTCGCAGAAACTGAAGCACGAAGTAGCGAGGGATCACTGTAATCCGGTGGACTCCAATTAACTCGATGCCAAAACATCACACATGTTTAGAATTCAACTTTAAAGGGAGCGGCTGAGGCCTCACATGCCTCAGACATAGTATAAGCAGCAGATCAACATACATGCATGCAATGAACATTTGACAGAGTTGTTCCATGTGACTCAGTTAGCTGTTCAGTTTTGAACCACATGTATGTGTGTTTATCGACCATTACTGACCATTTTATAGCCATTTCTCATCCAGCTAATGAAGGTTGCAGTTCAGATTCAGTGATCTCTGTAAAGTTGTCACTTTCTGTTATCATGCTTTGGAGCTGTGTTGTATGGCAAAGGTGAATGCGAGGACGTGGGCGTGCACCTGTTGTCTATCTGGTCCTCACTCACTTTCATATCACACAAACATCATCAGGGTTAATGATTAGCCAGCTTTAGCCTTGCAGGAAAAGGTGAGTAATAGGAGCTGCTGATAATTACTAGAGACGACTATGTGTTTATCGACTGTACGTTGAGTTGTTTACCACCATTTTAGTGTTTAATGAGAAACGGTAAACACGCACTGATTCCAAAAGTGAGCAAAAGATGAAGAAGCATGTGACTGGGTCCTGGAATAGACTTATTGAAAACACAGGTAGAAAAGTGTTGTGCTATACAGGTAGCTATCAGTTATAGTCAATCGCATGTTTATGTACAACTTTCTAATGATGGGCTTCATTTTTTAAAAACTGGATATGAATTAATTTTTGTTAATCTTTCACTTTTAGAAAAGACATTTTTGATAATTATTAAAAATCCTATAATTTGCAAAAACTAAAACCAACAATATTCAATGCATCCTCCTGAGTTTGTGTAAATTTACGCGTTATATAAAAAAACTAACTAATGTACCAAATTTATGGACTATACGTCATTCCGGAGTACAACTTGCATTGACCAAAAAAAATTAATAATAAAGAAGAAAATAACATATGAGTCGCACTGGACTATAAGTCGCAAACTCATGGAAACTGTCTACCTTGGCTTGGAAATCTGCTGGCAGTTTGGAACATTGTGGTCCTCGCTTTGATAGAGAGGCAGGCAGTTGCGTTGCAAGAAGCGGTAACACCAAGAAAGTCCTCACGCAAAGTACTTTTTATTCATCTCCTTGACAACTACTTGGACGTGGAGACGCAACTGCACTGTTGATAAGCCCCTCCCTGCAGCACGTTGCTCAAGCATCCATGTGCAAGCTCGTTCCTCTAGCTGTGGCCATCTAGCTTTTAGCTTGCGATTAGCTTTTTTTGTTCATTGCAGTAAGAATAATCTCTGCTTTTCTCCCGTCCCTCACAAGTTTCTAGTTTCACTCCAAACTTACTTTCTGCTGCTCGATTACCATTTTCTGCTGCATATTTCATTACTTGCAGCATCTGCAGAATAGGATTTTCTTTTTGGGGACATTTCTTCAGTGGTACAGGATGAGCAGGTACTGGTACCCAAGCCTAGAGTGCCCTCTTGTGGTTGAGTGTAAAAATCACAAACGTGAAATTATGTTCATTATTATTATGACAAACAAAATTATATGTAATAATTTCGTTATGTACATGTACATTAACATTAATAATTCATAATTAACAATAAAACAAGAATAAACAGTAAGTCAACTAACCCTTCCGATCATCGACTGTGGCAAAGATGTCATGTGGACAGGCAGGAGATGGTGCATAACAGAGGAGGAGGATGAGGAGAATTTTGTGCATGTGCATGCTACGAATGCCAGTGAGGAAAGGCTTGTGGTGAGCTCCCACAAGGCCAGTGATTCACAAATAGTGTGTGTGTGTGTGTGTGTGTGTGGGGGGGGGGGCGTGGTGTAATGCTGGGGGATGGGGGTGCATATGACCCTGGAGAACATGCTTTTTTGCCATACTGTACTAGAATAAAGTGTAATTGTGCATCCTCTACAGTAGGTCGCAGTAGCGCTCTCACTGTGTTCCCTATGGTGTAGGGAAAAAGCACCGAGCAAATGAAATGAAGTGCTAGAACCACTATTTATAGTCACGTGGGCGGTGTGTGTGTGTGAAATTTAAATTTTTTTCCTAGAGGGGGTGAAAGGTGGTAACAAGGCGGTTTGATGGTGATGCATGGTTTCCAGAATTCCCCTGAAATTTTAAACATTTTGAAAATCTGATGGTGTAGGGTGGCCAGTACTGGTCAACAGAGAAGTCCATCACATTGTCAAGACGATGTCACAGCGGTGCAACTTGGTTTGGAATCATACCAAACCGGCGTCAGAACTGCCCTTGTGGTGGTCAGCTTTAGTTTCACTGTATTTAACAGTTGTTTCTTAATATTATTGTGCATTTAAAATGATCTAATGCAGAATAATCTGGGACTTGATGCTCATAAAAAAAGCTTTATTTTGAGACCCCAATGTTAAACTCACTCTATTAGTATTTATATGGATATGTTAAAATCACTGTTTTTCTGCTCATTCATTTAAAATGGGCCGAAGCGCTTTGACGCAAAACCACTTGGACAGTCACTACCTTGTTTCTATATAAGTGCACGCTCGGCGAAGCCAGCGTCCTCATACGTCATGACTCATGCTCAGCTTACTACTTATCTTTTCCAGGGCTATTTAGGAATTAAAGTGGTGCAGGACAGAGATCAGCCTGTACTGTTCCAAGAGAAATGCTGTGTTTTTAATTTAAAGTCATGCTCGGCTAAAATAACCATGATGCAGCGGCGGATTCTGGGTATGAAATACCTTGCAGAATGTTGGCGGATTAGGTGTGGGACACATTTCGTGTTAAAGGGGAAAATCCTTTCTGTGTGGTTACATAAAAACCATTACCAGAGTGATGATCCTGCTGAGCTCCTGGGTCCGGAGTCTGGCAACATTTCGCTCAGTGATCTTATTGGAGCAGCTCAACATTAATACGGACGCATGCTGCTCTGGGATCGCAAGCGTGTCCACTTATTCACTTACTGTACTGTATAGCGTTTACTGTGAACACAGATCATGAGACTACACAATTATACCCTGAGTAGTCATAATTGTAAAACTTGGAAGTAAAAATATAAACTGTAATCTTTTATATCTCGTAATGAAAGTAATCCGTATTCAACCTGTATTTTAAGTGTATGGGGATGGAATTAAAAAATTTATAAGAACCCTCAGTGAGGACAAATCAGAATACTTTACTGATCCTGGAGGAAATCGTGCCTTAAAAAAAATAAAAACGATTGAACAGTGATTGAAAAGTAAAAAACTCTGAATACGCATATTGACAGGGCAGCTGATTATAAACAAAAAAAAACCCTAATAAGAGCGAGACGAAAGTGAAAGTAAGGAAATATACTGAGAGGTACGGGAAGGCCAGGAGCAACTGCAACAGGAGACTTGCTGGGCGACGCAAACGCACTGTAATGAATAAATTAGTCAATCTCTGACAAACACCCAAATGAACCAAAATTTAAAAAAAAATTGCCCTATCCAACAATGTTGAATTGACATTTTAAAAATTTCCTGGATCCCAAATTTGACCCAAAAGTGAACAGAGTCTTCCTTATCCAAAGCTCCACCTTTGGGTGGAAAAATTTATGGAAATACACACAATTCTTTAAGAGGAATCAAATTAACAAACTCTGGGCAGTGGTGGCCTGGTGGTAAAGATGCTGGATCACTGATCTTAAGGTCACGGGTTCAAGCCCCAGACTTAACGGGTTGTCACTGCCCTCCCCTCCCCCTCCCCCCAATGCAGCTAACTGGGATATCAATATATCAAAGGCTGACCATGTCTCTGACTCTGTGTATGGTGGGAGGTTTATGTAAAAGAACCATTGCTGACTTTCAACAAGAATAGCCGCAAAGGCGTCAGCATGTTTCTGCCCTGTGATGGCCTGGCGAGCTGTCCAGGGTGTACTCTGGCCTCTCGCAGCGTCAACTGAGATGGGCATCAGCCTCCCCGGGACCCTAATTAGGATTAAGCAGTTCAGAAAATGAATGAATGATTTACAAACTCAACCTCCTTGGGGGTCTTGTTCATCTCCCAATGGGATTTAACTCAGTTGGTAGAGCATCCGCTTTATCCTCCGGAAGGTGGGAGTTCGCATCTGGCCGCGTCATACCGTAAGATATTAAAATTTGGGAGTTGTTGCTTCCTGTTTGGCGCTCAGCATCAAAAGGATAGAACAATGCAATATTCTCATGCGCATTGAGCATACGCGTGTATGAATAATGCACTATACAAGCGTCCATAATCATCATAATCTCCCTCATGGGTGAACCATCTTTCCAAGAGATGCTGGGTTTTTTTTTTTGTTTGTTTGTTTGTTTGTTTGTTTGTTTGCCCCCCCCCCACACACACACACACACTGTTACCAGCAGAGTCAACTGGCATCGTAAACCGTCTGTTTCACATAAGATTAAATCATTATCACTGACTGCAGTCAGTATGCTATGAGCTACTATCTACTGAGATTTTTAAAGGACTCTGTAGTTGAGCATCAACAGCAGACAGACATCCATCGTTCTGCCGAGCAGCTAATTCTGAAAGGTCGCATCATTTTTCAAAGTACAGACGGTCCTCGCTTTACGTTTATCTTGTAAAAAAAAATTGTTTTTGTTAGTCAGATTTTGAGTTTAGCGCACTCTCCGTAGTACAAGACGTTCTTATGTAGTACGCTACTTACGCATAGCGCTGCGTCCATTGTTTACATGCGCTGCATCGTTGCAGACTGAACGTGCCCTGTTTCTTCCCAGTTCACCGCGTGTCACCCTTGTGTTAAGACGTCGTCTCTGTGATCTTTGTGTTTACACTGTTTTGTATTTGTAACCCGAAGCAAATATGGTTGGTCAGAAGCGTAAGCCTACTAGTGATAGTGGTAATCAGAATCAGTGGGAATAAGTGCATTTGATTAAAATTTGTTTATTTTAAATTATTTTGCTTGAATTTAATTTTTTTGAAATTAATGTTGATATTATTTTACATTGTTATATTTATAATAAATGATTTCGGGGTGTTTTATGAGATACGGTGATAGTATTTATGGATGTATAGTACAGTATGAACGGTCATGCGTCACTGGAACATACAGTAATAACTTACGTTTTTTTTCACCTTACGTTCAAGCGTTCGGAACGTAACTAAAACGTAAGTCGAGGAGCGTCTGTATGATTTGTAGTGACGGAGCAAGTGCATTTCCTTCCTGGTATTGGCAGGTACATGCACAAGAGGTTATATCATTAACGGGGCTAATCCCAGCTTCCTCTTAAAATTCATGGGAAAATTCATTAGTGTCGTGGCCAGTGGAAAACACGGATGTGTTTGGGGAAACTGTATTCATTTTGATTGGAAAAATCAAATGTGTTGAATTTTTTGGTATAAAACAAGACCTCGGATCATGTAAGTATTTAAGGTTTACTCATCCAGGTAACCTTGGTAACTGCGTGTACGACTCTTTGTTTTTATTTTGATCAGTAGACACGACAGGAACTCATTCATCATCAGTTCATTTTCTGTAACCGCTTCATCCTAATTAGGGTCACGGGGAGGCTGGTGCCCATCCCAGTCAACTCAGGGCGAGGGCAGAGTACACCCTGGACAGCTCGCCAGGCCATCGCAGGGCGGAAACACGCTGACGGCTTTGCAGCCTACCCTTTTTACGAAAGTCAGCAATGGTTCTTTTACATGCCTCACACCATAGACAGTGAGAGACATGGCCAGCCTTTGATAACCCAGTTAGCTGCACTGGGGGCAGTGACAACCTTGTGGAGAGTGGGACTCGAACCCCCAACCTTTGGATCAGCAATCCGGCGCCTTATACCACTAGACCACCACTGCCCGTTCTCACGGCAGGAACTCAGTGAGACAAAATGGACGCTCACATTTGCTTCGCTACGACTGCACAACAAGCAAAGTGATGGAAGTCATAAGAAATTCAACTAAATTTAATTACTGGGTTTTTAATGAGGAATTTATGATTAAAACTTGGGAATCTTCTCCAGCTGCCCCCTATGGAAGAGCCACCTTTGCTTGAGACACTGTTTTTTCTTCGTCTTCTTTTTTTTCCTGCCCCGTTACCAACTGAGTCAGAGCACATATCAACTGCTGCTAAATATAGGAAGAAATTCACATCACTCCTCTGTGGATTGACTTTGCATTTGACTCAGAATATTGCCTTAAAGCCATTACTGTAGTTGCTAAAATTATTTTAATGAATGTTTGGGGTTCTTAAAACAGGCTGGAAATTCAGAGTCTTTTTTCCCTCCTGTTCAATTATAATAAGTATTTTTAGAATAAAAAGTTTTAGTAGTAAATACATCTTCTTCTTCTTTTCCTTTCGGCTGCTCCCTTCAGGGGTCGCCACAGCAAATCATCCGCCTCCATCTCACCCTCTCCTCTGCATCTTCCTTTTTGACTCCAACGACCTTCATGTCCTCCTTCACCAAATCCATAAATCTCTTCTTTGGTCTTCCTCTAGGCCTTCTGCCTGGTAGTTCGAACCTCAGCATCCTACTGCCAATATACTCAGTATCCCTCCTCTGTACATGTCCAAACCATTTCAATCTAGCCTCTCTGACTTTGTCTCCAAAACATCTTACATGTGCTGTCCCTCTGATGTGCTCATTTCTGATCCTATCCATCTTCGTTACTCCCAAAGAGAACCTCAACATTTTCATCTCTGCTACCTCCAGCTCTGCCTCCTGCCTTTTCCTCAGCACCACTGTTTCTAGGCCATACAACATCGCTGGCCTCACCATCGTCTTGTACACTTTTCCCTTCATTCTTGGCGATACCCTCCTATCGCACATCATACCGGACACTTTTCTCCAACCATTCCAGCCTGCCTGCACACGCTTCTTCACCTCTTTTCCACACTCTCCATTGCTCTGGCTTGTTGAGCCTAAGTACTTAAAATCCTCCACCTTCGTTATCTCTGTTCCCTGTAACATCACCGTTCCTCCTGGGTCCTTCTCATTCACACACATGTATTCTGTCTTACTGAGACTAACCTTCATTCCTCTCCTTTCCAGGGCATATCTCCACCTCTCTAGATTTTCCTGCACTTGTTCTCTGCTCTCACTACAGATCACAATGTCATCTGCAAACATCATAGTCCATGGAGATTCTTGTCTCACCTCGTCTGTCAGCCCGTCCATCACCATAGCAAACAAGAAGGGGCTCAGAGCTGACCCTTGATGCAGTCCCACCTCCACCTTGAATTCGTCGGTCATGCCGACAGCACACCTCACCGCTGTCTTACATCTCTCATACATGTCCTGCACCACTCTAACATACTTCTCTGCCACTCCAGACTTCCTGATGCAATACCACAGTTCTTCTCTTGGCACCCTGTCATATGCTTTTTCCAGATCCACAAAGGCACAATGCAGTTCCCTCTGACCTTCTCTGTACTTCTCTATTAACATCCTCAAAGCAAACATTGCGTCTGTGGTGCTCTTTCTTGGCATGAAACCAAACTGTTGTTCACAAATGCTGACCTCTGCCCTTAGTCTAGCTTTTAGTAGTAAATACATGTTTACGTGAAACGGTCTTCTGTTGTCTAAACGAAGTTTAGTGATGGTAAGAAAACCCAAATAAAAAGGAAATATGTTCAGAAATGGCTGTGTGCCCATGGCTCTGTTCATGCCCTCTGCAGACAATTGAATTTAATGAAAGATTAACTGTCACCATGCATGTGCGAGTATATTTCTAATTCTGAAGTGATGCTGGATGCCGTCCATTTCATATTCATCTTTATAATTTTTTTTATTAAGGATGTGAATTTTATCAGTTTTTTTTAACTGTTTGTTTTTCAGAGATGACAGCAGTATCTTTGATGGTTTGATGGAAGAAGATGAGAAGGATAAAGCCAAACGGTGAGATAGAAACGCAGGAATGCTTCAACCAATAATTATAACCCCTGGCATTAGTTTTGAAAGCACGCACTTGGTGGATGTCTAGATATTTTTACTTTGTGGCAAATTTACAAATAACTTATTTAATGAATCAGCATTGGCTTAATAGCTGAATGATCTGGCTTTACACACACACACACACACACACACACACACACACACACACACACACACGTATAATATATTCATTTTCCAAACCACTTAATCCCAATTGGGGTCACAGAGACTCTGGGCAAGGACAGAGTACACCCTGGACAGCCCACCAGGCCATCGCAGGGCGGAAACACGCTGATGGCTGTGCAGCTCCTCTTGTCGAAAATCAGCAATGGTTCTTTTACATGAACCTCACACCATAGACAGTGAGAAACATAGCTGGCTTTTGATAACCCAGCTGGCTGCACTGGGGGGTCAGTGATAACCCGTGGAGTGTGGGGCTCAGTACAGTCATCCCTTGAATATCGCAGATAATGTAGACCAGACCTGGCCGCGATATTCGAAAAACCGTGAAGTAGGAACGCCCCTCCCCCATTTCTACCATGTTGTCTCATTTCTATATGTTTTCGCGTCTATACAATATCAAGAAGTGTATATTAAACGTTACACAGTTATATGCATATGTAAATACTGTAATGTATTAATATTTAAATAGAATTTTTATATAAATACTTTAAGTACTGTACTCACCTCTGACAATACTGTAGCTCTTCTCCGCGGTGCAGGACGTTCACAAACACTATACAGTAAGATCGCAAAATCACAAAAAAATCCCGCGGGAATGTGCGAGGCAACAGCGTCAGGCGTCTAAGCCAATCAGCTTGCGAGATTGAGTTGAGTGGTCGGGAGGCAAGAGCATCACGTGTCTAAGCCAATCAGCTTGCTAGATTGAGTTGAGTGGGCGGTCCCTGCCTGAACTGGGGAGGAGGGGCACTTCAGTCTTTCGTTTGGAAACAATGGACGCAGCCTGCCTTGGGTCCCTGCCTTCCGCTTGCTTACATGTGAGTTTAAGCGCGAATTTTGAAATTTTTTATGAACATTTTTTAAAATGTAATTTTTGATTAAAATACCGCGATGTACCAAGACCGCAATGCTCAAATCATGAAGTGGCAAGGGATGACTGTAATCCAGCACCTTTACCACCAGACCACCACTGCCCTATATATATATATATATATATATATATATATATATATATATATATATATATATATATATATATATATATATATATAGGGCCATGGTATTGCCTTGTAATTTGCACATGCACAGATGATCTCTTAACTTTATCTTTTTTGCCCTTTTAATGATATAAAATATATTTACAGTTCTGAGCTCTGGCAGACACCCTTATCCAGAGTGATGTAGATTACTTTCTTTCTTTTTGTTTATTATACACAACTAAGCAGTTAAGGTCAAGAGCCTTGCTCAAGGGCCCAACAGTGGTAGCTTTGCAGCACTGAGGCTTGAACTCCTGATTTTTTTTTGGATCAGTAATCCAAAGTCTTAACCACTGAGCAGTCACTTTCAAGCATATAGCAACCTAACATGTATGTGATATGGGGTTGCATGTCTGGTAAAGGACCAGAGGAGATGGCAATCAATGCCACAACAGTTACTGTACAGGTACAGTATACACTAATATTTTGGACACTTTTTACATTCTTTCAATAGAAAATAGTTAACTTGTAAGGATAAAGTTATTTTTTTGATATAATGCTTTCTAAGCACAAACCAATAAGTGTTAATTTTTTTATTCAGGAAATATGAGTCAACTCAGTGACCTGGCCAGCAAACAGTCCAGTGGCCTCATTTATAAACATGGCACACATGCATGTTTCATAAAACAAACAAACAAAAAAAAACAAGTCTGAAAGTGGCATATTTTCACTTTTCATGCAACGGTTGTATTCAAAAGAACATGATGGCAGAATGTGTGCACCTGTACGCAAACTCTGAACCATTCAGAAACACTGAACATATCCTGGAGAAAAGGGGGATTTGGCAGTACAGACGGTGTGATGGTGACGTCTGATTGCAGAAATGTAGTGTGAGAAGAACGATTGGAACACATTGTATTTTTACACCGCGTTGTACTTCAGATCCGCGTTAATCATGATGATTTAATTCAGCACTCGGAGTGATCACCACTGTCTCACCATAATATCCATGACCGGAGCGCAAGAGGAGGAGAGGATAGCGCAGCTGCATGCAATAAAGTATCCACTACATCTACCTTGCTATAAATAACCAAATAATTTCCTAACGTACTGTCAACATATTATAAAATATTAATTATATCTCAAAGTCTGGAATTAAATTAAATTAAAACTATACATGTTACACTTTGTCATATATATGTCATATTAATAGCGCTGCAGTTTGTAATAAAACCAGCATAAAGAAAAGTGAGGTTTGCAGAATGTATTTTAATGTCATTGCCCACGTCGAGTTGCGGCTCGGGTGGTGGGAGGACTCTTCACTTTACATCCATTCTTAATGAATGAGCTTGTTTTTCACATGTTTAATACATATTACAACATCCAAGCAAATCATCCGTTAATGGTCAAGAATCAAATTTCAAGCACATCAACAAAGGAGTAGAAAGATGGAGTGGATGGAGAAAGATGGAGCTTTCGGTCAGAACACTTAAAAAAAAATTTTTTCAAGTTTGTTGAAAAAAATACTTGTTCTGCTTTCTTTTTAGTGATCTCACTGTTCTAGCCTCCAAATATCATGATTGTCAGGCCCTGACTTCCCCTATAAAGGTTTCCACCCCCATTTTCATGAAATTATTTCCCCCCGTTCTTTTCTTGACTTCAGTCCTTGTTCTACGCTTATTGCGACAGCGCAATAGCACACCAGCCTCATTTATATGCACACCGCATTCATGAGATGATTTAAAACAACCATTTTTGGTTAAAAAAAAAATTCAGGGCACAAATTCAGATCTGCATACTTGGAAGGCACTCTGTGAATTATAAAATGAAGCTTGCTATGATTTATATAATAAAATGGTCCATGATAAGACTATATTCTGCAGAGCTGATCTGTCCAGTGATATTCGAGGACGTTGTTCCATATGTCAAAGATTTAGGTCATCAAAAAATACTGATTATGTTGTGTTTTTCAATAGCATAATTTTTCTATTGTTTTACAAGCATGTGTGTGTGTGTGTGTGTGTATATATGTATGTATATATATATATATATATATATATATACACACACACAGACGCTCTCCGACTTGCGTTCATCCGTTTTACGTTTTTTCGATTTTACTTTTTTTTCCCCCAAAAAAAGTCAAATTTTGAGTTTAGACATACCTACGTCGTACGCTGACGTAATGACGCAATGACGCTGCATTCATTGTTTACAAACTACAGACTGAGTGTGTGTGTGTATGTATATATATATATATATATATATATATATATATATCAGCTATATATCAGCTATATATCGTGTTACCCTTGTGTTAAGACGTCGTCTCTGTGATCTTTGTGTTTACACTGTTTTGCGGACTTTTGTAACCCTAAGCAAATATGGTTGGTCAGAAGTGTACACCTACTAGCATGGGTGCAAGTCTCATACACAGAGATGAATTAACTATCTGCTCAGATCGGCGCAATCTACCATGCATACTCAGTTAAGCAAAGAGAGTTGTAAAATGAATGAAAATCCGAATCCAGGAAAGAGCTCTCCGCTCTGCTGGCTCCACATCAGTGCAGGCTGTGTTCTAAACGAGTTCAATGACACCCTTGTGCACTTGAAAGTCCAGAAGTCCATATAACCCACAGCAAGTACACTACTTTCGCAAGTACACTACTTTTGGTATTGAGCGCTTCACATATTGTAAGCATGATTGGCTGTTTTAAGCTTCATGTAAAGTGATTCGGTATAAATAAGTGACTTATTTGAAACGGATGTTGATATTATTTGATATATTTGATATTATTTTATAATGTTATCTATCAGTGGTCCCTACGGCCCGCCTCCACACTTGGCGCGGCATCCTGAACAATACCAGAGACGCATTATAATTATTATTTTTTTTAGTCTTGCTATGCGATCAAGACTAATACACACCTAGAACATGGCATTCTATTCCACCCTTCTTCTGCCTGTGCCCCTATCTGACCCCCCCTCCGAATTGATTCAGAATGCAGGGTATTTAACCTGCAGTGGACAAACGGTTATTTTTTTTGTTCAATGCAAAGAATAGGTTGTTTGTATCATCTGTCAAGAGGCAGTGGCGGTATTCAAAGAATACAGGCTGCACCGACACTTTGAATCCTGTCACAAAGACAAGTATGATTGTTTGCAAGGACAAATGGGAGTAGACAAACTCTCAAAGCTAAAAAGTGGATTGTTAGCTCAGTAGAATACATTTGTACGCCAGGCTCGGCTGAACCAGTTGTTGGTTTGGGCAACTTTCGGGTTGCTCAACTGATAGCAAGTAGCACCTTTTGTTAAAATTATTTATTTCCTGACTTTTTTACTGTGAAGGTCCCAGAAGGATAAGTAAACTTGGCATCACCTAGCCTAGGCTAGCCTAGAGACAAGCTAATTCGACTTAAGTCATTTTGCGACTTAAGTCGTCTCTCCTGGAACCAATTAACGACAGTGGGTAAGGGTATACCTGTACATACATACATACATACATACACACACACACACACACGTATTCGAAATAAACAGTGTATTTAAAAAGTGACTAAAGCTCAAAATCCTTATAATTGCTTTTATTTCCAAGCACGCAGATGCATTGGGAACATGGTGTATTCTATTCCAAATCAGCATAAAAACATATCAAATTTATTTTATTCCTTTAACGAAATTGAACAAACTGTTAAAAAATTGCAGTGTCGACTTAACATTCACAGTATAAACTGAAATGTTTTTGTTGTTTTCCTTTGAATCACTGAACTAATATTTATTTGTATAAACATTGATTCTGAGACTTGTTGCACATCGTGTTGTGGAGTCGACCAACTTCTGGAACCTGTGAGCAGGCTTTCCTGCCTCGGATGATTGGACTACATTTCTATATTTACAGTGGAACCTTGGTACTCGACCACAATTCATTCCAGATGGCTGGTCGAATTCCGATTTGTTTGAATTCTGGATCTATTTTTCCCATTACAAATAATGAAAATGATCTTAATGTGTTCCATCGTCTTTTGAACAGAAGTTTACGGTACCATAACTTGTACTATAGGTCCGCAAATCAAGTGAAAAATGATTGAATACAGTACACTAAAATAAAAACTACATTACAGTTAAAGCACAAGAACAATAAAGATAAGAATTTTTCCCTTTGTGGTGGTGAGCAGTTGGCATACGTAAATGTTGGAGAGGGAGAGAGGAGAAGGATCCTCTTCCATAACAGAGAAGGAGAGAGGAGGAGGATCCCATTCCTTAACAGCTTCAGGTGAACCAGCCAAAGGTGTTTTTTTTCTCTTGCTACTCGCTTTGGCATGGATGACTCTTCTTCAGGATGTCCCTTTCTTTTCTTGAAGAACATTTCTAACGTGGCTTGTTTCTGTCTTCTTTGCAAAACCTTACAGAAGTGGCTCATGACCACATTGTTAAAGGTGTTCACTGCGCTGCTCGCTTTAGCTTTATCAGGGTGATACATAGTATCAACAACTTCCAGACTTCCGGCATTTCCCCTCCCTCTCGGTCTCGTTTTTTCTCGTTCATTCTCGTTTTTTCTAGCGCTTTTTTAGCGTTTGACTTCTGGATTTTGGTCGACTTTTGGAACAAAAAAATCCTGGATTTTTTTTGTCGAATTCCCATTTGTTTGACCTCTAAGGCGTTCAAGTACCAAGGTTCCACTATATGTGTGTGTGTGTGTGTGTGTGTGTGTGTGTGTGTGTATATATATATATATATATATATATATATATATATATATATATAAAATCTTGTTTTTGCCTCAAAAGCTGCATTTTTGATGTCATCCATGAGTTTTCTATTGGATGAAAGTCCGGGATTAGGCCACTGCTTCATAACCTCAATCTTGTTGGCCTTGAACTGTGATGTTGCGTGTTTACTGGTGTGTGGACCTCTTGAAGTGTTCTGAGACATTCAAAGTGATACATGATCCCTGTTATATGATAAATAGGCCTGACCCCGTAGTATGAGAAACATCCTGATATCATGATGCTTACGCCACCAGGCTTCACTGTCTTTACATATATATATATATATATATATATATATATATATATATATATATATATATCACAATGCTAATTTTTTGAGAAGGACTAGTGTGTGTGTGTGTGTGTGTGTGTGTGTATATATATATATATATATGTATAAAAATTGTGTGTATATTCATGGAGGCAGAACACTCAGCTATTAACCAAATAGTTTTTGTCAGGTATGTGATTTGTTTATTTGCTATGAGGTTAAAAACTAAATGTGGATGTATGTTCTCTAATTGTGGTGATTCCATCCCTACTGCCAGGGTTTCTAGCATGGCTTTTAGACAGGGAAGAAAATTTTTTGGAACATACTGTGTCCACATCTCTGGTAAACTGTGTTTGTATGAATTATTATGAAGCAGAGGTAGTTTTCCATGCTGCTTCTCCACTGACACAGTGAATCATTGATTTGTGTGCGTGTGCATTTGGTGGAGTCTGGTTTCATGAGTGTCCTTGCCATGTATCCTCTCATACAGAGTTTCCAGGAACAAGTCAGAAAAGAAGCGGCGAGACCAGTTCAATGTGCTCATCAAGGAGTTGGGCACCATGCTGCCAGGCAACACCCGCAAGATGGACAAATCCACCATTCTGCAGAAAAGCATTGACTTCCTGCGCAAGCACAAAGGTGTCCTTTAGTCACTGTTTCACCCAGTCAGTGTTTTCACAAAGTTTCACTTGTTTAGTATGCATGCAGGACGCCTGTTATCTATCTAAACCACATTTCTCATGTATTCGTGCTCAAGCTTAATCAGAATTTTGTGTTCAACCATTCAGTTCTGTCTGAACTGGGCCCTTTCTGACTAGAATCTGTATATTTCTCCATTATTGTTTATTATTATTATTATTATCATTATTATTATTATTATTATTATTATTATTATTATTATTATTATTATGTTGACACAAAATGGTGAGTATTAGTGTGAGTCAATTGTTTGTGTTAGCCCTCCAGTAGACAGGGTGTTCAGGGTGTAAATGTGTCTCTCATTTGAAGTCAGTTTGGATTGTATACAGGGTCCCCCATAAGCCCCGTGGATACGCCACGCAGGTCACTTTTTGTATATTTGGTTTGTCTAGGCTTAGAGCGATAACTTCAGAATGAAATGACAGGATCAGTAAATTTGGTGAACGGCTTCCCAGCAGGAAAGTCTTGTTTGCAATTGTATATGTGTCCCCTGGACCTTGTTTTAAGTTCATATCTGTCACGTTAGTGAATTTTCTTGTATTTTGTTTGTCATTACTCGGTAGTGCAGTAAAATTGGCCTTCTTTAGGCTAGTTGTGTGTCTTAAGAATCAGCATTTGTGGGTTTGATTAAAGAGAAATGACACCTATTCCATATGAGAAACAACCAAAAAACCGGAGATCTCATACAAAGAGGTGTACTCGTCCCTTCACAGAACAGTGCCATTGGTTCTACCCTGGATAGAAAGAAGTCTGAGGCTCCGCTGCACAACTGAGCAAAAGAACAAATACATCAGAGTCTCTAGTCTGAGAAACCGACATCTGGCAGCTCCTCAATTTGCAGCTTCATTAGTAGTTCCCGAAAACACCAGTCTCAGCTTCAGCAGTGAAGAGATGATTCCTGGAGTTTAAAAGAAAAAAAAACCCAAAAACAAACAAAAATCATCTTTGACACTGAACAGTAGAAGGAAAAGATTGAGATGGAACAGAACACAGACATTTGACGGGGGGATGGGGGGTGTGGGGGGTGCTATAGATACATGAATGTAAGTTTAAGAAGTCTGGATCATAAAGAAAAGAAGAAATAAGATGCGAAGTAAAGGAAAAGATGCTGAAGGAGTTATGGACTCAATCTGTCAAACAGTGGGGGAAATATGACGATGTGGGGGTTTCTTTGGTGGGGTGTACAGGGTAAAGGGGACCCGTGAACAGAAAGGATATCATTCCATTTTGCAAGCACGATAATACAGGGATCCCTCACTTTCCGCGGTTAATTGGGACGGAGATCCCCCCGCGACCGCTGAATTTCGTAAAGTAGGGTCAACCCCACCACCCCACCCCCACCCCCACCTGCCGACTGACGTATATGTGTATATAATATCAATAAATACATATTCAACGCTATAAATGCTTCTGATAACAATTAACCATTCTAAAGTAGTGTATAAGATGTAAATAAAATATAAATACACACACACGTGTAGAAGTGCGCGCACGCACACAGATGCACACCTCACATAAAAATATAAGTAGTTTTGTTGGGGGGTTTTGGGTTGTTTTTTGTTTCTGTTTGTTTGTTTGTTTTTTTCTTTTTTTTTTGCATAATATATATTCTCTTTTTATTTATTATTTAATCTATTAATTTTTAAAAATGTATTTTTAGAGATTGCAGCACAGTCAGAATCCAGCGAGATACGTCAGGACTGGAAGCCTCCGTTCCTCAGCAATGAGGAGTTTACACAGCTGATGTTAGAGGTCGGCGTACTCCCTTACACTATTCACCTACGCTTCCTACATGAACATGTTCTTACTGTTAACGATGTCCACTGCATGTTGTTACTGTTGCTATTATGCACTTTTCTGTTTGCTCACAGGCCCTAGATGGCTTCTTTCTCGCCATTATGACGGACGGCAACATAATCTATGTGTCTGAAAGCGTCACCTCTTTACTGGAGCATTTACCAGTAAGTATAATCTGTGTGACCTAGAAATTATGTTGGACATGAAAGCACATCAATGGAGCACCGACCCTAACCTGTCATTGTCAATGAATAATGAATGCGAGGGCACTTTAAGTTGGACCAGCTGTCCTAATAACACTGTGCGCTTGAAAACAAGCCATGCAACAGCAAGACAGTGAACAAACAGCAGATTTGGAGTTGAGCTCCCTCTGAGCATTCAAAACAAAAAAAACTGTAAGGACAAAAAAATAAAAAATAAAAAAAAATAAATAAAAAAATCAAGGTTTTTGAACAATAAGGTTGAATGTGTCAAAGTACATTATTGCATTAAAGATTTTACCAAAACAGAATTTTCACTTGTACTTTTAACTGTCGGACGCAAAACGGTCACTGTGCAGCTGTGACACATTGTCAGATCTGTACATGTCACTGTAATAATATATTATATATTACCAGATGATGTCGTGTCTGTAACCAAATAACTAAATTAACATTATCTTGAATCTCATACATGTGTACAGGTCTAGCCTGTTATTGACTTCCGACTTGATTTGCATATTCCAAAGTGATTCCTATCACAGGTTGGGTTTAAATTTTAAAAACCTTCTTTTAAAGCAGGGGATGGGAACCTGTGGCTCGCGAGCCAGACGTGGCTATTTTGATGACTGCATCTGGCTCTCAGATAAATCAGGTGGCCTTTCTTAACAGAATAACTAATACATAATTTCACTGTCCTTTAAATAAAAATACAGAACAAAAACTATCAAATAAAACAAAAACATAAATGAGTCTCACGCATTTCAATCTATACATCTATTTTCAATGCCACTTGTCACTCTGGCGTGCAGTGGAGAACCAATCCTTTCTGTACTCCAGTGTGTGGGCGGGGCCGATACCTTGAAACTCTAATTTTATTGGACTATATGCAACAGCCTGCGTGAGTTGTTTTGGGGTAAAGAGGTAAATTTCCCTCGTTTTGATCAACGCATGTGCACAAAGCCAAGCAGAGATGGCAAGCAAAACACAAATGGACGAAAAAACTTCAACCAGCAGATCAGCTGATTTCCTTGGGACGCGCTTCCTGTCACATAAACAGCAGCGTGAGTTGTATTGACCAAGTTTGGCTCCACATGCGCACACTAGCAGTTCTTCTCACACCTGAAAAGCATCAAGACCAACCTGCGGTCACGTGTAATAGATGGAAGCCTAAATGCCTGCATGAAGCTGAACCTCAGCACATATTAACCAGACTACAAAGCCATCGGCAACACCATGCAGCACCAGAAGTCGCATTAATAGTAAGAAGTACTTTTTTTTATTAATAAATAACTTCATTATAACAATGTTGTTTAGAATAAATTCAGAGCCGTATTATACTCTAAAATTGTTGGTCTCAGTATTAAAAAATATATTTGGCTGTCAGAGGATTAGATTTAAATTTTTTTTTGGTTTTTTTGGCTCTCTTAGTTAAAAAGGTTCCCGACCCCCTGTTTTAAAGCATTCTTACTTGAGATGCAATTTATAGGGTGATAATCTCGATGGTAATGGAAGGTTTTTCTGGAGAAACCCAGCTTGTTGAGCAAAATGTGTTTTGACAGGCTTGCAAAGCCCAATCAGTATATCTCATCATCTGATACAGGCTGCTAATATCTCTCACATGATCCTGTGCATGTCCGGTCGAAAGGCACACACCAAAAACATTTCCAAAAAAAGTGAATATATCGCTCTCTCTCTGTATGTGTGTGTGTGTGTGTGTGTGTGTGTGTGTGTGTGTGTGTGTGTGTGTGTGTATATATATATATATATATATATATATATATATAGGGCAGTGGTGGTAAAGGGTGACAACATGCTGGCTGTGACAAGCAGCGAGAAACATAGATAAGCACACATACACTTAATATTAGAAGAACATGATTGAACGATATCATGATATATTTACCTGCTTAGACTCACTAACAGACTTTTTAAAGCTTAAAGTGGTGAAAGTGTTTTACTTACTAAAATAAAAGAAAACAAGGGCAGTGGCGGCCTGGTGGTAAATGTGCTGGATCACTGATCCTAAGGTTGGGGGTTTGAGTCCCACTCTCAACAGGTTGTCACTGCCAACCCCCCCCCACCCCCCCCACCCCACCCCCACCCCCCAATGCAGCTAACCGGGTTATGAAAGATCGCCCATGTCTGTCACTGTCTATGGTGAGAGGTTCATGTAAAAGAACCATTGCTGACTTTCGTAAAGAGGAGCTGCAAAGCCGTCAGTGTGTTTCTGTCCCTTGCTAAAGGGTTGTGTCAGGAAGGGCATCCGACGTAAAAACCTATGTCACATCAAACATGCGAATCAGATGATTTGCTGTGGCGACCCCTGAAAAGGGGTGTGTGTGTGTGTGTGTGTGTGTGTGTGTGTACATATATATATATATATATATATATATATATATATATATATATATATATATAGTGTGTGTGTGTGTGTGTGTGTGTGTGTGTGTGTAAATATATGTATATATATATATATATATATATATATATATATATATATATATATATATTATTATTTAGTGGAAAATTATGTTTTATGGGGACCTGGGAACGGATTATTCTCATTTTAATGGTTTCTTATGGGAAATAAATGTTCGTAAGACGAACTTTTCGCCTTACACACACTTTCTGGGAACCAATTATGTTCGTGAGCTGAGGTATCACTGTATATATATATATATATATATGTATAGAATGTGCGTGTGTGTGTGTTTGTATACATATAAATACATACATTTTGCATTTTTGGACTTTGAGTATTTGTGAAATAAGTACCATGAGACATGCTGTTGGGAACCATAGATGTATATATATGCATCCCGTATATCTCATCGCTTATGATTGAGACAACTATCTATGACCTTGAGACAAACAATCTTGTAGATCTTTTAAACGAGTGAGCGTTTTTTTGTTGCCTATGTGCTCATATCCACATAATATGGAGTATGTCAAGATAGGCACACAGGTAGTTAATAGCTGTACCCATATAGTTCTTATTGCTCCATCATCCATACTATTATCCATACTGTGTGCTGGAGGTATTCTGAACTCTGAATGTCCATCTACTTAGAAATGTATTGTTTAATTTAAAAAAAAAAAAAAAAAAAAAAAGGTAATAGGAAACACGTTTTTATACCAGTTGTGAAAACAGTCAATTCATATGAGAAAAATTACTTAATATTTTTGTATGTATGTATGTATGTATTATTATTATTAGTAGTAGTAGTAGTATGTAATCACAGAAAAAGTAAGACCTGATTGTGTTTCAGTCTGACCTGGTGGACCAGAACCTGTTAAATTTCCTTCCATTGGGTGAGCACTCTGAAGTGTACAAAGCCCTTTCAGCACACATACTCGAAGGAGAGAGCATCACACCGGACTATTTAAAGAGTAAGGCACAGATTCCTCTGAGCATTCAACATTGCTGCAACTTTACCGAGCGGAATAATTCATGATTGAGAAATAAGATGAACAACTGGCCAATTAATAGCCTGTTAGGATCCAGCAGAAAAGTTCAAAGAGCTATTTGTGAACTGGACATGAGGAGAATGCTTTCATTCATTTTGAAATAATACAATAAATGAATGAATCAATCGTGTATGTAAACATGAACCGACCCCAGTGCAGCTAACTGGGTTATCATAGGCCGGCTACGTCTCTCACTGTCTGTGGTGAGATGCTGTATATATATAAAAAAAAAAAAAAAAAAAAAAAAAACATTGCTGACTTACACATGCATTATTGCATAGATATCAACACGTCTTCTGCCCTGTGGTGGCCTGGCGAGCTGTCCTGGTTGTACTCAGCTCTTGCCCAAAGTCGGCTGAGATGGGCGCCAGCCTCCCTGTGACCCTAATTAGGATGAAGCGGTTCAGAAAACGAATGAATATTAAAGCATGTGTAGGCTGAAGCTTTTTGATATTGTTTAACTAGACATGAGTGGAATGTATCTCGCAGCAGCAAAATTCATCTGAAATTCGAATGGACTGAATGCTAATTCTAACTTACTTTAATTTGTTTTTTTTTTTATTTTCCCGCTCTTGCTTTCTTTTTAGCAAAAAACCAATTGGAGTTCTGCTGCCACATGCTCCGGGGCACCATCGACCCCAAAGAGCCTCCCGTCTATGAGTATGTCAAGTTTATTGGAAACTTCAAATCTCTTAACACTGGTAAGTGCGAACGCTACGCAGTCACGGTTTTCATGCAACGTTGTTTAACGTTTTTAATGTTTACTACTCAGTGGGTTGGTTGACTTGGTCATGGGGAAAGGAAGTCAAATCGGATCAAGAGCTCTGTTTACCTACATTCAGTGATTAGTTTATGGTGACGAATAATCAAGGTTTAGCATTTAGGATGTAGCGAGCTATACGAGTGCAGCATCGCTAATGGAACGCTGTTTTTTTTTTTTTTGTGAGTTTCGTGTCTGCACACAATAATCCTGTGAATTTCTCACTCTGGACGTGGGAGTTGGGATTTTGCACACATCTCGGAACACTTCGAGCAGACTGAACAAATTTCAATCTGTTCCACGTTCACATGTCCCAAAATCCTGTGATCTTCCAAAAACCTTTGTACTGTTGGACACCGTGTAACTCACGAAACATTTTCAGCAGACTAAATTCTGAAAATTTTAATGTACACAAAGTTAGGCCATAAAACCAGTGCATCACTTTGAGGGATAGTTTTGACTCTCTAATGCCACAAATTTACTTCTTGTTTTATTTTTCTTGAAATTTTAGACGAAGGTGTCCCAAATTATGGTTCGCTTAACAAAGCTAGACACGTACACATAACTTGCCCCAGGGTGTTGTGTCAAGTCCAGCAGCCTGTTGTCATCACTGGGTGCAGCAGATATTCGATTGTTTTCTATTTCATTTTCAATGTACTGTAGATAACGCTACATTTAGTGCTGCCACCTAGTGACTCAGTATATGTAAGTGCACCCTGATTTCATATGCAGTGTATATCTTTCACACTGTACAGTAACCATTTGCTTTTATCACTTTGCCCCTCCTGCAGTGCCTAACTCGACACGGAATGGCTTCGAAGGTGTCATCCAGCGCTCGCTCAGGCCCCCATTTGAAGACCGTGTGTGTTTCATAGCCACTGTGAGGTTAGCCAAGCCTCAGTTTATCAAGGTAGGCTCATTTGTGTCTGGAACCCACATTGACCGATTTACCAGATAAGAATTTAACGCGTGTGTGTGTGTGTGTGTGTGTGTGTGTGTGTGTGTGTGTGTGCGTGTGTGTTATTACATGGTTTCGTTTGATGATGCGTTTGATATTATTTTTTTACATTGACACAAGCTATTTGAGCATCTGCTGTAACGCAGGGAAATCAGTACGAGACATTCAGTACTGTTCTAAATTCAGATGTTCATGCCCTCTTCACTCCAGGAGATGTGCACTGTGGAGGAGCCCAATGAGGAGTTCACTTCCAGACACAGCTTGGAATGGAAATTCCTGTTCCTGGACCACAGGTGTGTCTCTTTGTGACGGTGTGTCTGTCTCTAATGTATAAATGATTCGTCTTTGATCTCAGTTGTCTCATACAGATGTTTATATGCTCTGAAGTGCAAAGTTATTGTTCAGTACTGTATAGTCCATCATCAAAAAGCCGTGATATTCACATTATAGCTTCGGATTAGGCTCTGTAGAATATATTGATGAAAATTATATCTTTGTGTCTGTGGTGCACGGTTCTCGGAAGGTTTTAAGAGTTCTGAATATATTCTCTGACCTGCGAAAAGAATTAGTGTTACTCGCTATTTAAAACAATCTCGCATGACATCAGCAGTTCCCTTCCAGCGATATCAGTCCGTGGCCGTTTTCAAAGTGTGTGAGTGTTGCTGTGAGACATGTTGCTGTTCTGATTGGCTGTTTCAATTATTATCAGCTCAATGATTAACGTGTGAATTTGAATGTTGTTTATTATTGCGCTTAGAAATGAACTTGATTACTGTTTAGGTTACTTAACTCAGAATCGTCTGATCATTGCGTGAACTCATGTTAAAGATGACACGAAATACGTAATCTAATCTTGAGAGTATGGCGTACCAAAGGCAAAAGAATCGGGCTGAGCGGAGAAACAAACTTAAAGGGAACGTTTATTAAACAATGTTGAACTTGAGGAACATTTTTGTCGAGGAAAGTGAAACAGTAGTGTTGGCACATCAGATGGCCGCTCCAGGGGAATCTCTGGAATCAACATATCAGGACTTGTAAAAGGCACCTGGGGGTCGACGGGGGATGTTGGTGTGTACTCTTTTGGAGAGTCCAGGAAAGGGGAGTCAGGTGAGGAAAGAGCCCAGAACGGTGAATGCAGTGAATAACCGGGAGAGCAATAGAGGAGTTCGGACCCATCATCAGCTGGGACATCTTCAGTCCGGGGACATTAGTCAACGGTGAGAGTAGATGCGCATGCAGAGAGAGGGTCACGGAGCCAAAAGCAAATCTGATTGGCCTGGTCACGAGTGTCAGAATTGAGTTTGGGAGCCGTGTTCATGGTGCATGACATCATGTGCAATATAGTGTGTGAGATAAGGATCCTTGGGAACAGGAGCTTCTGCCAAATGCTCTAAAAATGAATCAATATCCATGGCCAGGACTGTCAACTGATATTCCTGATAACGGTGAAGGGCACCGTCTGGTCTCTGGAAACGTCGGGGTGGCTGAGTTTAAAACAAAGCAATGAATTGAGAACACCAGGCGCATGATCTGGGATTATCTCATCTTCTATGTGTTGCTTAGCCAGAAATCACGTAAAAATGTAACACTTGACAACATGCTGACTGCGACAAGCAGCGAGAAACATAGATAAGCGCACATACACTTAGTATTAGAAGAACTTGATTGAACGATATCATGATATATTTACCTGCTTAGAATCACCAAAAGACTTTTTAACGGCTTAAAGTGGTGAAAATATTTTACTTACTAAAGGGAAAGAAAACCAGGGTAGTGGCGGCCTGGTGGTAAAAGTGCTGGTTCACTGATCCTAAGGTTGGGTGTTCGGGTCCCACTCTCCACAGGTTGTCACTGTCCCCCAGTGTGTGCAGCCAACTGGGTTATGAAAGGCCGGCCATGTCTCTCACTGTCTGTAGTGTGAAGTTCATGTGAAAGAACCATTGCTGACCTTCCACAAGAGGAGCTGCGTAGCCGTCAGCCTGTTTCTGCCCTGCGATGGCTTGGCGAGCTGTCCAGGGTGTACTCTGCCCTCGCCCGGGGCCGGCTGGGATGGGCACCAGCATCCCTGCGACCCAAATTAGGATTTAAGCGGTTCAGAACATGAATGAATGAATAAAAGAGAAGAGAAAAGGTACTTACACATTGTTGTGTGGAGCAGTGGGAATAAACCAAGCAGAAATTGTCAAATGAAGTCACATAAGGTCGTAAACACTTAAATAAGCACTTTTATAAAAAAATTAAATCCCCCTACCTTGACCTAGAAATATCGGGATTTGGCATGAAGAGAAATTACGTACTTGGGGGCGGATCATGTCAAAATTAGGGCGGTATCAGGGATGACCTGAGAGATGACGGGAAATAAGAGAATATGTAAAAATGGTTCGGAGGAGCTAAAATCGACTCAAAGATATTTTCAAGAGATTTCCAAACTCAGCTGACCCTTCACTGGAATGCATGTTGGGTTGGCATGTTGCTGAATGAAGAGTTACCTGCTTCTTCTTATCCAGATGAAAGAGACTTCTCATTTTATTCGAAGTTATTTTCCTGAAAGTTTGGTTTGCTGATTGGTTACGTGAGGAAAATTTTGTTAAAAATAATAGAAATAATGGGACCTACAACTCTGTGATATGTCCACTTAGAAAGGTGTCCAACACAGCCTGGTAGTGATTTGAAACCATTGGGTTGGCTGGGCTGTGTCGCTGACCTGCGCATCTTAACACATTATCATCTCCAGTGCTGTGCTGTACGAACAAGCGCGGAAATCATGAAGAACATTTATTTTTCCTCCTAAACCAACTGACGGCACGAAAGCAGAGTTGGCTGAATAAGCCATTTCAGATTTTGCATCGCCTCATTCTTGGCAGCGTTCTCGTCCTCAGAGTCATTAGAATGCAAGTTTCACTGTCTCCATAAGACACGTCAACTCTGCTCAACACATTGATGTCATTTCCAGGGAAAAATGACTAAGCTGCTTGTTCACTTACTTTGACTGTGAAACAGAAAGTTATAATATTTGCCCCCCCCCCCCTCCCCATTTTCTTCCTAATTTATCCAATTACCATCCATCGTGTTTTTTGTCTTCTCTATCACCGACCAGGCAAGGACGAAAGCATGCACACACACCCTCCGTGACATGCAGTGATATCTTGGTTAACAGTTGCACACCTTGTTGCAGCAACATTCGAGAGCTGCAAAAATTCTAATGGGCTTCATTTGACCCCCTAGGGGACACATACACCTTCATATGAATATATGTCTGATCACAAAACTCATACATTTTCCAACTACCCAACTTCAAATTTGAATAAATATTTCTGTGTCCAATTTTTTTTTTTTGTGAATCGATGCATCAAATCTTTAGTACATGCCTGGGAGATAAGAACTGATCAAAATATGGTCATATGATGAACATAGTCTTTGAAATAATTCAAATACAGTACATTATTTTCACGGCCTGCTGAGCCTCTGCTAAGGTTTCCACAGGTCCAATAATCACATGAATCGGAGCACAGGTACACACACCATGAACCACAGAATCTGCATGTGCGTGGCAAAATTGGTAAATGTGCACCTTTTCCTGTCCATGTTACATGGTGTATCTTATGCTCCCACCAATCACTGATGTATCGCCATTTATTTTTAGATAAAGAAAAATTAAACATATAAAGCGCCATCAATCAGCACATTATCACTAATTACATGATTATTATCTAAAGCTATTATTAGTGAATAGGAGGCTGTTCATTTTGTCCATGTTACTGACTTTGAGTCTCCTACTGATAATCTGATGATGCTGCTTCTCCAAGGAATATTGTCCTGCATCTATCAGGCTTTACTCCATATTGGGTTCATACATTAAAAATTGGGAAGAACAATTTTCTTTAAATCTGCAGAAAATGTTAAAGGTCAGTGTCACACATCTCAGTACCAGTTTTGTGATCAGACCCATATAGCAATGCGTTGTTACCCTGTTTAGTATAAATCAATCTTAAATGAAAGTGTGTTGTTGTGTTATTTTTAGAGCACCGCCTATCATAGGATACCTGCCTTTTGAAGTTTTGGGCACTTCAGGGTATGACTACTATCATGTAGATGACTTGGAGACCCTTGCCAAGTGCCATGAACACCGTGAGTTCTTGTGTGTATGAGCATATATGCGTGTGTGTGTGTGTGTGTGTGTGTGTGTGCGTGTGTGTGTGTGTGTGTGTGTGTGTGTGTGTGGGCATACTTGTGTGTGTGTATACATACCGTATTCAACGTAATAAGCGCCCTGCTCCAATACACACACACACCCCCCCCCCCCAGTGTTTTTATCATACGTCTAATACCCGCCCATGTGTACTGGGAGCAAATTGGTAGATCAAAATTTTATTCGATCAGTCTCTGTAACGGTAAAATGAGGCGTTCACTGCCTGTAAAAGTGAGTTTACACGGTATTTCAAGACCCCCTGCCACTGGGGAATGTCTATAATGTTCATCAGTAACAACACATTTGATCGTTCCGCCGTGCTTTAAAAAAACAGGAAAATATTTTGCTGTGTTCTCTTGGTAAATGTCCAACAAGATGAACCATTAGAAACTGCTACAGCAAAACTATGGGATGCTCTGAATGAATGGAGCGATGAGCCAGATATGGACCTGTCAGAAAGTGATGATGAGTATCTTTTACTCGAGTCTCCTGCTCACTAACTTCAGAAATTTAAAGACGTTTCTGGCCATGTGCTTTTCAACGTGCCATGTGCTAAAGTTGACATTCATGTTGATTGGCTCGATTTTACATTGGGGGAAAATATTTAAAGGAACAGCACCGGGAGGGAAGATTAAAGGGTCTTTTTTAAATTATGTTGTTTTCTGTTCATTTTCAGCTTTCGTGTAAGTAATTTATTTGATACCACAAAATGAATAACAGAAATACCAGTTAAACATTTTTATTGTTCTGTTATTATTCATGTTTTCCACCTCGATGGTAATAAGCACTTACCATTCCACTTCGCTGGTAATGTTTTAATAAGCGCCCACCCACTCCATTTCATTAAGCGCCCTGGGCGCTTATCACGTCGGATACGGTATTTGTCAGAGTTAAAGAGTGATCCATACAGAGATGAACTGAGAGAGATACACAGACGTAGATGAATATATAGAAATATAAAGGGAGAGTGAGACATATGGAGTTTATCAAACAGTCTGTAAGGGGTTTATCATATTTAACGCTAATATATATATATATATATATATATATATAAAAAGAAAGTGTTGTCTCATAGTGTACATTGCTTTAATCACTTGTAGTTCAACATTTATGTCTAGTTTAATGTTCCCCGAGTGGGTAATGCGTGTATGTGTGGTGCAGTGATGCAGTATGGGAAAGGGAAGTCTTGCTACTATCGGTTTCTGACTAAAGGCCAGCAGTGGATTTGGCTGCAGACCCACTATTACATCACTTATCACCAGTGGAACTCACGGCCTGAGTTCATCGTCTGCACACACACTGTTGTCAGGTGAGCTATTACCGTTCCTTCCCTCTGCATGACAGATATCCAGTGTACGGAGTTGGGATGTGACTTGTGTGTGTTTGGTCTGCTGTATGTAGTTATGCTGAGGTTCGAGCTGAGCAGCGCAGAGAGCTGGGCATCGAGGAGTTGCCTCCTGAGATTTCTGCAGATAAGGTGCGTGTGTAATGTGAAAACAGTAGCCTTACATTTTCTCTTTTTGTCTTATACATCTGTGTAATTATCCCCCTCGTTGTTCAGTCTCAGGACTCAGGCTCGGAGTCTCAGTTGAACACCTCCAGCCTGAAGGAGGCACTGGAACACTTCAATCAGAGTCGCACGTCTTCAGCCTCCTCCC
>CM045737.1:9088106-9095606 GCA_024760905.1 Plotosus lineatus
TGAGAACCCTGGCCTCGGACTTGGAGGTGCTGATTCTAATCCCGGACGTCTTTGCACTCAACTGCAAATCACTCCAACGACAGCTGGAGGTTCCAGATTGATGAAGCCAAAAGGACAACGTCATTCTCAAAAAGCAGTGACGAGCTCCTATGACCGCCAAACCAGAACCCTTCAACGCTGCGACTGCGCCTAGAAATTCTGTTCATAAAAATTAAAGAATTGGTGACAAAGGACAGCCTTGGCGTACTCCAGCCATCACCGGAAACAAATTTGACCTGTTGTTACCAATGCGGACCAAACTCTGACTCCGGGGATACAGCGATCGAATGGCAATGGGTCCAATATACCATACTCCCGGGGCACACCCCACAAGAAAGCCTGAGGGACACGGTCAAACGCCTTCTCCAGATCTACAAAACACATGTGGACAGGTTGGGCAAACTCCCATCGCCCCCTCCAGGATCCTCTAGTGTATAGAGTTGGTGGAGAGTGTCGTGGACGGGACAGAAACCATATTGTTCCTTCTCAATCTGCGGTTCAACTATCGGTCGGATCCTCCTCTCCAATTCCAGTGCATAAACTTTCCCGGGTAGGCTGAGGAGTGTGATTCCACGATACTTGGAACATACCCTCCGGACCCTCTTTTTAAAAATGGGGACTACCAACCTAGTTTGCCAATTCAGCGGTATGGCCCCTGATGACCATGTAATGGTGCAGGGATGTGTCAACCAAGACAGTCCTACAACATTCAGAGCACTGAGATATTCAGGGCGAATCTCATCCACCCCTGGAGCCCGACCACCGAGGAGCTTTTTGACTAGCTCAGCTCCAGTGATGGGCGGACCCCACCCAAACCCCCAGGGTCTTCCTCCTCCACGGAGGGCGTGTTGGTGGGATTGAGGAGGTTCTTGAAATATTCCTTCCACCTCCTGACGACATCCCCAGTCAAGGCGAGCAGGTCCCCACTTCTACTGTAAACATACACATACAGTAGGCCCTTGACATTTGCAGGGGTTCGGTTCCAGGATCTCCCGCAACTCAAGATAATCCACGAGTTCGGTTCCTGGAAGGAAAACCCCATGTATCACATAACATGTGCGAATGAGCAGCTGTAAGTAAAATACTATGTATCTATTTTTTGATTAACTGTTGGGTTTTTACACCCGAGCCTAGTGGCTCATCAGGCCGGTGCTTGTCCCCGGTTTCCGTAGCGTGAAGCGATCAGGAGTTGAACTTGTATCTATTACAGGAAAAGTTGTATCTATTACATGCGCTAAAATATGCTTCTTCAACACATTCTATAGACAGCCTTACTTATTAATACAGTATTAATGTAGTAAAATATAGTAATGATTAAGAAAACTTTTCAATTCTTATTGTTATATTTATTGATGCTAAAATATAAACATTATGCAGCATACGCATAAAAACACCTTTCAATGCATTCTCTTTATAAACATACAGCACTGTCGTTTTCAAAAATGCCCACGAGAGGAACGTACTGTATTGCGTTAGACATGACACGACTGAATTCAGGTGTTAACTGCATTGAGTCCAAGCAGCTCAGCCACGCCTCCCAGCTGGATCGAGTACAAAACAGAATTTTAGAGTGATAGAGTAAGAGGCGTTATAAACCAAAGAAGCGGTGATGTTGATGTGAGTTAATCCTCTGGCGCAGAGGTGAGCCTGCTTTTGTTTATTGAGAGTAAATGAGAATAGTGAATTCAGGTGTGAGCCACCAAGCAGCTCAGCCACGCCCCTCAGGAAGTATACAGTTAGTGAGAGGCACAGCGCCAAAATCAAAGTCCCCCAAAACACAGACCATAACAAAAAGGACATAAAAGAACAAGAAATGTAATAAATTGGATAAACAAAACAAAATAAGAAACATGCTACATCAGAGTAAATAAAATATAACACAAACATTTTAAACATTACCTGAGGTCATGTACTGGAATAATAATTTAAAAAGTCTTTAATAGTGGAGTGTTTTACAACAGTTCAGACGATTATTCCTCTTCAGCAATGACGTGACTTAAGAGGAAACTGTCGTTTCTTCCAGAGAAAGTCTTATTTCTTCAGAAGAGACATCCAACCTATTCCCTTTTTCTGGTGCTTAGCAGGCGTTTGAGTGACATCATAGAACTTAACTGGTAATTAAAACACACTAAAAAAGGCTCATTGCCAACTTATGCGCAAATGAGGAAAAAGGGGCGTTACATCACCTCAACCAATCAGCAGGAAGGAGGACAGCCATTGGCTGAATTTGAATCACGTGTGAGCTGCTCGGCAGTCCGTGAATACTCAAACCGTTTGTGCAAAACCGCGAATAGTCAAGGGCCCGCTGTATTTGTGGATAACTGCTTCCTTTTTTAACACTTCATTTGGAGATATTGCATCAGCGATGCCTGCCGGTACCCGTCTGCTGACTCAGGAGTCCCACAGGCCAATAAGACCCGATAGGTCTCCTTTTTCAGCTGGATGGCCCCCTTTGTCCTAGGTGTCCACCACCGGGTAAGGAGGTTACCGCCACGACAGGTACCAATAACCGGCTCAAAGACCCCTATGGAGAAACTAAGAAGGATACAGTTTCCCTTGCCCGGACATGGGTTACCACGCGCCGGAACCAGGAATGGGGCGGGGGCTTGAATGCGAGCACCTGGTGAAAGGACTTCTGCCGGGTCCAGGCCGACAAGGAGACATGGGTTCGCCCTCCCATAGACCCACCACCTGTGAGAGCAGCTATAGGGGTCGGGTTCAGTGTGAGTTGGCTGGCAGCCGAAGGCATGGGTTCTGTCGGACCGATCCTTGGCTACTGACTCTGACTCTGAGTCTTGGGACATGGAACGTCACCTCTTTGGCGGGGAAGGAGCCTGAGCTGGTCGTGAGGTGAAGAGATACCAACAAGATATAATCAGACTCGCCTCAGCATATAGCTTGATCCCTGGAACCGCCCATCTCCAGAGAAGGGGCTGGACATTATTTCATTCCAGAGTTGCTCATGGGCACAGGTGGTTCTCCCCAGTTGATGAAAGGGTAGCTTCCCTCCGCCTTCGGGTGGGTGGGGGGGGTCGTGTCCTGGCTGTTGTTTGTGCTTATGCACCAATTGACAGTTCAGAGTACAATAGTGTGACCTAAGAAGGGTGTGATTGGTAGGTATGGCCTCTCCAGTCTGAACCCGAATGATGTTTCATTGTTGGACTTCTGTTCTTGCCATGGTTTGTCCATCATGAACACCACGTTTGAACATAAGGCCGTCCATGAGTGCATTTGGCATTAGGAGACCCTAGGCCGCAGTTTGATGATCGACTTTGTGGTCGTGTCACTGGACTAGTGGGTGAAGACAGGAGATGAGCTGACAACCGATCACTACCTGGTGGTGAGCTGGCTTCGATGGGAGGTAGGCCGCCCTCCAGACCTGGCGGGCCCAAGCGAGTAGTTGGGGTCTCCTGGGAATGTTTGGCGGAGTCTCTATTGATCCTACAAGAAATTGTGTATCATTGTGAATCAAGACATTATTATTATTATAATTATTATTGTTGTTTTTGTTCTTGTTGTTGCTGTTGTTGTTTCCTACAAAGTTTTGGTAGACTTACAGGAAGACACATTAAATCATTAATACATGAAAAACCCAGTCATAGCTGAGGCATGTTGAGAGAAAACATGTACACATTGAGTGTGTGTGTGTGTGTGTGTGTGTGTGTGTGTGTGTGTGTGTGTGTGTGTGTGTGTGTGTGTTGTGTGTGTGTGTGTGTAGATGTTTCTGCAACAAGGTGGTGGGAGCCTGAACATTGGCTCAGTACAGTTAGCACAGGGCTCCCCGGTACAGCCAGGCACAGCTCTGACTATGCAGGGACTGGTGGTGCCTGCGGGAATCTTACAAGGCAACTTGGCGTCTACACACACTGGCACACAGCACTCTGTCACGCAACAGAGCCAGTCAGCTCAGCCACAGCAGCAGAGCATTCTCCGAGAACAGAGTAGCAAACACACACAGGTGAGAGACATCACACACACACACACACACACACACACACACACACACACACACACACACACAAAACTACGCATAGAGACAGACTCATACACAGAGTGATGGCATTTCAGTTCGGATTAGATCTACAGCTTCACAGCACGTACCAGCAAAATAAAAATCTGGTAAACAATTCCGAAACGGTTACAGAGATTCCAGCTCTTACAGCATCAGCTCAAAAACTGTGTGTTTCCTATTAAAGTCTTTCTGCAGTGAAATGCTTCTGTATAAAGATCAAAAACAGGTGGTCGACAAGACCACTAATTATTTTATCACTAATTCACTTTAGAGGTTTTAATTACTCCTTACAGTCGGGCCCCCAATTGACGAAATTAATCCGTTCCAGAGCCATTTTCGTATTGCGGGGATTTCGTAAGTAGGGGTCGCATCTTACATGTTAAACGGCTAATCTGTTCCAAGGCTCCAGTCCTTGGACTGGATAAACCCTTTAAAAATGATAAACGTACAACAATTTTGTATGAAATATGTGTTAAAAGTAAAAGAAAATTATTTGTTAAACCATTAAATCATTTTATTAACATATTTATTAATTAAACCATTATTAAACATTTTTATTAACACACACACGCACACACACCTCTCTCTCTCTCTCTCTCTCTCTCTCTCTCTATCTCCTTCTCTCGTGCGCGCGCTGTGGGCCACGCCCACAAGACGTGGAATTCAAAGGGCATTCCCTGCTTGACAAACTCAACTTTAATTTGATTCGTTGAGGGATCGGGATGCCAGATGAGCTCAAATGCACCCACATTTATTTTATTATTTACTGAATTAAACATCTTAAAAAACTAAAAACTAAAGCGTGAAGCTTCCTTCTGTCTCTATCTGGGACACCAGCAGGGTGGGATGTTGAGAGACAGCCAATGAGAGAGCAACTCGCGCGTCGTGTGAAATTTTGATTGGCACGTTTGAATTTTGAAATTCTTTTCGTAAGAGGGAGTTGTTTCGTGTTTCGGGGACGGAAACTCAAGAAATTGTTTTTCGTAATCCGGGGATTTCGTACAAAGGGGTCTTCGAAAATTGGGGGCCGACTGTATTTGTATTTTAAAGCCCTATAAACAAATTTTTGGTGATTTATAGGACTCACTTTGTTCTTGCTGTCCATGAAAGCTTTTAACGCTCAACTTCTCCTAAACCGCTTGATTAATTGATTTTGATTAAACTTTACCCATGTGTAGTTGTTATTGTTATTATTTTGATTATGATCAGGGCATGGAATTAAGAAGCCAAAGGAAGTGATGATAATGGAATTATTAGCTTTTTTTAAATTATAGATTAAATGAAGTGTGTGTGTGTGTGTGTGTGTGTGTGTGTGTGTGTGTGTGTGTGTGTGTGTGTGTGTGTGTGTGTGTGTGTGTGTGAATCCAGTCCCAGAGACCGTCTCACACACTACAGTCTCCTCAGGGAGCTCTACCTGCATCTCTCTACAACACCATGATGATCTCCCAGCCTGCCCAGGCAAATGTGGTGCAGATCTCCACCAGTTTAGCCCAAAACAGTTCAAGTGGAACCACAGTCGCCACCTTTTCTCAGGATCGCCAGATACGGTAATGTACAGAACTTGCTGCAGAATCATGTTTATTTTTATACATGCTGTGAACAGATCGTTCACATTCTGTTCTGCTTCCTGTTTTCATATGATGTGCATAGGGATTCAGCCATAGTAAAATTCTAGGATGACACTGATGTGATATTTAAAAATAACAATTTGGCTTATAGCTGATATTTATATATTTATTTATTTCTGTTATTTATTTGGGTTGCACAGTGGTGTTGGGGTTAGCACGGTTGCCTCGCAGCAAGAAGGTCCCGGGTATGAGTCCCAGGTTCAGACGTGGCTGTGTGGAGTTTGTATGTTCTCATTGGGCTTACATGGGATCTGTCCGGGTTCTCCGGTTTCCTCCTACAGTCCAAAGACATGCACATTGTCCTAACCAGCTGCCTTTAATTGCCCTTAGGTGTGAGTGTGAATGGTTTGTTTTGTGTGTGTATGTGTGTGTGTGTGTGTGTGTGTGTGTGTGTGTGTGTGTGTGTGTGTGTCCAATGATATTGTAGTGGGCTCTTTCGGGCGCACAAAGCCTTCGCCCAGTGTGTCAGCTGAGATGGGCTCCAGCCTCTTTGTGGCAGTACTAGTAGGAGTAAAGTGGCACCTCCTCACTATGCTTAAATGAGGATTATACAAATTTCGTAAATGTCCTTTACTATAACTTTCTTAACCATCCCGTCAGTGAGAAAATTCTCCGGGACTGAGGGAGCACTCAAATGAATAGAATGAAACGCAAATGTGATCACCACCAACATGCGGCTGCTCTTCCTCTGAAACCATTTCTTCCATACAGCAGAGATTTTCTTTCACGTTTATGTATCAATTCCCTGCATTTTCTTCCGACCCATCAGGTATTATCTTCCCTGTCACACGACCACCACTGACTTTTCTGAGAGTAGGCGCAACCTGCATGCTAATACCACTTCCAGTACCATTGTCTTGCTCCTCATGTTACTGTAGATAGCTAATGATGTTCTGCTGTAACATGGCACAAATATAGAAGAGCCGCAACACCGAACTCGGTACAAATAGGCGGTTTTTAAAGCTGGGTATCATTACCCAGGCAGAAAATGTCCACACAACGGTCTAATCTCTTCCTCTTCACCTCCACTCAGATTCCCGGCAGCTCCTCAGCTCCTTACCAAGTTAGTGACCGGGCCCATGGCATGTGGTGCAGTCATGGTGCCCACCACCATGTTCATGGGTCAGGTAGTGACACCGTTTGCCCCTCAGCAGAATCAAAATCAGACCATCAGCATTGGACAACAAGCACCCACACCCTCACAGGAGCAGCAGGGCCAGACGCAGGCTGGAACACAACCACAGAACCAAAACCAGACTCAGTTCCTACAGGTGAGTAATGTGGAAAAAAAAAACCCAACAAACAGTTGAAATGAATAAAAATTCAAAATGACATCAAATGTGAGGGGAAAGTTTGAGAATTTAATATGAAATTATATTTTAGCCCAATGTTTGTCAAATATGGGTAATTCTATAACTCTTAAAACAATCATAGCTTCAAGTAACAAATTTAATCCGTTCCGAGGGCGAGCTCATAAGCCAAAAAGTTAGTTAGATGAAACAGTTATTCCCATAAGAAATAACAGAAAATCAATTGATCCGTTCCAATCCCCTCCCACACTCATATAAACTGCTACAAACACGTATATTTAACCTAATATATTAAAGATAAACATGTAAAAATGATAAATATTTCATAATAATAATGCATGTACATTAACATTAATAATAATAAATAATAATAAAACAAGAAGAAACAATAAATCAACTAACCCTTCCGATCATTGACTGCGCAAAGATGTCACATGGCCAGGCAGGAGGTGGTGCATAGCGGAGGAGGAGGAGATTTTTGTGCGGGTACACGTTACGAATGCCAATGAGG
>CM045737.1:9098106-9188106 GCA_024760905.1 Plotosus lineatus
GCTATATAACTGAGATATATGTATGTGTGTGTGTGTGTGTGTATATATATATATATATATATATATATATATATATATATATATATATATATATATATAAAAAACTGAACTGGGAAGAAGGAGGGGCACGTTTAGTCTGTCGTTTGTAAACAATGGACGCAGCTTCATTACGTCATTGCGTCATTATGTTTTCCAAAAAAAAAGTGAAAAAACTTAAGTCGGGGAACGTCTGTATATATCTTTTTCTGTTCCTTTCGGCTGTTCCCTTTTTTCTCTGGGGTCGCCACAGCAAATCATCTGATTTGCATGTTTGATTTGTCATAGGTTTTTACGTCGGATGCCCTTCCTGACACAACCCTTTTGCAAGAGGCAGAAACATGCTTACGGCTTCGCAGCTACTCTTTACGAAAGTCCACAATGGTTCTTTTACATGAACGTCACACCATAGACAGTGAGAGACATGGCCGGCCTTTGATAACCCAGTTAGCTGCATATATATATATATATATATATATATATATATATATATATATATATATATATATATATATATATATATATATATAGAGGTCTGATCATGAAACTGGTGCTGAAATGTGTGACTCTGACCTTTTACATTTTCTGCTGGTGCAAAAAAAATAGTTTTTCACATTTTTTTATGTATGAGGTGAATATGCATTAAATTCTGGTAGATACAGGATAAGATTCCTTGGAGAAGCAGCATCATCTGATTATCAGTAGAACGACTCAAAAACAGTAACATGGACAGAATGAACAGCCTCCGATTCACTAATAATAGCTTTAGGTAATAATCGTGTAAATATTTGCGCGGAGTTGATTGATGGTGCTTTATATGTTTAACTTTTCTTTATTATCTAAAGTTAGTGCATGGCAATACATCATTGATCGGTGGAGCACAAGATACACCGTATAACATGAACAGGAAAAGTTTATCATCGTATATCATCAATCTTGTTTCATGTCTGGTGTTTTTTTAAAAATGTTTTCTGTGCTCATGCACCTGTGCTCCGAGTCATGTGGTTACTGGACCTGTGGAGACCTTAGCAGAGGCTCAACGGGACGTGAAAATAAACTCATGTAAACTAGGAAGTATTTGAATTATATCAAAAACTGTCTTCACCATATGTACATATTTTGATATGATAATATCTCCCAGGCATGCACTAAAGATTCTGATGCACTTATTCTCAAATAAATTTGGACACAGAGATATTTATTCTATACTTATTGAAGTTGGGTAGTTTGAAAATGTACCAGTTTCAGGATCAGACCCATATTGTCAGAGAATTTAATGCGCTTCAAAATGAAATGATTCATGATTTATAGCATGAAAATGGACTGAGTTACGTCACTGATTGTTGCTTATTAGGAAATGCTACCTTTTGGAAGAGAAATGTGTTGGCAGTGGGAGGAGAATAGGACAATGGATTGAGAGAGGAATATTTCTCCGAGCACAACATAGAGATTTGGAGCTATCATACCAACAAACAATCCACAATCATATCAACAAACTATTTTAAGGAAAAATAAAAAGAGCGAGAGAAGAGATAAGGAAAGCCTTTCATCGAACCACAGAAGTCCATGTCAGTTGTTCAGTAGACATAACAGGGACTTTGAGTGGAAAGAGGATCAGGATGATCAGACATGAAGATATAATAGAAACATTTTACAACAAAAGACTCAAAGTAGGGTTTGGTGTATGAGTCTCTTTGCACCGGGTGCAGCTCTTAAAACAGAAGGGCTTATGGGATTGTTCCTGATATACATTGAAAAGTATTGTGGTTTGATCACAGGAGCTACGGTAGCATGAACTGGTAATGCTGACTATGATGGAAAGGATTGAGAACACAGTGCATTGGAAGTTTATAGGACTGTCTACCTGCAGACCAGTCAGGCAGTGTTAATGTAATGGCTGATCAGAGTTATATTAACTGATCAGAAGTCCGGTGTTGCTCGTGTAGATTTGGCATTAGTGGAAAGAACCTGGAGATGAAATTTCAGCATGACGGATTGTTTTGGTGGCTTTCTCTCTCTTTTTCTTTTTTTTTTTAAATTTTATTATTATTTTTTATAAGCAAATGCTAACCTGTTCACTGGACTTTTATTGTGTCTTTTTTTCATCCCTGTCCCATTTAGGCACCTCGTCTACTTCATGGGAATCAGTCGGCGCAGCTGATCCTCCAGGCAGCATTTCCTCTTCAGCAGCAGAACGCCTTCGCCACAAATACGCAGCAGCACCAACAGCAGCAGCAGCAGCAGCAGCAACTCCAACAGCAACATCAGCTACAGCACCAACAGCAGCAGCAGCAGCAACATCATCAACAACAGCAGCAGCAGCAGCAGTTGGCAGCTCTGAGGCCGGACAGCATGTCGGACCGTTCCGGTGCTCCACCTCAGTAACCCGGCAACAGCCAGTTGTGTGGCAAGGACCGTATCTGACCTCTTTTGCGCAGCGTGATGAAGGAGGAGTATTAGCAGTATTCAAAATGCGTACCTGTTATTTGGCGCAAAGTAAAAGGTGCTGTGTGTATGTGCCCCCAACGTTTCATCCCTCACCAAGGTCTGGATGCTTGCACTGAATTCTGGGAAGTATCACCTACACTTGCTTGAGTGGCTAGGAAGCTAACAGAGGACGCTTTGGTTTTAATTGTCCCCGATCCTAGTCAGGATAAGAGGCGAGGCAAGTCGTGAGGTGGGCTGTCCTTCACTCACACATCCGCGTATTCATTTATCTCCAGCGCTCTGGGTTACGGGCTGGAGGCGACAGTTGATACAAGACCTCAGAGAAGCCTATAGGACATTCATTGGTTCTTTTCTCTTTATTCTCCTCCTTGTTCCGCTCTCATGCACCTCGTTTCATTTTGTGTTTTTCATGTAAAAAGTGATTATGGGTCAGAAAATATTTTTAAGATTGTGATGTGGATTCAGCTTTTATTGTATAGTACACCTGTAAATTAATATGTAAATATACAGACAAAACAAAGAGAAACTAATATTTTATATGGATGCATGACATGGGAAAAAGAGTGTAGTCTGTTATTTGTAGCTTTGAATATACCTTTTTTTCCTAGCATTCAAAGGAAAAGAGTAATCACTTAATGGTTGATGCATTCACGGACCTTCTGTGTACCGTGTGTGTGTGTGTGTGTGTGTGTGTGTCTGTCTGTCTGCAAAGCAGGCAGTGCTGGTTCTGCTTCGTGTGTCACAGTTTGTTTAAAATAATAACTTCACATTTCCTAACATGATTACCAGTAACTTTAGGTTGTTCCTGTTTATACATGTAATGAAGATACATTTATTAATGTCTAGTCTGTACAGATATTTTGCGTTTGTATATATCAGAGAGCGAGAAGGCGCTGGATTCTGAGGAAGATGTAGATTCGTAATATATAAAGATAAAGTTTAATACAATGTTTAATACAACGTTTCACAAACGTTGACCATAACATACTCAGGTGTCTGATGTCCGTTTAGATGCGTATACAGTTACATGATGACATGACAGCATTCAGAAAGGTATGTTAATGTTTCATGGCCACATACTGTATCATATTTTATATATATTAAAATATATATATTAAAAAAAAAAAAATATATATATATATATATATATATATATATATATATATATATATATAGAGAGAGAGAGAGAGAGACACAAACCCACATACAGAGTGCCAAGCCATAATCTATGCTGTATAGTTTTTAACAGTAATATGTAAGCTATGAGAAAAAATTTCGCCTTACCAAACCTCATAAATCTTCGCACATGAGTCCTGTTTTTGCACGTTTAAATTTTTTTTCACCCCCGAGCGCAAGTGTGCGATAAGCAAAATGAAGTCAGTTAGCGTGATCTGGCTGCACGGAGAGAAACCAGGAATGTAAGGTGTAGGATTTTCGGACCTCGTCGTTGATGACTGTGATGCTGATTTTGTGTCAAGTTCTGCCTTTTGTACGAAATGTTAAATACTAAAAATCCAAAATCAAATATCCGGCCTGGATTTTTAAACAATCCAAAACGCAAGCATTAGCACTTATGTTAAATGGCACTTTACATTTGGAACTCTGAGGAACTTCAAACCTAGGCACGGTCTTAATTATTTGAGATAATGAACTGGAGGTTGGTGGGTGGGTGGGTGGGGTGGGATGGGTTGGGGTGGGGTGGGATGGGGGGTGGTCTTGATACTACAATATATCTAATATTGTTAAATTCTACAAGAGAATTTACATAACATTTACAAAATGGCGGCACAGCAATTAGCATCAGTGCCTCATATCTCCATGGTTACCAGTTGAATCGTGGGCTTGGGTTGAATCGTGTGTAGTTGGTGAAGTGTTCGCCAAGTATCTGAGTCGGTGTAATTTGGATTTTCCAGATTCCTCCCACCCCAGGAAACCCACCATGAAGCAGACTGAATATATAAAATTTATTCTATTCTATGCTAGAATTGTTTTTGTATATTCTACATGGGAACATAAAAGAAAATTAAAGCAGTCTTCTTCTGTTTATTTATTTATTTATTTAACATTTTTTTTAAATCCCAAGTCTGCGGAATGGATGGTTCTTTTATCCCAAGATCATGAACCAATCAGGTAGCGCCATTCCCATGTACTATATCGTAATCTAAATTCCATTTCTCTGCCTGAAACTTTGTACTGATTATACAGTCAGTGGTATTCATTCCGAAAGGAAAATAAAATACAAACATAATAGTAATCCAGATGTTCTACTTACTCTGGCATAAATATATAGTGAACACCCAGAGAATACGTTCTTTCCTGACTTCTGCCCATCATGTAGCAGTAGAGTGAAAACAAATACATTTCAGGCAGTGAAAGTGGCTTCATCCTCTATTTCTGAATATAAATGTAAAACTAGAGCTGCATGCAGTGATGATCGAGGTCCAAGCTTGATGGCCAAGAGGTGCAGGTATCATTTTTGCTATGTGAGGTCTATGAAGAATCGTCCGTCTACCATCTAAATCGAAATTTGACTATTCATTTGAACATAGGTGAATTTAAAACATTGTTAGCATAATAGGCCACACCCACTTGAAGCAATCAAAGTACCACTGTAGTGGTGGACACGAGAGTGGGCTCTGATTGTACCCACCAATGTTCGTACAGATTGGATGAACCACTCTTGAGATATAGATTTGTAATATTTGTGTCACCCTTCAGTGGTCAGTTCCTGCCATGCTAGCAAATTGCTCGCTAATGGAAATGAATGACACTTGCTAGCGATTCTAAATACCATTTTTTAGCAAGGTTGCTAGCTAGCATCTTGTCGGAAGTAGCTTGGTTTTCTTTTGTCCCCATTTTCCTCCCGAATTTAGTCATATCTAGCTCCCACCCATGAGATATCACCTTCCCTATCACACAATCACCCCCGAAATACAAAAAAACACGAAATGACTTCTGCCACTTCTTAACGGCACCCACCCACCTATGTATTATATAAAATTTATATAGAAGTTAATTTTAAAGTGTTCTATGCATGTTAATGTCATACAGGCAACGTGTATTAATATATAAATAAATTATACACCTTATAATGACAAATATATATAAATACTGTATAACAAACCTCATAACAAATCTACAGCCACGTCGAGGAGGAGAATCACTGGCGGCACTGGTGCTTGGTTGGGGCTCGTCAGCATCTCCAGAGCCTAGGCTTTAGTGCGTATCATGTTAGTGTCCAAACTCACATTCTTTTTATGGCAGTCTGTAATCCACAACGATAAGGCATTTTCCATTTTTCACAATTGTTATGGTCTGTGCTAGTGGGCGGCGTTTAACTCTCTTTCTCTCTCCTCATACACTGCGTGTACTAGTGAGGGGCGTGGCTGTTGCCCACAGGCAAAATCCAGAGAGCGCACCTAAAGCTACTCGACCGGTTTCCGTGTTGATACTCTCCCAGTGATTTTGGTTTTTGTTTTTCCCCTCACCACTACGGTGAACACGATTTTTCCCCGCACCCCAGTGCTTCCCCTGAGCTTAATAAAAGTTATTGTTTCATGAGGGAGGAAAGGTGCGTTGGATACTGGGAAATATAATCTCGACCAATCAGCTTGCTGGATTCATAGCCAATCAGAGAACACTCAAGTCAAGCAGGAAAACAGAGCATGTTAGGTAGCGTAGTTGAATGTAGTGTGCGTGAATTTTGAATAATCTTTAATTTTTTAACTTCTCAATGGGAAATCCCACGATATTGTGGGGACGCGAAGTAGGAAACACGAAGTGGCGGGGGATTACTGTACACCGTAATTCCATATGTGGAGTAGCATGCAATACAGTGTTTAAGGACAGTATAGTTGAGGCCCTGATCCTGATTGGATCATTCATGATGGTTTAACATGCAAAAAGTTTATGACCTTGCTTAGGTAGCCATGTAAAATGTGGACAGTCACCGATCTTAAGAGCTCATAACCTTCAACAACCTTAGATTTATTTACATGAGCATGTGGTTATTCCCCAACATGTTGCACACACAGTTGTATAGGACGTCTTTGTATGTTGGACTATCATTCTCCTCACTGGAACTAGGAGGCCCCAAGCTCCATAAAACTCCATGAGGACATGGTTGACCAACATTGGAGTGGGACTCAGGAGCCCTGATGCCATTCCCACTGAACACCTTTGGGATGCCAATTGCACCCCAGATTCCAATCACCAGACTACCGTCAACAATGCTCTTATTACTGAATGATCGCAAATCCAGAGCCACACCCCAAAATCTAGAGGAAAACCTTCCCAGAAGTGTAGAGGTTATCATATCATATCATAAGTCCAAAGGGAGGGTCAGGTTCCCATAAACGTTTGACTATGTGCGCAGTGTGTGTATAGTTGCCAGTTTCGGTCTTGTTTTGAAAGTGAAGTGGTCTTATTGATATCCTCAGAGATGAATCTGTTTTATATCAATGATAACATTTACCGTTCAGCACACGCACAACTTTATCCTGCAAAAAAGAAAGAACGCGGTAGGACGATTTTTTCAGGGTAGTTTAGGTAGAAACGGGTTTGTGATATTTCTTATATGCTTCATATGAGACCTGTGCATGGTAGAAGAAGAGAACTTTTCCCATGGTTCCACTTTCTCAGGATGTTTTTACCTCCAGCCATTACGAGTGCTGGTCCAATCACATGTTCACACTGCAGTATTCATCCAAATAGTACAGATAACACAGTCTCTCCAAAGACTACTGAGAATCGGTCAATGGATGATGTAGGTCTATAGTGCCCCCTTGTGGTCAGTTTTATAGTAATTTCTGAATTCCATATATTTTTTTTTTCCTACACATTGAGTGATTTCCGCCATCTTCACCTTGTCCTATCACACAGCACAGAAGACGGATTTCTTCTGGACGGGTGTAAGATATATAAAATGCATTTTGATTGAAATTGAAAGCAATTGTTTGTTGCCACCTCAATTTTTAAGCATTTATTCCTCATTAAAAGTCAATGTTAATTGGTGTGTATGATTCTATACCAAGTTATTGGCAGCTTTTAAGAACTATTTAAGATTTAATACCCCTCCCCCCAATATTTTTAGTTGGAATATCAGTTCTCTGAGAGATTGCTAAGGAACGCTTGAGTGGCAGTACTTTTTTAAAGAATGAATGTAAACCAGCATCACTTTGCACCCCGTATAGTACATAAGCTTCATCTTAACTCAGCATCAATAAATATTATTTTCAAGCAGTGCACAAGCTGTATCTATTTTTCTATGGCAAGATCAGACCGCGAGTTGGAATATAGGTATCGGTGAGAAAGGAAGCAGTAAATTATAGGAGAGTTTAAAGGATAACGTTCAGCAATGTATTTAAACAAACTCTGACACATGAGAGAACCAGATTAAATTGTCTTCTCATGAAGCGGTTGGGCTCAAGCCAGAGCCGTTCCTCCCTCCATCTGTTGAGAGAGAGATGGAGTGAGGTGAGCATCATAATCTAACATCTTTAAAAAAAAAAAAAAATTACTGCCAAGGAATTGATTCTAAAGAATGGTCTTTCATATATATTTTTAAAAGTATATACTACACGGGAACAAAAAAGCGAAGCAAAGTAAAATGAGTTTTAATGTTTTATTTTCACTTTTGATTGAAACATCCTGATTTTAAAGGCTGGAGAATGTCTTCTGATTGAAGGAAAGCCATCAAATGATTATTGATTTTGCATCATAGTTATGATGGGATAAGTTGAACAATTATTGTTCAAATGAATCGTAGAAGATCGTAACGCGATTAGCGACTTTGAAAATAAAAGTTAGAGAATTCAGATTTCGTATGATGCACAATTATTTGTTGTTGGCGGATTGTGACCCCCTGACCCGAATAATTCTCTGTATCATACTTCACCTTATTCAGTAACTACATAATATCCTGAGCTCAGATCAATCACAACCAATCAGATCACACCATTCCCGTGAAGTATATACCAGACATTTATACTCAACATGTCAGTAATTAACACACAGTTGCTGTTCTTTTTTCTTATTTTTATTTTGTTTTTAGAACAGTATTTTTTACAGTCATGATTATTTTATTTCTGAGTATTAATTTATTAAAGATGCAAAAAAAAAAAAAAACATAAAAAAAACAATAAAAATCCACTGAGCTTAGTTATCACCAACCCAGTTCCTGGAGATTTACCTCTGAGGTCGCGAACCTTCATCCATCGTTCCCACCTGACCATTTAACCCACAGGGGCCATGTGGCTGAAGGTTTTTGTTTCAACCAAGCAGCAGCACACCTGACTCGGCTCATTGAAATAACTGATCTGAGTCTTCAGGCAGTTGATTGGTCAGTCTCTGTACAGAGCACACGGATTGACCAATCAGCTGCCTGAAGACTCAGATCATTTTTTTTTAAACGAGAAAAGTCAGGTGTGCTGCTGTTGCTTGGTTGAAGCAAAAACCTGCAGCCACCCCACCCTCTGTGGCACGAGTTTGACACCCTTTTAATCACCGACTTTAAGGAATTCCTGATCAGTTAACCCTTTAAGGCCAAAATTATTTTTTACAGTTTATAAAAAAAATCTAAATCTAAAGGCCTGGAAAACACCCTGAATACATTTCTTTCAACAAAATTATAACACTGATACTAGTAATAATAATAGCACTCTTCAAATTCGTGAACACCATCCTGCGCACTCGAGGTCGGGCACGTGGGATCAAGCTGTGTTGTATCAGGTGACACCACAACAAGTATAGAATGTGTGTAGTGGTTAGCATTTTTTGAAAGAGAACCATATGGTCCTGTTGGGGGTTAAAGGGTTCAATGAGCACCTGGAGTCCCTCCCGTGGTTTACCTGCTGTTTTAGTGTAGAGTCAGCTTTGTGTCCAACTGAACTAGGCCGTAGTGCGTTGTACAGGGACATTCACTCAATTACGGCATCGCGCAGAACGACTTAGCTTTATCATTTATATACAACTGAGCAATTGAGGATTAAGGGCCTTGTTCAATGGTGGTATCGGGACTTGACCCCTGACCTTTAGAATAAGTAAACCAGAGCCCTTTTCAGTTCGCCAACACTGCCCGACTAGTCATAACACAGTATTTTAGCTTCCTGTTTACAAACGTAGATGTTTCACATAAAAATTACGAATCATGCTGTTTATGGTAGTTTAATGGTGGTAATGAATTTAATTAATTTATAAAGAGTGCACCCGAGTAGCAATATGGCGGTCAGTCGGGGAATCCCGTGATGGTAGAAACAGCCGAGGGAGTCCTGAATGCACCTGCCCCGGATATCGAAGCAGTTGAGACTCTGACGTGCCCACCACTCGAGGCATTGTTTCAGGCGTAAGGGTTTCCCGACTGCTGAATGTGTGTGATAGATTTTGGATCTCCAGAAACAGACTTGGGGAACACCGATCATCGAGAGAAATTTGCAAACATTTTGGTGGCAGCTGGTTGAACGTTGTCTCAGAAACAGTCACCTGTGTCCATCGTGTCGTTAACTGTGAGTGTATCACAGCGGGCTGGTGTGCCACCTGCTGACCGCCCTTATATATATATTATTATTATTATTGCAACACTACAGGGTGATCACCACTAGAGGCGCGATAGAAAACGTGACTGCTGTGGATCATGGATAGCAGATTGGGGCGATCACTTTTCGTTCTCAAATTTGACGTTCTTGGTTCGTAAATTCATCACAAAAAAAAAAAAAAAAAAAAATCGAAAATGTTTAATTTCTGTGAGTGTTGCAAAACCAAGATCTAAAACAGAATAGTCTCAAACAGTACGCGCCAGTCGTGCGAAGGAGGCGAAGGCGTATCACTCAGATTATTTGTTTTGATTCACGAGAAAAAGCAACAATTTGGAGACTTCCACCCAGAAAGCGTGAGAAACGTTTGAGATGTGTTGACATTTGCCATATTCCGTATATTTTGGCACGGTTTGTTTATAATTATTCGCAAATGGCTCGATAACAAGAAGCCAAATAAAGCGTGACTGATTGTATTTAAATCGATCGTGCGACTGTCTCACAACTTTTGCGTGATGTATGTATCCAAGCCACAAAATTTTTGCTTACATGGGGTAGTGTCAATATCTTGAGACAAATGTCAAAATTCGTAAAATAAAAACCAACCAAAAAAAAACCAGAAACGGTTTGCGTCGGTTGCTTTTCTATCGCGACTCTGATGTGATCAGGATTTAGTTCCACAACGTGGCATCCGGTGGCTCCTTTAAGAATTTCGTTGTAATTTCGAAAGAGGAAACCACGAGTTTCCTTCCTATCTGATTCTGAATGCTGATCGTTGGGGGCGGAGATGAGGAGTTAATATGAACAGGAGGTGCTGAAGGTGCGAATTCGGCTGGACCGTACGTGAAGATTAAACACGGCCACCTCCAGTCCAGCCCACACCAGTTACAGTCTCTCCCTCTCTTCCCTAACGTGAACACTTGAAACATCATGATCTTCGTGCATTGTTCACAAATCAGCCACCTTTACCATGATCGTTCCATAAAAACGCTTCCTGTAGTTTCTACTGGTCTTCAGTGCAACTTACATCTGTCAGATGGTGTCATTCATTTTTTTTTTTTTTTTTTTATAAATATAGCCAAAGAGCTGCAAGTAAAATTAAGAATTTTTTTAAAAAAATCTTTTGTTCTATCTCTCTTTTTTTTTTAATAAAGGATTTGCTCGTCTTTGGAAGTTACTTGAAGCCCTAAATGAAACAGGAGCTGGTTCATGGAAGATGTTGTGTAGTCTCTACATGAACACGTACGGTTCCAGTTGTCCTTCAGTGTTTTCTTGTGTGTTTGGCTTTTTTTTTTTTTTTTTTCTAATAAAGCAGAACACCTCTGGTTGGCGCCTGAAATAACCTGGTCACTACAGTACATGGTTTACGGGGTGGATGGGGTTTCATTACGTCCTTTCACTGCAATTCGGGTTGAACTTTTTTTTGATTACGGTTCATGAACAGAGCAACACTGTTGAGTTCAGTGAGGAAGATGAAGGCGGTGGTTTTGTAATATCGAAGTACGTGCTGCATTGGGTTCATTTGATGGGCCGTGCTAACAGAACCACATGAAAACCCACATGACGGTGCAGTTTGAGCTCTTCAGTCGATTTTGAAAATAAACGTTTCAAAACAAGTACATCTCACACAGACATGTTCTCTAAATGTGCTCGATCCTCGTTCTTCGGTAAATAAAACAGCAGGTGATCTCTGACGAATCCTAAAACTCGTATTCGGATTTGCTTTACAAATTTCCTCCACAGGCTTATTTTTCCACTGTTTTGTTTCTGTATGGAAATCCAGCAGGAGCCGAATCTGGAGCAGGGGAGGGGAAAAACCCAACACACATTACTAAGAATCAACAAACTAGTCCAACTGTACCGTTTTCCGTCTCGGGGTTCGGACGGCGGCGTCTTGATTAGCACGTTCGCCTCACAGAAACATGGTGCTAGGTTTGAGTGCTTATTTGGCATGCACATGTTCTCCCTGAGCTCGTGTGGGTTTCCGCCGGTTTCCTCCCACAGTCCAAAGACAGGCTAATCGTCTATTCTAAATCGTCCCAGGTGTCAATATGAACGGTGTTTGTTGGCCCTTCGATGGTCTGGCCAGCTGTTCAAGGTTTACCCTGTCTTCTTCCAGTGCGGACTGAGACGGGCTTCGTTCTCCCTGTGACCCTAATAGGGTTAAGCGGCTTGGCACACAAGTGAGCGAGTGCCTCTCGTCTGAAGACAAAAATACAGACGTGAGTCCATAATGAGTTTAATTTATTATTTACAGTAATATGCAGTGATCGCCTCTGCACAACGAGTAATGAACGTACATGTCCTTCACAGATGAATAAATCAAGTCAAATATTGACAGAATTAAGTCATCTTAAACGGTACAGAACCCAGCAAGGTGCCCTGACACTCCTACAGTACTTGGACAACAGAAAAAAAAAATTCTCTAAAGATGAATAATAAAAGCTTTTCCTAGACAAGTGTTTCATTTTTAAAGGAAACAGAGCACTAATAAACAATTAAATATAGAAAAAGGATTTAAAACAAACAAAAACGCTTTTATTCTGTTAAGAGCTTAGTGTGTGTGGGGGGTAATCTGTATGGATGCAGCTGGAGTGGAGGACAGGATCAGTTGACATTTCCAATGAATATTTTATCCCCACCCCCCCAAAAAAAAGGAAGAAGTTTTTGCCCTCGCTGGTTGGTTGGAAATCACATGTTCTCACTAAGACAGACGAAGCCAGCTGTGTGTTCGCTCAGACACCAAGCTCACAGACGTGATGTTTCTCCAACAAAGCTGTAGTGGAAGGAGAGAAAGCCACGCCTCCCATCCCAAGAGCATGTCCAGTTTTGCACTTGAGCTCCTGAGCACAGATGGCTGTGACATCACGGGGTTTCAAACAACTTTTGTAGTCAATGGGGGGGTGTTGATCATCACAGACTGAAGTCTCAGTGTTTAAATTTGTTCTGAAGGTCCAGGGCTGAAGCAGTTCAAAACAGGTTTGGGTTTTTTTCCCCTTTGTCTCTCTGCTTTCAGTGGCCATGAGATATAGTGTCTCGAAATGTTTTGTCCAACATTCAGGATGAGTGTTGCAAGCGGCCTGCTTTTTTTTTTTTTTTTAAAACATCTTACGACACTGAGGTTGTACCGAGATGCAAAGTAAAAGAATTTATTCTAAACCTATGAGAATTTCCTTGAGTCGACTTAAGGATGTGGCTAATTTATTGCCTAAATGTACCAGGCTCACTATTAAAGCTTAGAAGTCTGGCGTGCGAGACCTCTCACTGCATTTCCCTGGAAACAGACATCGTCCGGAGTGAAAGGACACCGAGAACATCGTTAGCCTTCTAAAGCCGGACGCTTCCTCCTTGCTCATGCTCATTTCAGAGATGCACTGCAAGTCCAAACGGCCCGATGAGCCCATGCACACAGGGTTGTGGTCATGATGGAAGGAAAACAGAATGCACAACTACATCGTCAATTTGATAGGAGGAGAGAAATAAAGGAATTAAATCATTATTATGGGAAACCCAGCACACAATTACAGGAAGAAAGGAATAAAAAAACCCAAATCAAAATAAATCCAATGTCACTTCTAACGACTGGGTTCAACACTTGCCAATTGTTTTCTTATACACACACACACACACACACACACACACACACATACACATACCACCACCACTCAATAGCAGCCTTTGTGTACAGTCCGTCTTTGTGAATACAGCACTTCAGAGCTGGAGTTCACAACTTGAACCCATAAAGTCTGTCCTCTAATCAGAATCCGGTATCCGGCTTGATGAAGAGCGCTGAGAAAGCGAAGGCGAGGAACACGATCCCACCGATGATTGTAACTGTGGAAATCAACCCAAAAAACTTATGCTGCATCCTTCTTTTACTACAAATAAACACTACATGGATTAATCTGCTCCATAACAAATCTTACCGGACCGCACTGATATTTTCTGAGCCACCATCCTTCCACCAACCACAGCCAGGCCTGTGCACAGGCAATGCCCCAGAGTTCCACCCACTGCCACACCAAATGGATCCTGCAACAAACAACTTGGTGTCAAAAAAAAAACCCAACACACTCAGGTCCACTTCCGTAAATCAGATCAGGTGGACTGCTCCCTCATACAAATACATGAGCACCATGGCGTTCCGTCTGTAAGTGGACTTTGATTCTACTCAGAACATCAAGAACTGGTTGAGGATCTTTGAACTGCCTCAGTAGAAAAGCGGCATCTTTTCCATTCTGGTCTCTTACACTATCCTTTCGTTGTTCACCTCCTGCTCTTCCATACACGGTAAAGTCAAGTAGAAGTGTGTGTACGTGCATGCGTGCGTGCGTGTGTGTAAGATTACCGACCTCCCGTGCTGCCAGAACGATGGTGGCGAGCTGCGAGCGATCACCCCATTCAGCAAGGAAAGTAAGACTAAGTGCCTGGATGAAGATGGGTGAGATACAACTATGCCACTTCCTCGGAGGCAGCATGGCCGTTGCTGTCCCCGCCTCTACATCAGGAGCCCCGTTTGCCAGCTTATAACGCTGAAGCTGTAAATACAGCACCCAGTCACTCCATCGTCACCTCTCAGTGTACGGATTAAAACCATATACTTAGAACAAGTGTAAATCATCACCGTGAATAGTTTCAGCTCAACCACAGCGGGACCAGTCAACTCACCTCCTCATCTTTCTTCTTAATTTCAGCCTGTACCTCCTCAAGCTCCTCCTGGCCTTCGTCCGCACTCATCCTCAAGCCCTCTCTCAGCATCCGCACGCCAAAAATGGCAAACAGCGCCGTGGAAATGTAGTAGGTGTAGATCCGCGGGATGATGGTGGTGGCGTAACCGAAGAGGACTAATGACAGGACATAAAATGTTCACATTAGAAGTACATTTACTGTATTTTTATTTCAGTCTTCAGTCCCTACAACCGTACTGTACATACTCGTACTCAGGTAATGACATTTACTGTACACTCACACCAACAATGTAACGGACTGTGATTACCACAAACTACAGCTTCATGAAACACTCGGCAGAAAATAAAATGTGATTGTGCATGAGAGGTTTAGGATCATGGAGAGTTGAAAGAGAATTAAAATGTTAAAAGGGTTTGTGTGTCCGAATAATCCTAGGAGTTATGTTGTCAGGGGAATTTTGCCCCTGGTAGGGTCACTCAAGGAGAACAGGTCCTAAGTGAAGGTCCAGACAAAGCACGAAAAGGAGACACTGTTCTGCCCTCTCATGGACCCACCACCGGTGGGAGGGGCTATAGGGGTCAGGTGCAGTGGGCGTTGGGTGGTAGCCGAAGGAATAGGTTCTGTCAGACTGAGTCTTAGCTGCCGACTCCAACTCTTAGAACATGGAATGTCACCTCCCTGGTGGGGAAGGAGCCTGAGATGGTGGACAGATACCAACTAGATGTAGTCAGACTCACCTCAACGAATAGCTTGTTTTTTGAAACCCACTGTCTCGATGCCCACACATTGGATTTCTCCTTTGTAGACGAAAGAGTAGCCTCCATCCACCTTCAGGTAGGTGGGTGGTTCCTGACTGTTTGTGCTTATGCACCAAATGACAGTTCAGAGTACCCACCCTTCCTGTAGTCTTTAGGGGGTGTGTTGGAGAATGCTCCCCGGGGGCTCACTCGTCCTGTGAGACATCAACGCCAATGTGGGCAACGAGATAGTATAACCTGGAAGGGTGTGATCGGTAGAAACGGCCTCTCAAGTCTGAACCCAAATGGCTTTCGTTGTTGGACGTCTGTGCTCATCATGGTTTGTCCATCACGAACATCATATTCGAACATAAGGGTGTCCATAAGTGCACTCGGTACCAGGACACCCTAGGCTGCATGTTCTGGACACTCGGGTGAAGAGGGGACATGGAATCCGAATGAGACATGAAACATGGCCACTGACACCAATAACAGCTCTATCTTTCAAATATTAATGTGATATTTGTTCTAGTTGATTGACTTTAAGCCCAAGGTGGGAAATCTTATATTTGACCTAAGAATCTGACAGCACCAAGAAGGCTGATCTCAATGCTTTCAACCAACGTTACTGCTGTTTATTACTGATCAGAAAAAATAAATATGAACAACACGCTTCATAAGTAATGGAAAGAAAGCCCTTTTAATTAAGTGTATGGCTTTGCTAATGGAACCACAAATTGGGACACGTAGTCTAAATTTTCAAGTTAAATAAAACAAGACAGCAATCATGCCCTTCAAAGGAGAAAAAAAAATATCCCTCAAGGATTTGTTTTTTTGATTGAGAGTTTTGTTTAATTGTAAATCTTTCATACATTAATGATTGTAATAACGCTCGTATATACCGAGTGGTTTATTTAATTAAATCGGCCCACAACGGTGGTTTGAGAAACTACAAAATGTAAGTATAATATTAAAAAAGCATACAAAAGATATCATGTCCGGGTTTGTCCTGTTTGGGAATCATTTTTATTCCATTAGTGAAACCAAAACTCCCATTAATCTTCAACATCCAGCATGTTCTCCGTGCTGTTTTGGGTTCCTGTGCTCAATTGTAGACAGGTGGAATTAAAGTAAGCTTTTCAAGATGAAAATCATGCTGTCTGGGGTATATTAATGCAGCCATGAGGTGGGGGGGCACTAACCAGTGTCTCTCCCCCTCATGCCGGTCCCAAGCCCGGAGAAATGCAGAGGGTTGTGTCAGGAAGGGCATCCAACGTAAAACCAATGCCAAATATTTATGATGAAAATCAGAAGTATTACCCCCATACTGGATCGGTCGAGGCCCGGGTTAACAACGACCGCCATCAGTGCTGTCAATCAACAGGGTGCTGATGGAAATTGGACTACTGTTGGTCGAAGACGTCGAAGAAGGAGAGGTGGGAGGCGTGTCCGTAGGCAGAGAGAGAAGAGGAAAGGCATGAGTCTAGGACTGAGAGTGGGGACTTTGAATGTTGGAACTATACAAAGAAAAGGTACAGAGCTGGCTGACATGATGCAGAGGAGGAAAGTGGACATACTGTGTGTTCAGGAGACCAGGTGGAAAGGTAGCAAAGCTAAAAGCTTAGGAGCAGGGTTTAAGCTATTTTATCACGGTGTGGATGGGAAGAGAAATGGAGTCGGAGTCATCTTGAAGGAGGAGTTTGTCAGGAATGTTCTAAAAGTGAAAAGAGTGTCAGACAGAGTGATGAGTCTCAAGTTAGAAATTGAAAGTGTAATGCTCAATGTTGTTAGTGCTTATGCCCCACAGGCAGGATGTGAGCTAGAAGAGAAGGAGAGATTCTGGAGTGACTTAGATGAAGTGATGCAGAGTACCCCCAGAGGTGAAAGAGTGGTCATTGGTGCAGACTTCAATGGACATGTTGGCACAGGCAACAGAGGGGACGAGGAAGTGATGGGCAGGTTTGGTATCCAGGACAGGAACGCAGAAGGACATATGTTGATAGATTTTGCAAAAAGGATGGAAATGGCTGTGGTGAATACTTTCTTCCAGAAGAAACAGGAGCATAGGGTGACTTATAAAAGCGGAGGTAGGAGCACACAGGTAGGCTACATCTTGTGTAGGCGATGTAATTTGAAGGAAGTCAGTGACTGCAAAGTAGTAGTGGGTGAGAGTGTTGCCAAACAGCATAGGATGGTGGTGTGCAGGATGACTCTCATGGTGAGAAAGGTGAAAAAGGCAAAGGCAGAGCAGAAGACAAAGTGGTGGAAGCTGAAAAAGGAAGAGTGTTGTGTTGTCTTCAAGGAGGAGTTGAAACAGGCTTTGGGTGGCCAGGAAGTGCTTCCAAATGACTGGACAACCACAGCAAATGTGATCAGCGACACAGGTAGGAGAGTACTTGGTGTGTCCTCTGGAAGGAAAGTAGATAAGGAGACTTGGTGGTGGAATGAGGAAGTGCAGGAGTGTGTACAAAGGAAGAGGTTAGCTAAGAAAAAGTGGGACATAGAGAGGACCGAAGAGAGTAAACAGGAGTACAGGGAGACACAGCGAAAGGCGAAGGTAGCAGTGGCTAAGGCCAAACAGAGGGCGTATGATGACTTGTATGATAGGTTGGAAAGTAAAGAGGGAGAAAATGATCTATACAGGTTGGCACAGCAGAGAAATAGAGATGGGAAGCACGTGCAGCAAGTTAGATTGATAAAGGACAGAGAGGGAAATGTATTGACTGATGACAGAAGTGTGCTGGGAAGATGGAAAGAGTACTTTGAAGAGCTGATGAATGAGGAAAATGAGAGAGAAAAAAAAAAGAGTAGAAGAGGTGACCATTGAGGAGCAGGATGTAGCAAAGATCAGTAAGGGTGAAGTGAGAAGGGCATTGAAGAGGATGAAGAATGGAAAGGCAGTTGGTCCTGATGATATACCTGTGGAGGTATGGAAGTGTCTAGGAGAGGTAGCAGTAGATTTTCTGACAAGAACATTCAACAAGGTACTAGAGAGTGAGCAGATGCCGGAGGAGTGGAGGAGAAGTGTGCTGGTGCCCATTTTTAAGAACAAGGGAGACGTGCAGAGTTGCAGCAACTACAGAGGGATAAAGTTGATGAGCCATACGATGAAGTTATGGGAAAGAATAGTGGAAGGCTGTCAGGCTGACAGACGAGGTGAGACAAGAATCTCCATGGACTATGATGTTTGCAGATGACATCGTGATCTGTAGTGAGAGCAGAGAACAAGTGCAGGAAAATCTAGAGAGGTGGAGGTATGCCCTGGAAAGGAGAGGAATGAAGGTTAGCCTCAGAAAATCAGAATACATGTGTGTGAATGAGAAGGACCCAGGAGGAACGGTGATGTTACAGGGAGCCGAGATAACGAAGGTGGAGGATTTTAAGTACTTAGGCTCAACAATCCAGAGCAATGGAGTGTGGGGAAAAGAGGTGAAGAAACGTGTGCAGGCAGGCTGGAATGGTTGGAGAAAAGTGTCCGGTGTGATGTGCGATAGGAGAGTGTCAGCAAGAATGAAGGGAAAAGTGTACAAGACGGTGGTGAGGCCAGTGATATTGTATGGCTTAGAAACAGTGGCGCTGAGGAAAAGGCAGGAGGCAGAGCTGGAGGTAGCAGAGATGAAAATGTTGAGGTTCTCTCTGGGAGTAACGAGGATGGATAGGATCAGAAATTAGTATATCAGAGGGACAGCCCACGTAAGATGTTTTGTAGACAAAGTCAGAGAGGCTAGATTGAGATGGTTTGGACATGTACAGAGGAGGGATAGTGAGTATATTGGCAGTAGGATGCTGAGGTTGGAACTACCAGGCAGAAGGCCTCGAGGAAGACCAAAGAAGAGATTTATGGATGTGGTGAAGGAAGACATGAAGGTCGTTGGAGTCAGAAAAGAAGATGCGGAGGACAGGGTGAGGTGGAGGCGGATCATTTGCTGTGGCGACCCCTGAAGGGAGCAGCCGAAAGTAAAAGAAGAAGAAGAAGAAGAAGAGGGGTAGCTTGATATTCAAGTAATTTATAAACAGTGATCCCAAGAAGCAGACTCGGGGGGAAAACTATAGCGAATTTAAAAATAAAGAAATAAATAAACAGTGTTCAGTTCAGGATGAATGTGCGTTGGTTAATCTCGGCATTTAGGATTGTTTCAGGGTTATTCCTGGGTGTGTGTGCATCTATATATAAATAGTATTCACACTCATTATATGCATACATACACACAAACACATTTTACTGGATGTTAATCATGTAATGCATGTTACTGGATAATACGTAAGAATAAAAGCATAAAATCTTATTAAAATATGTACAGTTGTTCCAATATCTACCGTTAGACGTCGTCATTCCCGTGAAACAGCTATTGTTTTGAATTAATTAGTTTATACACGGTATACGTCTGTTTATCGGCTACTCTCATTTTCATTCAAGCTGAAAATAGATTCTTATGAACCGCATATTATTGAAAATTGCATTCGTGAATAAAGTACAGAACTTGGAATGGTTATTTCATATACAGTATTGGCCTGCCAACTCTCCTGACCTGAACCCCATAGAGAATCTGTGGGGTATTGTGAAGAGAAAGTTGAGAGACACCAGACCCAACACTGTGGATGAGCTTAAGGCCGCTATCGAAGCATCCTGGGCCTCCATAACACCTCAGCAGTGCCACAGGCTGATTGCCTCCATGCCACGCCACATTGAAGCAGTCATTGGTTCGGACATGTACAGAGGAGGGATAGTGAGTATATTGGTAATAGGATGCTGAGGCTGGAACTACCAAGCAGAAGGCCTAGAGGACGACCAAAGAGACGATTCATGGATGTGGTGAAGGAGGACATGAAGGTCGTTGGTGTAAGAGAAGAAGATGCAAAGGATAGGGTGAGATGGAGGCAGATGATTCGCTGTGGCGACCCCTGAAGGGAAAAGCCGAAAGGAAAAGAAGAAGAAGGATAGGCCGAATAGTTGATATGTTTATTTATGGGTTTAAAATACATTTTTGACAAACTGTAAATAAGGCGTCTTAAATCTCTTATCAGTGTTATTATGAACAGCAGCAGAAGTATTAACCCAAGTACAGCTGTGTATCTATTATATCTACTACCTCACCCCGTCCTATTAAAAATATAAACTTCACCATTGACAAAATCCAGGCCACGAAAGTAATAAGATTATTTAGATTCGTTATATCTTCCCTGGATTCACTGATCCATCAGGCTTCAGTGGACAACGGTTGATTTCTCTCAGTCACTTATTAGCATGTTTTCCCATTTAGTTTACCATATGAAACTTGAAATGACTGCCTTTCTTTACATTAGAAATATAGCCCACTACACATCAGCTTTTAGGCAACCAGTTTAGCTAAATAATGAGGAAATTGGTAGACATGTTAACCGGATTGTATTCTCACTGCGCAGAGTATATGGTTTGGTTCCCTCCTCTCCCCAAGTCGAAATGAAAGTCAGTTTCCCACTGCTGGTCGCATGACTGTGACTCAGAATATAAAAATCCAGCCGAGCCTCAGGTTCCTGAAAATTAAATCCACACATGCACATTGACCACAAACCAAGATGGCAGCCAAACGAAAAAACACTTAACGACCTGCATATCTTACTAATTTAAAGCTTCTAGAAGGTGGACATACTGTGTTTTCAGGAGACCAGGTGGAAAGGTAGCAAAGCTAAAAGCTTAGGAGCAGGTTTAAGCTGTTTTATCATGGTGTGGATGGGAAAAGAAATGGAGTAGGAGTCATCTTGAAGGAGGAGTTTGTCAGGAATGTTCTAGAAGTGAAAAGAGTGTTCGACAGAGTGATAAGTCTCAAGGTAGAAATTGAAGGTGTGGTGTTCAATGTTGCTAGTGCTTATGCCCCACAGACAGGATGTGAGCTAAAAGAGAAGGAGAGATTCTGGAGTGACTGAGATGAAGTGAATTGGCAATGACATCTGCCATCCATACAGCAGGATGCGAGCGGGGATTTTCAGTGCAAAACAAGATCTTGTCCAAGAAGCGGAATAGGCTCAATGTCAGCATGCAGGACAAGCTCATGAAGGTTCAGCTTGCAGGAAAGGTGGACCTGCACAAAGCACTCAAGATGCGGAAAAATGCCAAGCCACAGAAGAATATATGACAACATAAATATTAGATCAAGAATTCATCAGTGACTGTCAGCATTGTTTTCTTTCATTTTTTTTTCATGAGTATGAAAGTGATTATAAAAACTTTATTTTATTTTTATGTAATTATTTTTTCATTTTATATATCATGTATGACCTCGATGTTTTTAAGTTTGTTTTATCTGTGAACTTAATCTTATAAAATGTACTTTGGTAATGATTTATTTGAAGTTTATGCATTTTGGGGCAAATATTTTACGTTATTTGGCAGGACTCATTACTGTTACATTTGGACCCATACTGTCCCAATCTGCAAGTCTCTGGGACTCCTTATGTTCTTGAGCAAAATCTGTGGGAAGGACCGGAACCGAAAAACGGGGGCCTACTGCAATTCATTTACATTTTTTAAATGCCCCATTGAGTCCTATGGATCACACTGGTAAAATATATGACAGACATGCTGCTCATAAACCAGGCAAATTCTTTCAATTAATTTCTTTGGTCGACAATATTTTAAGCCATTTACACAAAATCAGGAAAGGTACACGCATAACTGGAGAACATTTGCACAACAGTACCAACAAGTTCTATTCAAAGCCTGTTCAGTGTTTCGCTGACCTTGATCAGACTTTGGTAAATAGGATCTAATTACTGAAGCACAAACACAAAATTCACATATTTACATAAGAACAAATAAATCCTTGAGGTTATGGTACCTGACAGGCAGGTCATGAGACCCAGAGCCAGCATGGCCCCTGCCAAGACAGTAAGACGGTTATAACGCATGGCCATTATGGCGGCGATGAAGAAAGTCTTATCTCCCAGCTCGGACACGATGATGACCGAAATCGCTGCCACAAATGCATGGATAAATCCCAAGTTGTCATTACTGGGCTCATCTGGACTGATGGCTGGAGCTTCAGGTTGACCAGTCGGAGCTTTCTGTGTAAAGAGACAAAATTATTTTTGCTATTTCATTAGAAATCAGTGTGCATGATACCGATGCAACAATAACATGACCTGCCTGAATATTAATCGACTCTGGTATAAATATTGACATACGTTTGCACACAATAGGCAAAGTAATATAAAGGAAGTGTGTAAATGTCATTTTAACCATGACATGTCTGTGGGCAGAGAATAGGCTTTTTCAGAAGTTACATAAAACCCTTTTACTTTTTTCCATTCTAAAAGGACTTAAAAAACTAGATACCACATTAATTTGGAATAGTTTGAATACAACCAAAATTAATGAATAGGACTCCATGCAGATGAATGAATTGTGGGGAGAATGTGTCACTACTTGCTTATATCTGGATGACATTTGGCAAAAATACCCTGATAATGGGAGAAAGCCGAAAGAAAATCTCTCTCTCTCACTCTTTAGGCCCTTAAAAACATACATAAGGATGGTATTTTAAATGTATGAGGTTTGAAAATTTGATAGCAGGGCTTTCAAGTTAGGCCAATTACCAGCTGCAATGTCGTCGACTCAAGTTCTTTGATACGTCTAAAAAAATTTTAAAAAATAAAATAAAAAAAATCTGTACATTTCTTACATGCATTGTTCCCATCATCTCACACAGGTATTATATATTAGCAGAGCTCATGCAAGACATTCCTTAGGGTAGCACCATTGAAAACGAAGTGCCATTTCACGTATGTCCAACTGTAACCATGGGAACCCTGTAATCAAGTCAAGTGATGTGACATTGTTAACAGCACAAGTTCCTCTACAATAATAATAATAATTAATAATAATAATAATACAACTTCTTAAAATATATTCAAATGAATATTATTAGTTTGTGTTTTTTCTTTGGGCACTTTGGAGTAAACCCACACATTTTATCGATACAGTCGGCCCTCTACTTACGAAATTAATCCGTTCCACAACACGGTCTCCCTCTATCTCTCTCTCACACGCACCTCTTCCTTTCTCTGGTGTGTTTTGCTGAATGCGGGCTCCGCCCACATGCAACGCGCAGCTGACGGAACAATTCTATTTAAATGTTTAAATGGACAGGGTGTTGTATTTAAAGCGGAATTATAGTACCTGTTTGAAAGATCAGAGGTCCTGATTCAATATTAACTTGCTTCCTTGTGAGATCAGAGGTCTTGTCCCACGGAGCACTCTGCTCATGCTCCTTCTGCTTCAATATCGTCTCGATTGTAGAGGGGTTTCGGTGATAACGAAATATAACGCTTCATGATCAATCTCAAAACAAGGCAATAGTTCTGTTCAACTCTCCTTCACGCGTGTGACAAAAAAGAAGTATGGGTACAGGTCAGCTCCCTCCTGGCCAATGGGAGGCCAGCGGGGCAGGATGTTGGGAGACAGCCAATGACAGAGCAACTCGCGCACCGTGTGAAATTTTGATTGGCGCGTTTGGTGCTTTTCGTAAGACGAGGTTGTTTTGTATACAGAGGATGAAAACTTAGGAAAATGTTTTTCGTAACCTGGAGTTTTCGTACCCAGAGGGTTTCGTAAGTAGAGGCCCAACTGTACATATCACACAAACACACTGGTGCCTCACTTTACGAAAGTCTAACCAAATGAAAAATGCAGTTTACGAAACGCATTTTCCGAAAACTTTTGTCTCTGTATACGAAACAAGTTCACGTTACAAAAGAGCCATCTTAAAAATTCAAATTGCGCCATTCAAAACTTTCAAACAATACACGAGCTGCTCTCCCATCAATGACATTCAAATATCCCGCCCCGCTAGCCTCCCATTGGCTAACAACTGAGCTATCGTTCATGTCGCCTTCACTCGAGCGCCATTTTGGACAGGTCCACCTGACGCCATCTTGGACAGGGATCCCATTAGCTAAGAAGGATGACGCAGCGACCTCCCATTGCCTATTATGGAGTGGAATCCACCATAATGCTTTTCATGTAAAGGAATGACTTACTGTTTTTTTATGCTTTATTTCTTGACACAGGCTTTTAAAATTCCATAAACATTTGTAAGATGAAAACTCTGCTAAGAAGACATGGTCAACACACACACGTGCGCACACACGTGTGACTTCCGGTGCAAGTGAGAAGAAACGGGCTCAGGTGATATCACAAAGGAATATGGCCAAACCAGTCTACCAGTGGTACGATATTGAAGCAGAAGGAGGTCTTAAACGGTATGCTTTTATAATTTTTAAAGGGTTCAGGGGGTAGTACTGGAAGGCTTGGAACGAATCATGCATTTTACATGTAAAATGCGTTTCAATTTACGAAAAATTCAGGCTACGATAAAGGATCTGGAACGGATTCATTTCGTAAAGTGAGGTACCACTGTGTGTGTGTGTGTGTGCGTGTGTGTGCGTGTATGTATACACACACACACACACACACACACACACACTAGTCCGTCTCAAAAAATTAGTATATTGTGATAAAGTTCATTATTTTCTGTAATGTACTGAGAAACATTAGACTTTCATATATTTTAGACTCATCGCACAGAACTGAAATATTTCAGGTCTTTTATTGTTTTAATACTGATGATTTTGGCATACAGCTCATGAAAACCCAAAATTGCGATCTCAAAAAATTAGCATATCATGAAAAGGTACTCTAAACGAGCTATTAAACTAATCATCTGAATCAACCAATTAAGTCTAAACACCTGAAAAAGATTCCTGGGGCTTTTAAAAACTCCCAGCCTGGTTCATTACTCAAAACCGCAATCATGGCCAGAAGGCCATCATTGACACCCTCAAGCAAGAGGGTAAGACACAGAAAGAAATCTCTGAGCGAATAGGCTGTTCCCAGAGTGCTGTATCAAGCCACCTCAGTGGGACGTCTGTGGGAAGGAAAAAGTGTGGCAGAAAACGCTGCACAACCAGAAGAGGTGACCGGACTTTGAGGAAGATTGTGGAGAAGGGCCGATTCCAGACCTTGGGGGACCTGTGGAAGCAGTGGACGGAGTCTGGAGTAGAAACATTCAGAGCCACCATGCACAGGCGTGTGCAGGGAATGGGCTACAGGTGCCGCATTCCCCAGGTCAAGCCACTTTTGAATCAGGAACAGCGGCAGAAGCGCCTGACCTGGGCGACAGAGAGGAAGCACTGGACTGTTGCTCAGTGGTCCAAAGTACTTTTTTCGAATGAAAGCAAATTTTGCATGTCATTCGGAAATCAAGGTGCCAGAGTCTGGAGGAAGACTGGGGAGAAGGGAATGCCAAAATGCCTGAAGTCCAGTGTCAAGTACCCACAGTCAGTGATGGTCTGGGGTGCCATGTCAGCTGCTGGTGTTGGTCCACTGGGTTTTATCAAGGGCAGGGTCAATGCAGCTAGCTATCAGGAGATTTTGGAGCACTTCATGCTTCCATCTGCTGAAAAGCTTTATGGAGATGAAGATTTCATGTTTCAGCACGACCTGGCACCTGCTCACAGTGCCAAAACCACTGCTAAATGGTTTACTGACCATGGTATTACTGTGCTCAATTGGCCTGCCAACTCTCCTGACCTGAACCCAGGAGAGAATCTGTGGGATATTGTGAAGAGAAAGTTGAGCGACAACAGACCCAACACTGTGGATGAGCTTAAGGCCGCTATCGAAGCATCCTGGGCCTCCATAACACCTCAGCAGTGCCAGAGGCTGATTGCCTCCATGCCACGCCGCATTGAAGCAGTCATTTCTGCAAAAGGATTCCCGAGCAAGTATTGAGTGCATAACTGAACATAATTATTTGAAGGTTGACTTTTTTTGTATTAAAAACACTTTTTTTATTGGTCGGATGACATGCTAATTTTTTGAGATAGGGATTTTTGTTTTTCTTTACTTTTTTGCCAAATTTATCAATATTAAAACAATAAAAGGCTTGAACTACTTCAGTTGTGTGTAATGAATCTAAAACATATGAAAGTTTTTATCAGTACATTACAGAAAATAATGAATTTTATCACAATATGCTAATTTTTTGAGAAGGACGAGTGTGTGTGTATATATATATTTATTCCAATGCAGCCATGAGGTGGGGGGGGGGCACTAACCAGTGTCTCGCCCCCTCATGCCGGTCCCAAGCCCGGAGAAATGCAGAGGGTTGTGTCAGGAAGGGCATCCGACGTAAAACCAATGCCAAACTTTTATGATGCAAATCAGAAGTATTACCCCCATACCGGATCGGTCGAGGCCTGGGTTAACAACGACCGCCATCAGTGCTGTCAATCAGCAGGAAATTGGACTACTGTTGGTCGAAGAAGGAGAGGTGGGAGGCGTGTCCGTAGGCAGAGAGAGAAGAGGAAAGGCATGAGTCTAGGACTGAAAGTAGGGACTTTGAATGTTGGAACTATGCAAAGAAAAGGTAGAGAGCTGGCTGACATGATGCAGAGGAGGAAGGTGGACATACTATGTGTTCAGGAGACCAGGTGGAAAGGTAGCGAGGCTAGAGGCTGAGGAGCAGGATTTAAGCTGTTTTTTCATGGTGTGGATGGGAAGAGAAATGGAATCGGAGTCATCTTGAAGGAGGAGTTTGTCAAGAATGCTCTAGAAGTGAAAAGAGTGTCAGACAGAGTGATGAGTCTCAAGTTAGAAATTGAAGGCGTGATGGTCAATGTTGTCAGTGCTTATGCCCCACAGGCAGGATGTGAGCTCGAAAAGAAGGAGAGATTCTGGAGTGAGTTAGATGGAGTGATGCAGAGTACCCCAGAGGTGAAAGAGTGGTCATTGGGGCAGACTTCAATGGACATGTTGGTGCAGGCAACAGAGGGGACGAGGAAGTTATGGGCAGGTTTGGTATCCAGGACAGGAATGCAGAAGGACAGATGTTGATAGATTTTGCAAAAAGGATGGAAATGGCTGTGGTGAATACTTTCTTCCAGAAGAGAGAGGAGCATAGGGTGACTTATAAAAGCGGAGGTAGGAGCACACAGGTAGACTACATCTTGTGTAGGCGATGTAATTTGAAGGAAGTCAGTGACTGCAAAGTAGTAGTGGGTGAGAGTGTTGCCAAACAGCATAGGATGGTGGTATGCAGGATGACGTTGATGGTGAGGATGGTGAAGAAGGCAAAGGCAGAGCAGAAGACAAAGTGGTGGAAGTTGAAAAAGGAAGAGTGTCGTGTTGTCTTCAAAGAGGAGTTGAAACAGGCTTTGGGTGGCCAGGAAGTGCTTCCAAATGACTGGACAACCACAGCAAATGTGATCAGGGACACAGGTAGGAGAGTACTTGGTGTGTCCTCTGGAAGGAAAGTAGATAAGGACACTGGGTGGTGGAATGAGGAAGTGCAGGAGTGTGTACAAAGGAAGAGGTTAGCTAAGAAAAAGTGGGACATTGAGAGGACCGAAGAGAGTAAACAGGAGTACAGGGAGACACAGCGAAAGGCAAAAGTAGCAGTGTCAAAGGCCAAACAGAGGGCGTATGATGACTTGTATGATAGGTTGGACAGTAAAGAGGGAGAAAATGATCTATACAGGTTGGCACAGCAGAGAAATAGAGATGGGAAGGACGTGCAGCAAGTTAGATTGATAAAGGACAGAGAGGGAAATGTATTGACTGATGACAGAAGTGTGCTGGGAAGATGGAAAGAGTACTTTGAAGAGCTGATGAATGAGGAAAATGAGAGAGAAAAAAAAAAAAGAGTAGTAGAGGTGACCATTGAGGAGCAGGATGTAGCAAGGATCAGTAAGGGTCAAGTGAGAAGGGCATTAAAGAGGATGAAGAATGGAAAGGCAGTTGGTCCTGATGATATACCTGTGGAGGTATGGAAGTGTCTAGGAGAGGTAGCAGTAGATTTTCTGACAAGAACATTCAACAAGGTCCTAGAGAGTGAGCAGATGCCGGAGGAGTAGAGGAGAAGTGTGCTGGTGCCCATTTTTAAGAACAAGGGAGACGTGCAGAGTTGTGGCAACTACAGAGGGATAAAGTTGATGAGCCATACGATGAAGTTATGGGAAAGAATAGTGGAAGCTAGACTAAGGGCAGAGGTCAGCATTTGTGAACAACAGTTTGGTTTCATGCCAAGAAAGAGCACCACAGATGCAATGTTTGCTTTGAGTATGTTAATAGAGAAGTACAGAGAAGGTCAGAGGGAACTACATTGTGCCTTTGTGGATCTGGAAAAAGCATATGACAGGGTGCTGTCTTACATCTCTCATACATGTCCTGCACCACTCTAACATACTTCTCTGCCACTGTGGTGCAGGATATGTACGAGAGATGTAAGACAGTGGTGAGGTGTGCTGTCGGTGTGACCGACGAATTCAAGGTGGAGGTGGGACTGCATTAAGGGTCAGCTCTGAGCCCCTTCTTGTTTGCGATGGTGATGGACAGGCTGACAGACGAGGTGAGACAAGAATCTCCATGGACTATGATGTTTACAGATGACATTGTGATCTGTAGTGAGAGCAGAGAACAAGTGCAGGAAAATCTAGAGAGGTGGAGGTATGCCCTGAAAAGGAGAGGAATGAAGATTAGCCTCAGAAAATCAGAATACATGTGTGTGAATGAGAAGGACCCAGGAGGAACGGTGATGTTACAGGGAGCAGAGATAACGAAGGTGGAGGATTTTAAGTACTTAGGCTCAACAATCCAGAGCAATGGAGAGTGTGGAAAAGAGGTGAAGAAGCGTGTGCAGGCAGGCTGGAATGGTTGGAGAAAAGTGTCCGGTGTGATGTGCGATAGGGGAGTGTCAGCAAGAATGAAGGGAAAAGTGTACAAGACGGTGGTGAGGCCAGTGATGTTGTATGGCTTAGAAACAGTGGCGCTGAGGAAAAGGCAGGAGGCAGAGCTGGAGGTAGCGGAGATGAAAATGTTGAGGTTCTCTCTGGGAGTAACGAGGATGGATAGGATCAGAAATGAGTATATCAGAGGGACAGCCCATGTAAGATGTTTTGGAGACAAAGTCAGAGAGGCTAGATTGAGATGGTTTGGACATGTACAGAGGAGGGATAGTGAGTATATTGGCAGTAGGATGCTGAGGTTGGAACTACCAGGCAGAAGGCCTCGAGGAAGACCTTCACGTCTTCCTTCACGTCGTTGGAGTCAGAAAAGAAGATGCAGAGGACAGGGTGAGATGGAGGCGGATGATTTGCCGTGGCGACCCCTGAAGGGAGCAGCCGAAAGTAAAAGAAGAAGAATATATATATATATATTCCAGCAAAATATTTCTGTCAAAAATCACATAACATTAAAAAAATCTCTGTCCAATCCTGATTTTGTAATAAGATAGATTAAAAATAAAAAATAAAAAACCTGTTTCAGTTCCACGACAAAAGTAGAAGTAGACCTGTCCCATCCCACAACTGACTTGCCACACAGTTTTATTGTAGAGTCACAGGGAAACAAGCACCCATCTCAGCTGACACTGGGTTTACACCCTGAACAGCATGCCAGACTATCACAGAACAAATGCGAACAAACCCATACACACTCAGATCTTGGGGCAAGTTAGAACAGCCTAATGGCCCAATGTGCATATCTTTGGACTGTGGGAGGAAACCTTCCAATACAATTACGGAAGTGTAGATCCTGATCAACAACTACACTGAAAGTTGATATTGATGATGATACGACTACTACTAATAATAATAAAAGAAGAAGTGCTATTACGTACTACTACTACCACAAATAATAATAGAACTACTGGTAATGATACTACCACAATTATTATTAATAATAATAATAATAATAATAATGATATTATGGGGCAGTGGTGGCCTAATGGTTATAGGGTGCTGAATCGCTGATCTTAAGGTTGGGGGTTCGAGTGCCCCCCGTGCAGCTAACTGGGTTATCAACGGCCGGCCATGTCTCTCACTGTCTATGGTGAGAGGTTCATGTAAAAGAACCATTGCTGACTTTCGTAAAGAGGAGCTGCAAAGCCATCAGTGTGTTTCTGTCCCTCGCTAAAAGGGTTATGTCAGGAAGGGCATACGATGTAAAAACCTATGCCAAATCAAATGTGCAAATCATTCGCTGTGGCGACCCCTGACAAAAAGGGAAAAAAAGCCAAAAGGAAATCTCATTATTATTATTTTTAACAATAATACTACCACCACCACCACTACTACTTCTAATAAAAATAATAGTACCACAAATAATAATAGAACTACTGCTACTACTACTACTACTATCACTACCACAAATATTATTATTAATAATAACAATAATATCACTACCACAAATATTATTATATTATTATTTATAACACCACTACTACCACAAATAATAACAATAATAATACCACTACTACTAATAATAATAATCGAACTACCATTACAATTACTAAATAATAGTACCAGTACTACCACACATAATAATAATAATAATAATAATACAGTAATAATAATAGTACTCCGTACTATCAGTGTTTGACTGGTAGTTAAAATAGTTTCATTCCAGACCAATGATTCATCCGTCTCACTTCCAAACCACTTAATGCTATTAGAGTCACAGGTAGGCTGGTGCTGTTCTCACCTGATACCGGGCGAAGGGCTGGTACACCCTGACCAGTTCGCCGAACCATGGCAGGAACACACACACACACACACACACACACACACAACCATACCTGGGGCAATTCGGAACATCCAATCCGCCTAATGTACTGTGGAGGAAAGTCGATTTTCATGAGCCAGCATCCAAACCCAGAACCTTCTTGCTGTGAGGCGGACCAAGCCGGTACCACCCCACTGACGAATATAAGTAAATAACAAAGTATAATTATGGAAGTCCTGGTTGATGAGGTCTGTAGCTCCGGACAGAGACACTGCTAGTCGGCTAATCTGTTTGAACTACAGGAAGTACACCGAAGTCTCGAAGCGACAGCCAAGTTTTCTCTACACAACAAAACCCAAACTCAACAAGAACCCAAACCAGGCACTGTTATGATATTTAAAGAAGTATTTTACCTCAGCAGGCTGCTGCACTTCAGGTAATTTGTTGTCCTCTTGAATTCCTGAGACTCTGTGAGGACTAAACACACTCACGACCAAAAACACAAGAAACAACTTCACCTCAAGAAGCCGACAAACGGCCCGGGGAGTCATTTTAAAAACTCACCAACGGACCGATAAAGTCACCGTAAACACCTGACAAGAATACAAACACATAAAATCCGTCTAACTTGAGTAAATATGTTTACTTCAGGTAGAACACTAGCCGGCTAACTCGCTAACCGCGTTCATCATGTTCACCGAGCCGCTGTTACAAACATGCTAGGTGTACGGCTAATCTGATTGGGCCATTTACAAGACAACTCATACGTTCTCGGTTACGTCATAAGACTCGAAGTCTGTGATTGGCTAATATCTGCCGACGAGACTCGTCATTCAGAAAATCAGAAACAGTTTCAAGACCCATTAAGATGTTTGTGGTTTACAATATTCAGTATCTCGCAAAACCACATCAGTGTACGCTTATTTTTATTAATAGGGATCTTGATCTTGATAGGTTAGGTGATACGTCGCAAGGACATTAATTCACCGCGCAAGTGTCAATCTGATTAGCAGGACCCCCTTACTATTTCAGCAAAAGATTTAGCTGGCTCCTTAGCTGCTGATATGGTATTGATCAGGTCTGGTGGTAGCGAGTTCCAGTCTTTAATGGTGTTTGGCATGAAGCTGAACTTGTAGGTATCTGTTTTGGCTGGTATCCGAAGAAGATGTTGACTATGCATAGTTTTGGTTGTTCTGGATGGTCGTTTTAATTGATCAGTTGGTAGGTTGGCTTTTTGATTAATGCCTTTACAAAATAGTATAAGTCTGTTTTGTTTCCTTCTGTCTTTAAGGGGTTGTAACTCTAACTGGTGGAGAATTGATGTCATGCTACCCGGTTCAAAGCTATAGTTGGATGTTATGAATCTTGCTGGTCTATTTTGGACTGCTTCAATTTTTTCTTGTAGAAATATCTGATGTGGATCCCATGCTGTAGATGCGTACTCAAGGACAGGTCTTATTAATCCTTTGTATGCTTGTAGTTTGACATCTAAAAGGCACTTTGCTAAGTTTCTACGCAGTAGGCCAAGTGTACGGTATGCTTTGTTACAGATGTTTTCTATATGCTTCCCCCAGTTTAAATTGTTCGTGATAGTTACTCCAAGGTATTTGATGGAATCTAAAAATTCTAGCTCTTGACCTTTTAACTTGTAACTGTGTTTGATGTTAGTTTTCTTTCTTGAAAGGGTCATCATGTTGCACTTAATTGGTTGGAACCGCATGCCCCATTTCTCTGCCCAATTGCCTAAAGTGTCAATATCCTGTTGTAAGATGTTACAGTCTTCTTCTCCAGTTATATTCCTGTAGCAGACACAGTCATCAGTAAAAAGCCTGATGTCAGATGATACGTCGGTTGCAATGTCATTTATATGCACCAGAAACAGAATAGGTCCAAGTACGGTCCCTTGTGGTACACCTGACACTACTTCAGCATCATTCGATTTTGCTCCATTTACCACCACGCACTGAGTTCTCACTGACATAGATCTCAAAACAAGTCACTTTTCATTTGCTGATCAATAAAATATTATTGTTGTTATTGTCATAATAATAATAATAATTATTATAATCATTATTATTATTAGTAGTAGTAGTATTGTTATTATTATTATTAGTATTGTTATTATTATTATTATTCAATAATTTAATTGATTTGTGAGACTTGACCCCTATTAGTAAACTGTCTTATTCTCAGCTATTCAACCGAATTGTCCATTATTATACTTATCTTCTTTTCCTTCTTTTCCTTTCGGCTTTTCCCTTCAGGGGTCGCCACAGCGAATCATCTGCCTCCATCTCACCCTATCCTTTGCATCTTCTCTTACACCAACGACCTTCATGTCCTCCTTCACCACATCCATGAATCGTCTCTTTGGTCTTCCTCTAGGCCTTTTGCCTGGTAGTTCCAGCCTCAGCATCCTATTACCAATATATTCACTATCCCTCCTCTGTACATGTCCGAACCATCTCAATCTAGCCTCTCTGACTTTGTCTCCAAAACGTCTTACATGTGCTGTCCCTCTGATGTGCTCATTCCTAATCCTATCCATCCTCGTTACTCCCAAAGAGAACCTCAACATTTTCATCTCTGCTACCTCCAGCTCTGCCTCCTGTCTTTTCCCCAGGGCCACTGTTTCTAAACCATACAACATCGTTGGCCTCAACACCGTCTTGTACACTTTTCCTTTCATTCTTGCCGATACCCTCCTATCACACATCACACTTTTCTCCAACCATTCCAACCTGCCTGCACACGCTTCTTCACCTCTTTTCCACACTCTCCATTGCTCTGGATTGTTGAGCCTAAGTACTTAAAATCCTCCACCTTTCTTATCTCTGCTCCCTGTAATCTCACCGTTCCTCTTGGCTCCTTGTTATTGTCCTTGTCATTATACTTATATATACCTTTATATACCTATATATTATACTTCTTCTTTCTTCTTCTTTTCCTTTCGGCTTTTCCCTTCAGGGGTCGCCACAGCGAATCATCTGCCTCCATCTCACCCTATCCTTTGCATCTTCTTCTATTACACCAACGACCTTCATGTCCTCCTTCACCACATCCATGAATCGTCTCTTTGGTCTTCCTCGAGACCTTCTGCCTGGTAGTTCCAGCCTTAGCATTCTATGACCAATATACTCACTATCCCTCCTCTGTACATGTCCAAACCATCTCAATCTAGCCTCTCTGACTTTGTGTCCAAAACGCCTTACATATGCTGTCCCTCTGATGTGCTCATTCCTAATCCTATCCATCCTCCTTACTCCCAAAGAGAACCTCAACATTTTCATCTCTGCTACCTCCAACTCTGCCTCCTGTCTTTTCCCCAGGGCCACTCTTTCTAACCCATACAACATCGTTGGCCTGAACACCGTCTTGTACACTTTTCCTTTCATTTTTGCCGATACCCTCTTATCACACATCACACCGGACACCTTTTCTCCAACCATTCCAACCTGCCTGCACATGCTTCTTCACCTCTTTTCCACACTCTCCATTGCTCTGGATTGTTGAGCCTAAGTACTTAAAATCCTCCACCTTTCTTATCTCTGCTCCCTGTAATCTCACTGTTCCTCTTTGGTCCTTGTCATTCATGCACATGTATTCTGTCTTACTGAGGCTAATCTTCATTCCCCACCTTTCCAGGGCATACCTCCACCTCTCTAGATTTTCCTGCACTTGTTCTCTGCTCTCACTACAGATCACAATGTCATCTGCAAACATCATAGTCCATGGCGAATCTTGTCTCACCTCGTCTGTCAGCCTGTCCATCACCATAGCAAACAAGAAGGGGCTGAGAGCTGACCCTTGATGCAGTCCCACCTCCACCTTGAACTCTTGTGTCACACCGACAGTACACCTCACCACTGTCTTACATCTCTCATACATGTCCCGCACCACTCTAATATACTTCTCTGTCACTCCAGAGTTCCTCATGCAATACCACAGTTCTTCTCTCGGCACCCTGTCATATGCTTTCTCCAGATCCACAAAGGCACAATGCAGCTCCCTCTGACCTTCTCTGTACTTCTCCATTAACATCCTCAAGGCAAACACTGCATCTGTGGTGCTCTTTCTTGGCATGAAACCAAACTATTGTTCATAAATGCTGACTTCTGCCCTTAGTCTAGCTTCCACTATTCTTTCCCATAACTTCATCATATGGCTCATCAACTTTATCCCTCTGTAGTTGCCACAACTCTGCACATCTCCCTTGTTCTTAAAAATGGGCACCAGCACACTTCTCCATTCCTCTGGCATCCTCTCACTCTCTAAGACCTTGTTAAATGTTCTTTTCAGAAAATCTACTGCTACCTCTCCTAGACCTTCCATACCTTCCATGCCTTCTTCACCTTCCTCACCATCAGCATCATCCTGCACACCACCATCCTATGCTGTTTGGCAACACTCTCACCCGCTACTACTTTGCAGTCACTGACTTCCTTTAAATTACATCGCCTGCACAAGATGTAGTCTACCTGTGTGCTCCTACCTCCGCTTTTATAAGTCACCCTATGCTCCTCTCTCTTCTGGAAGAAAGTATTCACCACAGCCATTTCCATCCTTTTTGCAAAATCTACCAACATCTGTCCTTCTGCGTCCCTGTCCTGCATACCAAACCTACCCATCACTTCCTCGTCCCCTCTGTTTCCTGCACCAACATGTCCATTGAAGTCTGCCCCAATGACCACTCTTTCACCTCTGGGGTACTCTGCATCACTTCATCTAACTCCCTCCAGAATCTCTCTTTCTCTTCTCGCTCACATCCTGTCTGTGGGGCATAAGCACTAACAACATTGACCATCACACCTTTAATTTCTAACTTGAGACTCATCACTCTGTCTGACACTCTTTTCACTTCTAGAACATTCCTGGCAAACTCCTCCTTCAAGATGACTCCGACTCCATTTCTCTTCCTATCCACACCATGATAAAACAGCTTAAACCCTGCCCCTATGCTTCTAGCCTTGCGACCTTTCCACCTGGTCTCCTGAACACACAGTATGTCCACCTTCCTCCTCTGCATCATGTCAGCCAGCTCTCTACCTTTTCCTGTCATAGTTCCAACATTCAAAGTCCCTACTTTCAGTCCTAGACTCATGCCTTTCCTCTTCTCTCTCTGGCAACGGACACGCCTCCTGCCTCTCCTTCTTCGACGTCTTCGACCAACAGTAGTCCAATTTCCATCAGCACCCTGTTGGTTGACGGCACTGATGGCGGTCGTTGTTAACCCGGGCCTCGACCGATCCGGTATGTGATTCGCATAGTTTATTTGGCATTTGTTTTACGCCGGATGCCCTTCCTGACGCAACCCTCTGCATTTATCCGGGCTTGGGACCGGCGTGAGGGAGAGACACTGGTTTGTGCCCCCCCTCACGGCTGCATTTCCTATATATATTATACTTATTATACCTTAATTCAGGCACAACTGACTGCAACAACCCTATTGCACCTGTAGGGGGAGACATTATTCATCATCATCATCATCATCATCATCATCATCATCATCACCATTTATCTTCTTTTCCTTTCGGCTGTTCCCTTCAGGGGTCACCACAGCAAATGATCCGCCTCCATCTCTCCCTATCCTCCGCATCTTCTACTCTGACTCCAACTACCTTCATGTCCGCCTTCACCACATCCATAAATCTTTTCTTTGGTCTTCCTCTTGGTCTTCATCATCACCATTTATGCGTCCCTTTATTTTCTGAATCGTTAATCCTAATTGTGTGTGTGAATGGTCTATTGACTCGCAAAGAGCTAGCCGTGCATGGAGTGAAAGGGAACTAGTGTGCGAAAGCCTTCCTTGCTTGTACATGGCGGTTGCAAAGCTGCCAATCAGCCTCTCATAGACAAGCGGCATGTAGTTCCTCCCCATGGTGACACGGAAACTGGGTACGTTGCAGCCCCAGGCTGAACTACGAGGACTCCGAGGTGGTCTGCCCCTAGACATGCGGCATGCATGGCCCACCGGTGTGTGGACATGCCCTGGTGCCCATGAACAGGCCCCCTGCTATTGGGTAAATAGCCTCTGTGCTCCCAGGGTTGGTCTTCTGGCTGGGAGCTAAGGGTGAGGTATCCCTGACCAAAACCTCTTGGTACTTCTCACCACAAACAAGTCTACTCTGGCAGACTGGGTGGATGAAACCATCAATCATCACTAGGTTTGACGGTCAGGAAGGTGAAGTAGCAAGGCACTGTAGAGTGCTTAGAGTGTGTCAGAGCACAAGTGAAGGACACGGTCATCTACTGCGGCCGATGTTGTCCCCAGACGTAACGACTCTTTGTGCCACTGGATCAGGACCTCGGAGGTTGAGAGAGTGGGACTGTCGCAGTGCAATGGCTCTTCCACTGAAATAACCTTCATGCACAGGTCTAGGCTGTGCACACAAACAAGACCTACAGCGATGGAGAACTGGTGAAGCAACAGGTGGAAATGACCACTGGCAGTTGTAGTCTTGAACCTACCTGTAGGCGGCTTTGGACATTAGTCGTTCTTCTTTGAACCCGGGGCAGCAAAGAAGTCCGGCAGCATCCATAGCGACTGAGCAGCCCTCTTTAGGACAGCACTGCTCACCCATGTATGGGAAGGGCCTAGAAAAGGTGGCCTGAAAACTGCCTGCCCTATCAAGTCTGGCCAGGCTGCCGCAGCTGGCAGATCATCCATCTAAGCGGTCGAAACAATAAAAAATGAATAAAGAAGCTCATACTAGGGGCATGGAACGTCCGTACCTTAATGGACAGAGACAAAGCCTGCTCTTAGTAAGACAAAACTAGCGGACGAAGGACCTCTTGTTGAACCATCTGATGGCTACACTTTCTTCTGGAAAGGCAAATCAGAAAACGAAGACAGGATCCATGGAGTCAACTTAGCCATAAAGGTCATGTCTGTTGAAACAGCTCCCAGACCTTCCAGTTGGTATCACCGAAAAACTAATGAAACCTCGCTTGCCACTTCACCAAAAACGACACCTCACAATCATCAGTACCTATGCATCAACGCTGATGAGCACAGAAGATACCATATCACAGTTCTATACTGACCTCCATTCCATTCCAAGCTCTGTGTCTTCCAGTGATAAACTCATACTGCTTGGTGACTTTAATGCCCGGGTAGGTTGTGACCACGATCGATGGGAGGGTGTACTCGGCAGACATGGTGTGGGCAAGATGAACAACAATGGTCTTCTTCTGCTCAGCAAATGTGCGGAGCACAATATAGCTATCAGTAACACCACATTCAGGATGGCTGATAAGTACAAGACCACATGGATGCACCCACGCTCTAGACAAAGGCACCTCAGTGACTATGTTATTCTTCGCCAGCGTGACATTAAAGACGTCCGAATAACCAGAGTAATGAGAGGTGCAGACTGTTGGACGGATCATAGGCTCGTGCACACAATCCTTCGATTGCACGTAGCTCGCCACTTCCCAAGGAGGCGAAAGCAAACTCGTGCAGCTTTCAACACAGCCAGACTCCAGGATCCCTCCTACCATGGTATGTTCAAGGACAGTCTGGACCAAAAGCTGTCCACTACAGTACCACTGACTGGAGACCCAACTCACAAATGGGAAACACTCAGGGGTATAATACAGGAGACAGCTAAGACTGCGCTTGGCCCTAAACGCAGATATCACCAAGACTGGTTTGATCAGAACAACACTGCCATAGAGGATCTCTTGGTCAAGAAAAGCAAGGCATTCATAGAGTGGCAAAACAACACAGATTCAGTGCCAAAGAAAAACAGATTCAAGTCCTTGCAGGTGAGGCTTAGAGGGAGATAAGTGGTGGGATGAGAAAGCTGAAGAGATCCAAGGGTTTGCTGACTCAAATAACTCAAAACAGTTTTCCAGTTCCATCAAGACAGTGTATAGTCCCTCCAAATCTGGCTTCATTCCTCTGCTTTCCTCAGACGGAACAACACTGATCAAGGACAAAACTGGTATCAACAACAGATGGAAAGAACATTTCAGCAAACTTCTGGATCGCCCTTCCACAGTTGACCAGTGCGCACTCGACCAGATAAAACAACAAGCAGAACACCCTGAATTACATGAACCACCCTCTATGGATGAAATCAAGAGTCATTAAACAGATGAGCTGTGAAAAAGCTCCTGGCAAGGATGACATTCCTGTGGAAGTCTACACACTAGGCACTAGGTGGCATAGCCCTGGAAGCCTTTTGCAGTGTGATAGTCAGCATCTGGGTAGAGGAAGAACTGCCTGCAGACTTTCGCAATGCGTCAATAGTTGCCCTTTTCAAGAACAAGGGATCAAGAGCAGACTGCGGAAATTATAGGAGCATATCCCTCCTCTCCACAGTTGGCAAATTACTGGCCCGAGTGCTACCCAACAGCCTCATCCCAACCGTGGCTGAAAGAAATCTCCCGAAATCACAGTGCGGCTTGCATCCAAACTGCAGAACTATAGACATGGTCTTTGCCTTCAGACAGGTCCAACCAACAAAAGTGTATGGAACAGCACATGAACCTGTACTCGGTATTTATAGACCTCACCAATGCATTTGACACGGTCAACAGAGAAGCTCTCTGGACTATTCTCAAAAAGCTTGGCTGCCCTCCGAAATTCACCGCGTTAATCAAACTGTTCCACCAAAAGAGGTGAAGAAGTGTGTGCAGGCAGGTTGGAATGGTTGGAGAAAAGTGTCCAATGTGATGTGTGATAGGAAGATATCTGCAAGAACGAAAGGAAAAGTGTACAAGACAGTGTTGCGGCCAGCAATGTTGCATAGTTTAGAAACAGTGGCCCTGAGGAAAAGACAGGAGGCAGAGCTGGAGGTAGCAGAGATGAAAATGTTGAGGTTCTCTTTGGGAGTAACGAGGATGGATAGGATCAGGAATGAGTCCATCAGAAGGACAGCACATGTTAGAGATTTTGGAGACAAAGTCAGAGAGGCTAGATTGATATGGTTTGGACATGTACAGAGGAGGGATAGTCAGTATATTGGTAGTAGGATGCTGAGGCTGGAACTACCAGGCAGAAGGCCTAGAGGAAGACCAAAGAGAAGATTTATAGATGTGGTGAAAGAGGACATGAAGGTAGTTGGAGTAAGAGTAGAAGATGCAGAAGATAGGGTGAGATGGAGGCAGATCATTCGCTGTGGTGACCCCTGAGGGGAACAGCTGAAAGGAAAAGAAGAAGAAGAAGAGTCAAACTGTTCCACCAGGATATGGTGGGAGAAATACTCTCAAATGGTGAACCATCAGACTGCTTCGAAATCTCCAAAGGAGTAAAGCAAGGCTGTGTCCTGGCTCCTGTGCTGTTCAATCTCTTTTTTACTGAAGTACTCAACCATGCTATCAGTGACCTTGAACTTGGAGTGTACATCAAATACCGGCTTGATGGGTCAGTGTTCGACCTAAGGCGCCTAAATTCCAAAATAAAGACACTTCGCAGGTTAGTATTGGAGGCTCTGTTTGCTGATGACTGTGCTCTCATGGCCCATGAAGAGAACCACCTGCAAACCATAATTGACAAATTCTCTGAAGCAGAAAATGTAGTACTCATGCAGCCAGCACAAACTACGACCCTCCAGCCACCATGCATCACTATCGATGGCATACAGTTGAAAAATATCCAGACATTCAAGTACTTGGACAACACTATCTCCAGTGGTGGTTCTCTTGATGAAGAAATCTCAGCCAGAATCAAGAAAGCTAGTCAGGCACTAGGCAGACTTCACACCAAAGTCTTGTAGCACAAAAGCATTCGTCTCACCACAAAACTCAAGGTCTACAATGTTGTGGTCATAACATCCTTGTTGTATGGTTTCGAGACATGGACTGTGTACCGAAGACAAATCAAAAAGCTTGAGCAGTTTCACCAACGCTCCCTCCGCTCCATCATGAAGATACGGTGGCAGGACCGTGTCACAAACCAGGAGGTGTTAAACAGAGCCAATGCCACCAGCATCGAAGCCAAGCTCATCAAAGCCCAACTTCAGTGGACAGGACATGTCATCAGGATGGAGAAGTCCAGAATCCCACGCCAACTCTTCTATGGAGAACTGGTTAAAGGAAACCGCAACCAAGGTCGACCAAAGAAGAGATACAAGGACAACCTCAAGACAAACCTTAAATTGGCAGATATCAAGCCATACCAAATCGAGCTGACAGCTAATGACAGACAGCTCTGGTGCTCCTTGACCCAACGCACAGCTGTAGCCTTTGAGGATGACCGCCACTTGCGCCTTGAAGCAGCCCGCCAACAGAGACATCGAATGTTGTCTACTGTCATCTCTACAACAAGCGTGCCTTGCCTGCAACAGAGTGTGTGTGTGCTTTGGCCTTTGGACTCCGAAGTCACATGCGTACTCACCGATGACAGCACAACCAATCGTCTTCCTCGATTCGAGAGACAACCAAGAAGATAATCCTAGCTAGGGTCGCGGGGACCATAGACAGTGAGAGACATGGCTGGTCTTTGATAACCCAGTGAGCTGCACTGGGGGGAAGGGGGGGCAGCAGTGATCACTGGTGATAGTGGGGCTTGAACCCCTAACTTTGAGGGAGACATTATTAACTTCTCATTTCATTTACGATCATAGGAGGACTGACCTTTGCTCTGGGCTTCTCTTTGAAGGGGGGGTATATACACCCTGAACAGCTCACAGCACACAATCCTTAACAACACATGTCATCTCAATTGTATTACGTTTGTGAATCAGTTTATTATTGCACCACAGTTTATTTCATATTTAAAGAAAGAAAATGGGACAAATATATATATATATTATATATATTATATATATAATTAAAGGCAATCTGACATGAAAACTGTACACAATAAACAAAAACACTTCTATACAATGCCCAACTGTACTGTAAGGTTAAAAATAGCTTTATTTACCTACAAAATAAACAAATAACACATGCACAGACACAGAGAGAGAGAGAGAGAGAGAGAGAGAGAGAGAGAGCGAAAGAGAGTTTGTGTGTGTGTATGAGAGAGCGAGAGGGAGGGAGAGACAGAGAGAGAGTTTGTGTGTGTGTCTGTGTGTGTGCGCGCGCGCCCGCGTGAGAGAGAGAGAGAAAGAGAGAGAGAGAGAGAGTTTGTGTGTATGTATGAGAGAGCGAGGGAGGGAGAGAGAGAGAGAAAGTGTGTGTGTGTGTGTGTGTGCGTGTGTGTGTGAGAGAGAGAGAGAGAGAGAGAGAGAAAGTAAACTGCACCACATTTAGAGAAATTTTTTGTGTGTTATTTACTAATACCGTGCAAGCAAACTGCATGAGGCCAAAAATGCATTTCCTTTAGATGATTAATAGAAGATAATTAGAACATGGTAATAAATTACTGCTAATCGAACCAATTGAGGCTCTATGGTTAAGACTTGGTAAAGTTCTCCCCCTCCTGGCGGTATAGCATCATTGCATGTGCCTGCGCCGCATTAAAGGTGGAATGGAAAATTTATCCGAGTAGTCCAGTTCCTCTCACAGTCCAAAATCATGCATATTAGACTTATTGGCTGTTCCAGATTGCCCCTATGTGTGAATGGTTGCGTATTGGCTCTGTAATAAACTGTTGAGCTGTTCAGGGTGTACAGCGCATTTACAGTGTGGGGCCATTAGATGTGAACACCAGCCCGGCCTTAGTTGGTGTAGTTGCCGCCATCTTTCCACAGACTGGTTAGACTTGTCATCTATGCTTTACATATGTACACAAGCTGCAGGATTGCGTCTCTCTGCTCTGTTTTGCACCTTAGTTCAAGTCATATTGTTCACTCATTCATTCATCATCTGTAACTAATCAGCAGGAGGGAGAAACAATAGCTCTCAGCCATTGGCTAAATTTGAATCACATGCCAGTTACTTCCGGGCTTGTCGCCAAGAAGAGTGTGAGTCAGATGATTCTGTGGAGAGTGAAGTTGATGATACAAGAAAAGGAAAAGACACAGATGATGAGGAACTGGACAGAAGCAAAAACTGAAGGACAATATTTCATTTCATTTCATTTTCTGTAACCACTTTATTGTAATTGGGGTCACGGGGAGGCTGGCGCCCATCCCAGTTGACTCCGTGTGAGGGCAGAGTACACCCTGGACAGCTCGCCAGGCCATCGCAGGGCAGTAAAATACTGGCAGCTTTGCAGCTTTACCACGACACAATAAAAAAATATATATATTTTGAACTTGTGATTTTTTCCTGTAAAAGAGAGCAGACACAATACATAGAAGTGAAATCCTTTCCCTTGCGCTTCAGAGAGACTTTTGCTTGATGGATCAAGTAGAGATGCAACATTCAGCACCCATCTTCTTTGAATGGTGGATTTTAGTCCTTGGCAATATGACGGCCTCTGAACACTTGCCATGTGAAGGTTTTATCAGGTCAGGTCTGAATGTCCGGCCCTAAGGAATTAAGCGGTTCAGTAAATAAGTGAGAGAGTAGGTTGTTTCTTTCATTCATTTTCTGAACCACTTAATCCTAATTGTGTGTCACAAATGGCGGTGTGATGCGTCTTGTGTGCTGTAGCTGCAGCGGATGTGCTTATCACCTCTCGCTTTCAGCCTGCACCACTGGCTAGCTTTTACGAAAAGAGGAGCCGTGTGCGTAAGTCTCCTTCTGCCAGTACATAGCCTCTCCATCACCAAGCCCTATGTAGTGCCTCCTAGCGGCAACACATGGTAACTGAGCACCTTGCAGACTCAGGCTAAACTATAAGGGACTTGGAGGAGGTTTGGCCCCCAGATGTGAGGTTTGCAGGCCCACCGGTGTGTGGACATGCCCTGAAGCCCATGAACCAAACCCCCAGCTATGGGTCAAATAGTTCTATTGCCTTGTGGATATCTCGGGAGAGTTTAAGGCTAAGGGAGTAAACCCTGACAGCAAATCAGGAGCTGGAGTCCTGAAGGCTTTTCGATGCTGTACTCAGCCCGACTTGGCAACTCCTGTGACGGCGTGGAAACCATTTGTACTGACATTTTGCCTTTCCACTGGACCTTTTCTACGATGTAGAGAGGGGGAATCTACTGCATGGGTAGCAGTTCTTTCTCCATTTACACATACCCAGGCCCTTGCACACTGGAGAGGACACTCCTGCTTCACTACACAGTGTCGATACAACACGGGAAGCAGCAGTCTACCGGTTTTAAGTCATCAGCTTGATTGGCCTAGAGCTAGACGCCAGGGGTTGTTTCCGACGGTAGGAGAGGCCATTGTGTCTCATTGGGCAGCTACCGCCTGCCTCAAGCTGGGCAGCCCCCAGCCAATAAGGTCCTGCCTCGCCAAGGTCCGTTAACGTCACTGGGTGCGTGGAGTTTAGGGTGAAAACCGACAAGCGGATCGACAACCTGTGCACCAAACAACTACTTGAACAAGAAAATAATATCTTTGAGAAAGGAAAAGTCAAAGCATTCTATTCTAAAACTGGGCACCTGGAATGTGAGGACAATGACGCCAGGTTTCACTGACAGCCTTGAAGAAATCAATGACACCCGAAAAACAGATATCATTGACTGGGAACTGAACAGGCTGGAGATGGACATTGTTGCCCTCCAGAAAACTAGACTCCCAGAGACAGGCTCTGTGAGAGAGAAGGACTTCACCTTCTTCTGGAAAGGGAAGACACCCGACAAAGTGAGGTAACATAGCGTGGGTTTTGCAGTCCGTAACACCCTGCTGGGATCTATCATCTCACCCACAGAAGGATCTGAAAGAATTCTGTCCCTACAGCTCCACACTGCAGCTGGCTCAGTCACCATTATCAGCGTCTATGCACCAACTCTCACATCTCCCAGTGACGTCAAAGACAAGTTCTACGACGACCGTGGCTCTGCCATTAGCAAAGTCCCCGCTGCACAGTCACTTTTCATACTCGGTGATTTTAACACCAGAGTTGGCACTGACTATAACACCTGGCCAAGCTGCCTTGGAAAGTTCGGCTCTGGACGAATGAACGAAAATGGACAATGTTTGCGAGAGCTCTGCTGCCACCATAACCTCTGCATCAGCAACACATTCTTCAACACCAAGCCCCAACACAGAGTCTTTTGGAGGCACCCACGATCCAAACACTGGAACCAGCTCGACCTGATCCTCACCAAACGCTCCAACCTATCATGCATCAGACTCACTCACAGCTATCACAGTGCTGACTGTGATACTGACCATTCCCTTGTATTCAGCAAGATCAAGCTGCAGGCAAAGCAAATTTCATGTCACCCCTGCATAAACACAAGCAACACTAAAATACCAACAAAGGTCGATGGCTTTGTCACAACTCTGGAAGAACGCCTCACAGGTCTGCAAAGTAGGAATGCTACCGTAAACTGGGAACAAGTGAGGAATGCCATCTACAGCTCAGCAGTATCAGTCGTTGATAAGCAGACAAGGAAGTCAGCAGACTGGTTTGAAGCTCATGCAGAGAAGATCAGACCAGTCACGGAGGAGAAGAGCGCTGCTCTCATAGCCTATAAAACTGACCCTAGTGAGAAAAACCTAAAGGCACTCTGAAGCTCCCGCAGCAAAGTCCAACAGATTGCCAGGCACTGTGCAAATGACTACTGGCTCCAGCTGTGCTCTAAGATACAGATTGCAGCAGACACAGGAAACTTTAAGGGATTGTATGATGGAATCAAACAGGCACTGGGTCCTATCAAGAAGAAAACTGCCCCTCTAAAGTCTTCCTCAGGAGAGATAATTCAAGACCGAGAACAACAGATGGAACACTGGAATGAAGAGCCAACCCTGGAGGAAATGCGCAAAGCTCTAGATTTGCTAGCCACAGGAAAAGCACCTGGGAAGGATGGTATCCCTGCAGAGATTCTGAAATGCTGCAAAGGAACCCTGATAGAAGAACTACACAAAATACTCTGCCTCTGTTGGCATGAGGGCGCAGTTCCACAAGACACGAGGGATGCCAACATTGTAACGCCCTACAAGAACAAGGGCGACAGAAGCGATTGCAACAACTACAGCGGGATCTCACTTTTAAGCACTGTGGGAAAACTCTTTGCAAGAGTCACACTGAAGAGGCTACAAGTTATTGCCAAAAGAGTCTACTCAGAATCCCAGTGTGGCTTTCGTTCCTCAAGGTCCACCATCGACATGGCCTTCTCTCTCAGACAATTCCAGGAGAAGTGTAGAGAACAAAGACTCCCGCTCTACATTGCCTTCATAGATCTGACAAAGGCTTTTGACACTGTTAGCAGAGATGGTCTCTTCAAGATTCTCCCAAAGATCGGATGTCCACCAAAGCGACTGAACATCAAGTCCTTCCACGACAACATGCAAGGTACAGTGGTCTTTGATGGGTCAACATCAGAGAGCTTTAACATCAACAGTGGAGTAAAACAAGGTTGTGTCCTTGCCCCAACATTGTTTGGCATCTTCTTTGCTGTCCTGCTTAAATATGCCTTTGGTTCCACCACAGAGGGCATCTACCTCCGAACCAGGTCAGACAGTAAACTCTTTAACTTGTCAAGACTCAGAGCCAAGACTAAAGTCCAAATGTGAGCTTTACGTGACTGCCTCTTTGCCGATGATTCTGCAATTACCACCCACTCGAGGAAGAACTCCAGCACATCATGGACTGCTTCAACAGGGCATGCCAGGACTTCAGTCTCACAATTAGTCAGAAGAAGACACAGATCATGGGGCAGGGCTTGGAGACTCATTGTCCCTGGACACAGAGTTGGACAAGAGTATTGGCAAAGCAGAAACCACAATGGCCAAACTAAATAAGAGAGTTTGGACCAATAGCAAACTGACAGAGCACACAAAGGTCCTAGTATACAAAGCCTGCGTCATAAGCACCCTCCTTTATGGAAGCGAGGCACGGACTCTGCATGTGGAACAGGAGCACAAACTCAACACCTTCCACATGCGCTGTCTTTGCCGTATCCTGAACATCGCCTGGCAGGATAAAGTCACCAATACCAGTGTCTTGGAAAGAGCTCAAATTCAAAGCATGATTCAAAGCCTACTGAAGCTGAGACGAATGCGATGGCTTGGACATGTGGTGCTCATGGAAAACGGACAGATCCCAAAGGACCTTCTCTATGGAGAACTTCTCTTGGAAGCTGTCCAACTGGCAGACCAAAATTGCGCTACAAAGATATATGTAAGCGAGACCTGAAATTCCTGAATATCAAAACAAGCACTTGGGAAGCTGCAGCCTGTGAAAGATCAGCATGGCGACAGACAGTGCGTGAAGGAATCCTTCAGCTAGAAGAGTCACTCGCGCAGAGTTCCAATGTCAAGCGCCTGAGAAGAAAAGCCCCAGCTGACAGACAAACTACCCAGTTCCGATGCCCATACTGCAGGAGGGATTGTCATTCCCTCATCGCCCTGACTAGTCACACGACGATGCTCATCCAAACAGTGTGCAAGACCATAGTCTCCCGAGACTGACGGATGCCAATGAATGGTTTAATCCTAATTAGGGTCGCAGGGAGGCTGGTGCTCATCTCAATTGACTCTGTACTCAGAGTACACCCTGGACAACTTGCCAAGCCATTGCAGGGCAGAATCATGCTGACAGCTATGTAGCTACTCTTGATAAAAGCCATCAATGGTTCTGTTACATGAAAATCTCTCACCGCAGACACTGAGAGACATGGCCCGCCTTTGATAACCCAGTTGGCTGTATTAGGATAGGGGTGGGTGGGTGGGGGTCAGCAAGCTTCAACAATTGATGCGACTCGACGGTCAGTCTTGTGACTGGTTGACGGTCTTTCGAAACCAAAGAATGACGAAACGGTTGTGTTCATATTTCACTTCTGTAATGCAATGCGTGATGCCGCATACTGCGGAAAACGGGTTTGTATGTCATCATCATCATCATCATCATCATCATCATCTTCTTCTGCTTATTCCGGGGTAGGGTCGTGGGGGCAGCAACCTAATAAATGAGGTCCACACATCCCTCTCCCCAGCCACTTCTTCCAGCTCTTCTGTGGGGGAAACCGCGATGTTTTCAGACAGACTGAGAGACATAGTCCCTCCAGCATGTTCTAAGTCGACCCCGGGGTCTGTTCCCGGTTGGACATGCCCGAAACACCGCACCAGGGAGATGTTCGGGAGGCATTCTGTCCAGATGCCCAAGCTACCTCAACTGGCCCCTCTCAATGCGGAGATGCGTGTGATTTCCGGTGCGAGTGAAAAGAAGAAGTGGGCTCGTGGCATGTGGTTGAGTGATATTGCAAAGAAATATGACCAAACCCGTCTACCAATGGTACGATATTGAAGCAGAAGGAGGCCTTAAAAGATATATTTTTATCATTTTTAAAGGGTTTAGGGGGTAGTATTGGGGGCCTTGGAACGAATCACGCGTTTTACATGTAAAATGCGGTTCAATTTACGAAAAATCCAGGTTACGAAACCACTTCCGGAACGGATTAATTTCGTAAATTGAGGTACCACTATATATATATATATATATATATATATATATATATATATATATATATATATATATATATATATATATATATATATATATATATATGCACAGTGTATATATACACACTGTATATATATACACACACACACACACACACACACACACTATGTATATGTATCACTGCTAATGAAAACATTCAATCATAATGCAACACTCAGAAATACTAATAGGTTTTCAATTTTAATTAAATTTAAACTGCAGAAATGAACCATGTAACATTTTTAAAATTAAATTCATACATCTTTTTATCAATATCACTGAGCATCATTTGAAAATCTGTGTGTAATAAAATGGAAATATGAAATGAAACCAAAGCCCTCCCTACTTTAAAAATCACAACAAAATATGTGCCACCAAGTTAATGTAAAAAGGCATAAATCCATCTTTGCATAGACCCGACGAGCGGCCTGATGTCTTGCGCTTCTGTTCCAAAAAAAGCTGCAGTCAGTTCTTCCCTATTCTGCAGTGATGACACTCGGGGACTGATGAACCATCCATACAAACAATCCATTGTGGAAGCATTGCACCCCATCCTGAATACCACCTGCCAAGCAGCGATTCTGGCCTCCTACAAGCCAAAAGCACAGCCACACTGGTCACGTGCTGACTGCCACATATCTTGTGTTCTTGATACTTCAAAACAACAATGAGCTGAAATTGAGTCTCCATTAAGATCTTATATGTAGTGAAGCATGACACTCAGAGAATACTCACCAAATGAGTCCAAGGTGGGTGTGGCGTACATTCATTCATTTTTTGAACCGGGTTGGGGGGTGGGAGGTAGTGATGGTGATAGTGGTGGGCTAGTACCCATTTCAGCTGACTCCTGGTGAGGGCGTGGTACCAGGCCATCGCAATGCCAACACTCACACAACCATTCATACTCGCACTCACACCGAGGGGCAATTTGGACCAGCCAATAAACCTACAGTGCATGTTTTTAGACTGTAGAAGGAAACCCAGATCCCCGGAGGACACCCACATAAGCATGGGGAGAACATGCAAACTCCTCACAGAAACACCCAAGCTGGGAATCAAACCCAGGATCTTCTTGCTGTGAGGCAGACATACTACCCACTACTCCACCGTGTCGCCCGGCGCAGAGTGGATGATCCCAAAAATATGTTTAATACATTTTCACTGGTAGTGAGGTCACATGCTATACTGTATATACACATAGAAATAGTAGCAATCAAAAGTTTGGGGACTCCTCCCCCACATTCAGTTAGAATGGGTGGGTGTGTCCAGACTGTGACTGTAGGTTATAGCAGCTGCTATAAACAATTCTTCCCTCACCAGGCTCATTTATTTCCTTCTTCTGAAGTTATGCTGTAATCTGCTGTACTTCTGAAAAACTTTCTGCAGCTAAAGTACATAACACGGTCATCTTCCGCACAGCAGGTCCCGAACCACGTGGTGATGCAACTCGACAGGATGTGTCTGTAGAAGGTGGTGGAAGGCCGGCTCTCTTCATTCTCCATGGCCAGCACACAGTTCCGTCCTGTCTGGTGTTATTCTATAATTAATAGATAATTGTCTTCATGAAGAACTGAATCTGGTGTGTGTGTGTGTGTGTGTGTGTGTGTGTGTGTGTGTGTGTGTGTGTGTGTGTGTGTGTGCATATTTGTCCATGTTTGATAGGTAGAGACCCCTGAACTTATTCTTTCCTGCTACCTGTCTGCAAATGTGTACTACTTTGGCTTTCATCTTTCATTTTACAATCCCACATATTTTTTTAATTTAACATATGACTTTCATTTTTAGCACGTCCATCTCACAGCAAAAAGGTCCTGGGTTTGATTCCCATATTGAGCATTTCTGTGTGGAGTTTACATGTTTGCGTGGGTTTCCACCGGGCACTCCGGTTTCCTCCCACAGTGAACAGGGTGCACCCCACTCTCGCCCGGAGTTGGCTGACATGAGCGCCAGCCTCCCCACGACCTTAATTAGGATTAAGAGGTTCAGAAAATGAGCGAATGGATGGATGGATGTATTTTTACTATATATGCCTATAATTTAAGTTTGTTGTATAGAAAAAGTGGTTGCTGTTTACTGCTGGAGAATGTGAATTTCCCTCTGGGTGAATAAAATGTCTATTTTCATTTCAAAAATCCGAATTGGGCTCTGAGGAATTCTAGCTATTGTCCGCAAGTTCTCTAAGTTCCATGTGACTCTGATCCCGAATAACGGAGGCGTGGGACTTTAAGAGCCGATTGTCCACAGCAACAATAGCAGCAACAAGGTGAAAAAGACTATAATACTGAGATTGATACCTCCAGTGTAAAAGTCTGTTCAGCCCAGAGAATGTACAGTAACAAATTCTATCCTGATGTACAGTAGTTTGGTTGTATCGTTTTTTTGGGGGTTTTTTACTCTCGAGCCATAGTAGCTCATCAGGCCGGTGCTTATCTGTGGTTTCCATAGCGTGAAGCGACTAGGAGTTCAACTCTTCCTGAATGGGACTCATGCTCCACATACAAACATCTGAGCCTGGGACCCAAACCTTGGATCTTCTTGCTGTGAGGCACCACTGTGACACATGAGAAATATTTTTTTACACCCGAGCCTAGTGGTTCATCCGGCCGGTTTCTGTAGCGTGAAGCTACCAGGAGTTCAACTCCTCCTGGATGGGACGCAAGTCCATCGCAGGTTACCTTCCCAGTATATTATACTGGTACCCATTTATACAGCTGGGTGAACAGAGGCACACTTGTGGTCGAGACCTTGCCCAGGGCTTTTAGCACAGTGTGGATCTAACTGGGATTTGAACACACAACCTCCTGACCCCACTGTTTGCTTGTATGTGTGGTTTATATTTATAAATATACATGGCTGTTAACTTATGCATTTTAAAACACTTGGAATATAGCACTCAATCTTTTTTTGGTAAGAACCTACCAATCCCTTCCAGCACACCCTGATTTAGCAATTTTGTTCCATTGTTCTTAGCAAAAATGCTCCAGAGCTGTTAAAAAAAGTCTCTTGCCCTGTTCAGGTTCATCCCGAGATTTTTTTTGATAGGATGTAGATTTGGACCTTGCTTTCCAACTTGGATTCATGATTGGGTTTAATCATGTTGGAAAGTGAAAATATTCTTCATCTCCACCTGTTTAACAAAGGCCTGCAGCTTTTATGCCAAAATAAATGGGATTTTGGAGCTTTCCACGATCCCATCTGTCTTGAATAGAGTCCCAGTCACTTTTATTTCTTTATTTCAAAAACCCAATGTTTTATTGCTCTTGTAACTATGAGCTCTGTGAGTTATAGCCACTGGTTTATTACATGGTTATATTTTGGTATATTCTTAAATTTACTGTGTAGTGAACTGGCGAACTGTCAATGGTGTACACCACCTTTGCCCAGTATTGACTGAGATAGGATCCAGTCGTACTGTGACACTAGAAAGAGGCACCAGTTCAGCAGATCAGAGAGAGAGAAAGAGAGAGAGAGAGAGAGAGAGAGAGAGAGCGAGAGAGAGAGCGAGAGAGAGAGAGAGAGAGAGAGAGAGAGTAGTCAATTTCAAAGTGACCAGGACCAGATCAGTGCAACACCCACCATACAATTATATTGTCCTATATCTTATTACTTTTCCCAACATTTGAGTGGTTAGACCAAGTCACATGATAGCATTGCAGGCATATTAACATTGAGATTACCAACTGAAGGCTACACTATTTTATATTAACCCTTTAACACCCAAATTATTTTTTGCAGTTAAAAAAATTATCACTAGTTTTTACGAATGAAAAAGGTCTAAGGAAACACCATGAACACATTTCTTTCAACAAAATTATAATAACACTAATAATAATAACATAATGCTAACAACATAATAATAACAAATAATAACATCCTTACAAATTCGTGAACATCACAATTCTGTGCACTCAACATTGTCTCACAGCTGATTCAGGCGATGCCACAACAAGTATAGAACATTGAGCAGCACTGAGTACAATGTGTATTGTAGTTATTAGCATTTTTGAAAGAGGACCATATGGTCCTGGTGGTGTTAAAGGGTTAAAGAAAAGTTAAATTTTGGCAAAAAAATAAAACAAATTAGGGAAGTGGTTGCTCAGGGTAAGGTGCTGGATTACTAATTTTAAAGTGGGGGTTCAAACTACACTGACAATGGTTGTCACTGTTGTTCCCCCAGTGCACCTAACTGGATTATCAAAGGCCAGCCATTTCTCTCACTGTCCTTGGTGGAGGTTCATGCAAAAGAACTATTGCTGACATTTGTCAAGAGTAGTTGCATAACCATTTGTGCCCTGAGATGGCCTGGTGAGCTGTTCAGGGTCTATTCTGCCCTTGCCCAGAGTCGGCTGAGATGGGCTTAGCTTCCTCGAAACCCTAATTAGGATTAAGTGGTTCAGAAAATGAATAAAGCAAATTACAGATACCATATAAGGACCCTACTCCAATAAGCCCACCCCCCCCAATGTTTTCTTAGGTCTAATAACCACCCATGTTTACTGGGAGCAAAATGGTAGATCAAACTTACCAATTTTATTTGATCAGTCTTGTCTCTGTTACTGTAAAATGAGGCATTCACTGCCTGTAAAAGTGAGTTTACACTGTATTTCAAGACCTGCTGCCACTGGGGACTGTCTATAATGTTCATCAGTAACAACACATTTGATTGTTCCGCCGTGCTTTAAAAAAACAAGAAAATATTTTGCTGTGTTCTCTTGGTAAATGTCCAGCAACCGATGAACCATTAGAAACTGCTGCAGCAAAACTATGGGATGCTCTGAATGAATGGAGCGATGAGCCAGATATGGACCTATAAAAAAAGTGATGATGAGTATTTTTCAGCTGATTCTCCTGCTCACTAACTTCATAAATTTAAACATGTTCCTGGGCATGTGCTTTTGGTTATGTTCGTGTTGATTGGTTCAATGTGCCATGTGCTAAAGTTGACATTCATGTTCATTGGCTCAATTTTACTTCTCGGAAAATATTTAAAGGAACAGCACCAGGAGGGAAAAGTCAGGGGTATTTTATTTTAAATTTATGCTGTTTTCTGTTTATTTTCAGCTTTCATGTAAGTAATTTGGTTGATGCCACAAAATTAATAATACAAATACCAGTAAAACTCTTTTAATGTTCTGTTATTATTCATGTTTTCCATCTCGATGCTAATAAGCTCTTACCGTTCCACTCCACTGGTAATATTTTAGTAAGTGCTCACCCACTCCAATTTTTAAAGCGCCCTGGGCACTTATCAGGTCGAATACGGTAATTATACTGAGTTAGATCTACAAGTCTCTGTTACTTCGCCTTCCAGACTATGTCTGCACGAGCTAATCTACTGTCTAAGGTTTCTTTGGACATAATGGCTACATGTCAACAACATCTAACTTTTATACAGCACGGTTCCTCCCTTCTTTGTTTGTGTGTTCTTGTTCTCCAGAAACAACAGTCGTCAAGTTCTTTTTAAATGAATGTATGCTGGCCACCTTTCACAACCTACTGGTTTTTCCATTTGTGTAATCCAGGACAGTCCAATACTATACACGAGCTGTTATTACATGCAGTAAAACAAAAGGCAGTTCATCAATTATAAAAGACACTTGAAGATTTAAGTTAATTAGCAAATAAATATTTAATTTATAGCATTGAGAAGCCTAAAGACTTCTAATGATAAAAATAATGAGAAAAATACATTTGTGCTCCCAAGTGCTATAGTGACAAGGTGCAATTTGGGTCAATATAGTTTTATTTTATTGCTATTTTTACAAATGACATCGTCTCAAAGCAGCTTTGCACAGTACAATTAGCAGTTTACAAAGTATAAAATAATTAAAACATTTTCTCCAACCCCTACAAATCTCGAATGAGTGTCGCTGCAAGGAAAAACTGCCTCAGATGATGCGAGGAAGAAACCTTGAGAGGAACCAAATCCAACAAGGAGACTACAGCCTTTCCTAAGATCTCAGAGATCAAAGGGAGGTTTGAGATTGGCCTATAGTTGGACAGTTGATATGGGTCGAGATCAGGTTTTTTTAAAAAGAGGTATGATATCTGCTAGTTTAAAGGATTTCAGTACATAACCAATGCTAATGGAGGAATTCATTACATTTAATAAAGGGTTGATCACTTCTGATAATATTTATTTAAAGAAACATGGAGGGATTGGATCAAGAACACAGGGCGACGATTGATGAGGAAATTAATGAGATTACAGTATTTCTATCTTTTGAATGGGATTAAAACACTCTGGTTGTGCATCTGATCATGTATATTATTATTTACTGTTTTAGTTATTAACATTTCTGAGGGAATCACTTTTTTTTGCCTGATATTTTCAATTTTAACATTAAAACAGTTCATAAAGTCGCCACTGCTATAAATTGACAGTTTACACGTTTTGTTCACGGTCTTATTCCTGGTTAATTCTGAAGCAATAAGAAATAAGTATTTCAAATTATTTTTGTTATTTTCTATTGGATTTGAGAAAAATTGTGCTCCAGCACCATTAAGAACTTTTGTGTAATTAACAAGACTCTCCTTCCATTCTAATTGGAAAACCAGTAATTTGGTTTCCACCATTTTCTTTCCAGTTTGCACGTTTTCTGTTTTAGTGGGTGTATTTCATCATTATACCAAGGGGATAATTTTGTCTCTCTGATTGGTTTTCTTTTAAGAGAATATTATCTCGCATATGGCGTAAGTTTAACTCAAAACGCTCGGTGGCTTGATCAAGTTCTGCAGAGTCTGATGGTGATCCGATCATAGCTGATAATTATTAATGAAACTCTGTGCAGTCGTTGATTTATAAGTTGCTTAATGCAATAATGTGAATAAATATATGCTGATCAATATTGACAATTTCTGCCACTTCTCAACCCCTTTCCTACTTTATTTATTTACTTATTCACTTACTTATTTATTTACTTACTTATTGATGCAGTGTGTAGCGTGACCTTCAGAGCAGGGTGAAGTTACACTTTATGTACAGGGGGTGTTCAGAGGGAATCATTTATTTTAGCAACATGCTTCTTGTTAATTTTTGTTTGACATGTAAGAACTTCTACTAACTGGCTTGGACCCTATGACTGGGACTGAATATCAGAAAATAATATTTCTGAAGCTCCTGTGGAACCCATAAAAAAATAAATCATATCACGCATAGGACTTAAAACAAACATTTTGACATGGAACTGAATGGAGTGTGTAGCAGAAATCACAAAAATGTCTAATTAAAATGCTGTCTCAAAAACGCACATCAACTTCACAACTGGACTCAGATGTTTCTGCGTTTACATGTTCTCCTCATGTTTGTGTGGGTTTTCTGGGAAACTTTGTTTCCTTCCACAGTCCGAAGACACCTACATTAGGATAATTGACTGTTACGCATTAAGGCAGGAGTGGATGTAGATGTTAAAAGCTGGTATATGTGTTGGCCTTGCAATGGGCCATCAAGCTATTTTTGATGTTTCTCACCTTTGCCCAGTGTTAGCTGAGAAAGTCACCACCCATACCACACCCGAGTAGGCTAAAGTTTCCTGGCAAATGATTGAACATAAGTATTTAATTGAGTGTATATTTCTCGTGTGAGTGGGGCCGGTGGTGTACTGTTTATGGTGCTGCGCTCATGATCGGGAGGTTGTGTGCTCAAATCCCAGTTAGACTCCCACTGTGCTAAGACCCCTGTGCAAGGTCTCAACCACAAGTGTGCCTCTGTTCACCCAGCAGTATAAATGAGTACCAGTAAAAATATACTGTATTGGGAAGGTAACCTTTGATGGACTAGCGTCCTATCCAGGAGGAGTTGAGTTCCTGGTAGCTTCACACTACAGAAACTGGGGATAAGCACCGGCCTGATGAGCCACTAGGCTCGGGTGTAAAAAAATATTTCTCATGTGGCACAGTGGTGCCTCACAGCAAGAAGATCCAGGGTTTGGGTCCCAGGCTCAGATGTTTCTATGTGGAGCATGAGTATCATGCTTGCATGGGTTTCCATCGTGTACTTCATTTTCCTCTCACAGTCGAGGAACATGCACACTGACTTAATTAGCTTTTCTAAATTGCCCTAGTTGTGAGTATGAATAATTGTGTATGTTGGCCCTGTGATGGCCTGTGATGGTGAGCTGTTCAGGATGTACCTCACCTACACCCAGAGTCAGTGGGGATAGGATTCAGCCTCTATGTAAGCCTAGTAGGGTTAAGAGGTTTGTCAAACGAATGAATAAAGGAATGTGAATAGTTTATTGTCACTCGATTACTCGAGTATTATGAGCGATTTTGTGTAGATTTGTTATATATGATGCAAAGTAACGTAATTTCCGGACTATAAACTGCTATTTTTTTCACACGCTTTGAACCCTGCGGCTTAAACAACGATATGGCTAATCTATAGATTTTCTATGGGCTAATGGCCTCCAGGGGGTGCTCTAGCAGGAAGCTCAAGAGCAAGACAGACATTTACGGCCTATAAAGAGGTGTGGCCTACATGTGTACAAATTCTTTTTTCTTTTTGAGTTTAATTGGTGCAGTTTATATTCAGGTGCGCTCAATAGGCCAGAAATTATGGTATTGTCCATTTCTAGTCCACGTTTCATGCAACAAAATGTGGAAAAGTTCATGGAGGGGGTGAATACTTATGGAAGACAGTGAAAAATATGTTGTCACTTGGCAACTGCACTCATTTTGACAGAAAATAGATACTACAACTCTAAAAACATTAAGCTGGATAATAGTGTAACGTTTACTCAACAGGGCACAGCTTTCCACCGCATAATAGGGATGTTAAAATATCTCTCACAATGACGTGAGGACTGAACGTGCATATTTAAATTATTTTAGACTGCTACTCCCTGCTGATTGCCTCCAGAGAACATTTCCATCATTCTTTCTGTTTTCTTTTCCAATTCCTGCCTCAGGTGACAGAACAGGAAGTAACACACCTTACACACTTCCACCAAATATATTTGAATTGTCTGGCTCTATCATTGCCTCACCACCAGCGATGGCTCATCATCTTAGTGAAAATAACAGAGACAAAATCTGAGTACTTAGTTCTTGTATCAGTCTATAAGAAATGATTACGTATGGGATATGTACCTATGAGGTATGTCTGGCAAAATGTATGTGTACAGCCTTCCTAATAATTCATTTCCGGTGTTTTGGCTTAATGACACTGGTTTCCACAGCTGTACAAAAGTGTACAATTACAATGTACAATATCAAACATTGACTGAGTAGTGAAAAGAATGCCGCCACTGGCTTTGGTGCAAAACAAACATATACTAAGGAAAGATGAATGAAGTGATGTTATCTGGAGTGATGGCAGTCTAATGGATGAATCTAGGTTGTCTGGAGGACAAGAGAAGGCGGCATACTGGAATGCACAGCGACAGCAATAACATTTGGTGGAGGAGGGCTAATGGTCTGGGGCAGTTTTTCAGGGCGTGGACTTGGCCTATGAGTTCCATTGAAGCGTATGCCGGCAGCATACAAAGACTTTTTAGACAATTGTATGCTTTGAATGTTGCAGTAACTCTTTGGGGAAGGCCCTTTCCTGTTCCAGCATGACCGTGCCCCTGTCCATAAAACAAAGTCCATAAAGTCACGGTGTGACGAGCTTGTCATGGAAACACTCCAGTCTACTCCTGCCCATGGATTTGAAATTAAATATGTAATATATGCAAGACTGATGGAGTGTCTAAGTGTCCAAATGCTGTGGACTATACTGTACATCATATTTTGAATCCATTAGCCTTACACCCTCGTACAGTAGCTTGAAGGAGTACTCACATTTGGGATTTTTCCTATTTTGTTGCCTTACAACCTGAAATGAAAATGAATGGGGAGGGAATGTTAAATGCATTCACTTCGTCAATAATATCTCTTTCTCAATAATTTGCCTGTAATTGTCAGTTTCCCCGTTCCCTGATGATGAAAAATATCTCCACAGCATGGTCCTGCCACCACCATGCTTCAATGTGACGTTGGTTGTTCAGGGCGCAAAATTAGTGCCGGTCCACTGGCATTTGCTGGCAGTTTAGGAAATTTGCTGGAAAAATCTAACCCAATACTGGCCCCTGTGTCAGGCAGAAGGCCTTTTCAGTAAAATGAACAATCCACCATCGCCCAAGATATGACACTTCATAGACTTGATAAAGTAACACTAATAGTTACACACCGTCCGTGTTTTGTTTACATTGATGCGACATCTTTTGGCACCAGGGAAAATTAGGGTGAATAAATTGATGTCAAGTCATTAATAATATTGGAAATTATAATATTGATAATTTTGGATCATCATTATGTATTAAATCAATTCAGATATTATTCTTAATCCATGAATGCCTTTGATACGCATCATCTGTAACTAATCAGCAGGAGGGAGAAACAATAGCTCTCAGCCATTGGCTAAATTTGAATCACATGCCAGTTACTTCTGGGCTTGTCGCCAAGAGGAGTGTGAGTCAGATGATTCTGTGGAGAGTGAAGTTGATGATACAAGAAAAGGAAAAGACAGATGATGATGAGGAACGGGACAGAAGCAAAAACTGAAGGACAATATTTCATTTCATTTCATTTTCTGTAACCACTTAATCCTAATGAGGGTCGTGTGGAGGCTGATGCCCATCCCAGCCAACTCTGGGCAAGAGTAGAGTACACCCTGGACAGCTCGCCAGACCATCGCAGGGCAGAAACACGCTGGCGGCTTTGCAGCCTACTCTTGTCGAAAGTCAGCAATGGTTCTTTTACATGTCTCACACCATAGACAGTGAGAGACCTCTGGCCTTTGATAACCCAGTTAGCTGCACTGGGAGGACAGTGACAACCTTATGAAGGGTGGGATTAAAATCCACAACCTTACGATCAGCGATCCAGCGCCCTATACCACTAGACCACCACTGCCCCTTGAAGGAAAGACCAGGTGGAAAGGTAGCAAGGCGAGAAGTTTAGGAGCAGGGTTTAAGCTGTTTTTTCATGGTGTGGGTGGGAAGAAAAATGGAGTCATCTTGAAGGAGGGGTTTGTCAGGAATGTTCTAGAAGTGAAAAGAGTGTCAGACAGAGTGATGAGTCTCAAGTTAGAAATCGACGGTGTGATTTTCAGTGTTGTTAGTGCTTATGCCCCACAGGCAGGATGTGAGCTAGAAGAGAAGGAGAGATTCTGGAGTGAGTTAGATGAAGTGATGCAGAGTACCCCCAGAGGTGAAAGAGTGGTCATTGGGGCAGACTTCAATGGGCATGTTGGTGCAGGAAACAGAGGGGACGAGGAAGTGATGGGCAGGTTTGGTATCCAGGACAGGAACACAGAAGGACAGATGTTGATAGATTTTGCGAAAAGGATGGAAATGGCTGTGGTAAATACTTTCTTCTAGATGAGACAGCCGCATAGAGTGACTTATAAAAGCGGCGGTAGGAGCACACAGGTAGACTACATCTTGTGTAGGCGATGTGATTTGAAGGAAGTCAGTGACTGCAAAGTTGTAGTGGGTGAGAGTGTTGCCAAACAGCATAGGATGGTGGTGTGCAGGATGACGCTGATGGTGAAGAATGTGAAGAAGGCAAGTGTGTACAAAGGAAGTAAATTTGAGGAAGTGCAGGAGTGTGTACAAAGCAAGAGTTTAGCTAAGAAGAAGTGGGACATTGAGAGGACCGAAGAGAGTAAACAGGAGTACAGGGAGACACAGTGTAAGGTGAAGGTAGCAGTGTCAAAGGCCAAACAGAGGGTGTATGATGACTTGTATGCTCGGTTGGACAGTAAGGAGGGAGAAAATGATTTATGCACAGCAGAGAAATAGAGATGGGAAGGACATGCAACAAGTTAGAGTGATTAAGGACAGAGTGGGAAATGTATTGACTGATGACAGAAGTGTGCTGGGAAGATGGAAAGAGTACTTTGAAGAGCTGATGAATGAGGAAAATGAGAGAGAAAAAAGAGTAGAAGAGGTGACTGTTGAGGACCAGGAAGTAGCAAAGATTAGTCAGGGTGAAGTGAAAAGGGCATTGACGAGGATGAAGAATGGAAAGGCAGTTGGTCCTGATGACATACGGAGGTATGGAATTGTCTAGACGAGGTAGCAGTAGATTTGAATGATCTTCTCAGAAAATCTATGTATGATGACTTGTATGCTCGGTTGGACAGTAAGGAGGGAGAAAATGATTTATACAGGTTGGCACAGCAGAGAAATAGAGATGGGAAGGACATGCAACAAGTTAGAGTGCCCATTTTTAAGAACAAGGGAGACGTGCAGAGTTGTGGCAACTACAGAGGGATAAAGTTGATGAGCCATACGATGAAGTTATGAGAAAGAATAGTGGAAGCTAGACTAAGGGCAGAGGTCAGCATTTGTGAACAACAGCTTGGCTTCATGCCAAGAAAGAGCACCACAGATGCAGTGTTTGCTTTGAGGATGTTAACAGAGAAGTACAGAGAAGGTCAGAGGAGGCTGCATTGTGCCTTTGTGTAGCTGGAGAAAGCATATGACGGGGTGTCAAGAGGGGAACTGTGGTATTGCATGAGGAAGTCTGGAGTGGCAGAGAAGTATGTTAGAATGGTGCAGGACATGTATGAGACATATAAGACAGTGGTGAAGTGTGCTGTCGGTGTGACAGAAGCGTTCAAAGTGGAGGTGGGACTGCATCAAGGGTCAGCTCTGAGCCCCATCTTGTTTGCTATGGTGATGGACAGGCGATGGACAGGCTGACAGACGAGGTCAGACAAGATTCCCCATGGACTATGATGTTTGCAGATGACATTGTGATCTGTAGTGAGAGCAGTGAACAAGTGCAGGAAAATCTAGAGAGGTGGAGGTATGCCCTGGAAAGGAGGGGAATGAAGGTTAGCCTCTGTAAGACAGAATACATGTTTGTGAACGACAAGGACCTAAGAGGAACAATGAGGTTACAGGAAGCAGAGATAAAGAAGGTGGAGGATTTTAAGTACTTAGGCTCAACAATCCAGAGCAATGGAGAGTGTGGAAAAGAGGTGAAGAAGCGCGTGCAGGCAGGTTGGAATGGTTGGAGAAAAGTGTCCGGTGTGATGTGTGATAGGAAGGTATCGGCAAAAATGAAAGGAAAAGTGTACAAGACGGTGTTGAGGCCAGCGATGTTGTATGGGTTAGAGACAGTGGCCCTGGGGAAAAGACAGGAGGCAGAGCTGGAGGTAGCAGAGTTGAAAATGTTGAGGTTCTCTTTGGGAGTAACGAGGATGGATAGGATCAGGAATGAGGACATCAGAGGGACAGCACATGTTAGAGGTTTTGGAGACAAAGTCAGAGAGGCTAGATTTAGATTATTTGGACATGTACAGAGGAGGGATACTCAGTATATTGGTAGTAGGATGCTGAGCTTGGAACTACCAGGCAGAAGGCCTAGAGGAAGACCAAAGAGACGATTCATGGATGTGGTGAAGAAGGACATGAAGGTAGTTGGAGTAAGAGTAGAACATACAGAGGATAGGGTGAGATGGAGGCAGCTCATTTGCTGTGGCGACCCCTGAAGGGAACAGCCGAAAAGAAAAGAAGAAGAAGAAGAAGAAGAAGAAGAAGAAGAAATAAAGAGTTGTATATGATAAAGAATTGGCTTACATGTATGTTTCTTTTTCAGTCATAATAGCTTTTGTACACCAAACATGTAGACAGGTGAACAAGTGAATGAAAAAAAAATCATAACAGATTGTCACATAATTATTTATTCCAGAAATAGTGGGGTTCAGTAAAATTCTGAGGGGTCCTGTGGATTTTTTCTTCTGCCTGCCCCCGTTGTTAATTTTGTGCCCTGGTGTTTTTGAGGTGATGAGAAGAATGTTGAAAGCAATGATGTTGACTTTGGCCAGACTCAAAAAGCTCAACTTTAGTTTGATCTGACCAAAGGACCTATTTGCATACACTTAGGGAGTCTTCATGTACCTTTGGGTGAACTCTGAATCTGCTTTCTTATTATTTCTGTAAGCAGCGGCTTTTTCTCTGACCACTCTTCTGTAAAGCCCAGCTCTGTTGACTGTGAACAGATACAGTGCAGCAGTCTATATTACGAATCTTTCCATATCATTCAGGGTAACCAGTGGTCTTGTTGTCTCTCCGTCTAGGCAGATTTGTTGTGCAGCTATATTCACATTACATTTTGTAATCATGCATTTAAAGGTGCTTCATGGGATTTTCAAAGTTTTGAATTTTTATTTTCATATTACTCAACCCTGATTTATATTTCTTCACAACTTTGTCTCTGACCTGTTTGGCGAGCTCCTTGGTCTTTCTTGTGTCACTTGCTTGCTCTTATAAATGATGTTGCAGACTCTGGGACCTTGGAGAGCAGACGCGTTTACAGGAGTCCCTCACTTTCCGCGATTAATTGGGACCGAGATCCCCATGTGACCATCGAAATCCGTGAAGTAGGATCACCCTCCAACACCCCCAACCCCCTGACTGATGTATATGTACATGTATATGCATATATAATATCAATAAATACATATTCAGTGCTATAAATGCTTATCATAACAATTAAACAATAAAAAATAAGGCATAAGATGTAAATAAAATATAAATACACACTCATACAGATGCGCACGCACACTCAGATGTGTACCTCACAACAGTGTAAGTAGTTTTGATGGGAGATTTTGGGTTGGTTTTTTGTTTTATGTTGGTTTAGGTTTTTTTTTTTTGTATAATTGGCCTTGTTTTTGTGGCATTTTCCTTAACTTTTTCCCCTATTCATCCTTATTTTTTGATTAAGTCAATGAATATTTAAAAAAAAGCAATGCACTGAAGCCACATGAATTGAAGTGCGAAGTAGTGAGGGATCGCTGTATACTGCGATAGTATGACACTTGGAGTGCACGCAGCTAGACTTATTTAAAATATTTTCTTCTGAAGGTATTTGGTAGCTTCTGTACTTATTTATTTGTAGCAAAGGGAGGGGGGTGCATACGCAACACTTTTCAGTAATTTCTTTGTTCAGTATATTTTTAAACAATTTTTTTTTAAATTAACATAATCAGTTTGGAATAATTTGTGTGGGTCTATTACATAATAATAATAATAATAATAATAATAATAATAATAATAATATTAATAGTGAGAGCAGAGAACAAGTGGAGGAAAATCTAGAGAGGTGGAGGTATGCCCTGTAAAGGAGAGGAATGACGGTTAGCCTCAGGAAGACAGAATACATGTATGAGAATGACAAGAACCCAAGAGGAATGGTGAGGTTACAGGGAGTAGAGATAAGGAAGGTGGAGGATTTTAAGTACTTGGGCTCAACAATCCAGAGCAATGGAGAGTGTGGAAAAGAGGTGAAGAAGCGTGTGCAGGCAGGTTGGAATGGTTGGAGAAAAGTGTCCGGTGTGATGTGTGATAGGAAGGTATCGGCAAGAATGAAAGGAAAAGTGGACAAGACGGTGTTGAGGCCAGCGATGTTGTATGGTTTAGAGACAGTGGCCCTGGGGAAAAGACAGGAGGCAGAGCTGGACGTAGCAGAGATGAAAATGTTGAGGTTCTCTTTGGGAGTAACGAGGATGGATAGGATCAGGAATGAGCACATCAGAGGGACAGCACATGTAAGATGTTTTGGAGACAAAGTCAGAGAGGCTAGATTGAGATAGTTTGGACATGTACAGAGGAGGGATAGTGAGTATATTGGTAGTAGGATGCTGAGGCTGGAACTACCAGGCAGAAGACCTAGAGGAAGACCAAAGAGACGATTTATGGATGTGGTGAAGGAGGACATGAAGGTAGTTTGGGAGTAAGAGAAGAAGATGCAGAGGATAGGTTGAGATGGAGGCAGAGGATTCTCTGTCGCGACCCCTGAAGGGAAAAGCCAAAAGGAAAATAATAATAATAATAATAATAATAATAATAATAATAATAATAATAATAATAATTCTGCAACATAACAAGGATAAATGCCAAATAGGTGGATACTTTTAAAAGCCTTAAACACAGGGTGTTGTTTTAGTCAAAGACAAGTGAGTCTTATGCAAACACAAAGGGACGTTATAAACATACCATAAAGAAAATAAAAACACGTGCAGCAGCTGTTCTACTTCCTCATTTTTAAGTCAAGATTTTATAATCTGGAATCACGAGGTCTATTCCAAATAACAATAATGATAAAGACAAAAGCCGGTAATTATGTAATTTGACTCATTCCAGCAGAGCGGCTCTCGTAAGCAGAGCACCATAATTAAGAAATAATTGACTTGCATTTGGATGGCCTGTATGTCCATCTGTTTGGTGTCCCACGTGACTCTCCATGCAGATTGGCTGTAATACATCGCAGTGATGATTGACATCCAGGAATGTATGCTAAGACAAGTATTGTTTATGAAAACTATCAATTGATTAATAGACTGATTAGTTTAACTGAAACAACATCCTGATTATGGCGGAACGCCTCACACAGCAAGAATGTACTGGGTTCGAGTTCTAGGCTTGGCAAGAGTATTTCTGTGTAGAGTTTACATGGTTCCTCCTGTGCTTGTCTGGGCTTCTGTTGGGTATTCTGGTTTCCAGCCACGGTGCAAAGACATGCATATCAGACTAAGTTTTGTCCCAACTTGCCAATAGGTGTAAATATAAAAGAGTGCGAATGGCTGTGTGTTACAAATGTCATACGATTACTTTCAACACAACAAAATGCTAAATATTTGCACAAGAGAAGTAAGGTAAGGTAAGTCTGTTGGGTTTTTACACCCGAGTCTAGTGGCTTAGCTTCGTGGCTCATCAGGCCGGTACTTATCCCCAGTTTCTGTAGCGTCAAGCGACCAGGAGTTCAACTGCCCCTGGATGGGACGCTAGTCCATCGCAGGTTACCTTCCCAGTATATTTTACTGGTACCCATTTATACTGCTGGGTGAACAGAGGCACACTTGTGGTTGAGACCTTGCCCAGGGGTCTTAGCACAGTGAGGATCTGAGTGGGATTTGAACTCACAACCTCCTGATCATGAGCGCAGCACCCTAATCACTACGCCACCGGCCCCAATGCACAAGAGAAACTGCGTTTTTTCTAATATATTACTCACATATAAGGGATAAATAACCTGGAGCTCGGTACTAGTACCGTTCAGATTTCAGAACTTGTATTATTTCTCTATAAATGTAAAAAAAAAAAATCAATAGTTGTTTGACTTCAGACACAAGTCATGAAGGGGTTCTTCTTCTTGCAATAACAAACCCCCCATCCTGCTTCCACTTCCTCACATCACGGCTCCTATTATTCCTTTGTTCTTCACTAACCCCTGAAATCACTTCTATATATTTGATGGTATTTTATAATCTCTCTTTATCTTCTCTTTCCTGTTTCTAACTCTCTGTCTTGTGCCTGATTCGTCTTTCTCCCATTACCCATCCTTCATCGGATCACTTGCCAGCCTGCCAGTGAATCAACATCACTCTTTGTTTTGATCTAAATTCGGGACAGGCTATGAGGCCCACACAGCGCAGATTACACAAAGAAAAAGAAAACAACAGCTACAAATGAGAAATGTTCCTGTCGGGACCTTTTCCATAGTCGCCACAGGGACTGCAGCAGAGCAATAGGAAGCATGCTCTCTTTTTCCCCTTTTCTTCTGGTGAGTAAGGGAGGAGGTGCAGGTGCTATGGCTCCCAGTAGAAGTGACCAGGACAGGAAACATGTGGAGGTAGAATGATCATACTCCCCCACCCAGCAGAACCAAAAGACGGGCCAGAATACAAAATAAAACAGCACACAAAGTGTGTGTGTGGACTGTTCTTGTCCTTGCTGGAGAACAATAAGAGCACACTCAAAAATTAATGATAGATAGGGCAGCAGTAGCCTGGTGGTAATGGTGCTGGATCACTGATCCCAAGGTTGGGGGTTCAAGTCCCACACTCAACAGGTTGTCTCTGTCCCCCCCAGTGCAGCTAACTGGGTTATCAAAGGCCGACCATGTCGCTCACTGTCTATGGTGTGAGGTTCATGTAAAAGAACCATTGCTGACTTTCGACAAGAGAAGCTGCATAGCCACCAGCGAGTTTCTGCCCTGCGATGGCCTGGAGAGCTGTCCAGGGTGTACTCTGCCCTCGCCCAGAGTTGGCTGACATGGACTCCAGCCTTCCTTTGACCCTAATTATGATTACCCAGTTCAGAAAATTAATGAAAGAAAATTTCAAGAATAGAGATACAATCCTTTACTACATCATTATCATATTTGAGGAAAAATGTTTCACCGCTGTGCTTCTTTCCAAAATATCGCAAAAATATCTGATGTCTTTGACTGCATTCAGGGAGTTTTCTGTATGATTTTATTTCAAATGCAACATTTTAAATATTTATAGAGAGGCAGTGGTGGCCTAGTGGCATAGGGTGCTGGATCACTGATCCTTAGGTTGGAGGTTCGAGTCCCACTCTCCACAAGGTTTGTTACTGTCCCCCCAGTGCTCCTAACTGGGTTATCAAAGGCTGGCCGTGTCATTCGCTGTCTATGGTGAGTGGTTCATGTAAAAGAGCCATTTCTGACTTATGACAAGAGTAGCTGCAAAGCCGTCAGCGTGTTTCCACCCTGTGATGGCCTGGCGAGCTATCCAGGATGTACTCTGCCCTCGCCCTGGGTCGGCTAGAATGGGCACCAGCCTCTCCGCGACCCTAATAGGATGAAACTGTTACAGAAAATGAACTGAACTGAAATTATTTATAAAACCTTTTTTTTTAATTTAAGAAGACACACACACACACACACACACACATATACACACACACACACACACACACACACACACACACACACACACACATTTACACTCCCACATGGTTCAATTTGGAACAGCTAATTAGGCTTGTATTTCGTTGGACTGTAGAAAGAAACCAGATTACCTGGAGGAAACCTACACACACATTATGACACAGACAGACAGACAGACAGACAGACAGACAGACTCCACAACAAATTGTTCTCAGTAGGCAGTGCACCCAGAGCTTTCGTTTTATTAGGTGGAAGTGCTAACCAACACACCACTGTTCCTCCCTGCTTCAATGAATTGTGAGAGTAGATTAACTTCTCATAACTTTTCACCAGTTGTTGGCTTTTCATATAAATATTCATTTAAGTGATTTTGGGGGTTTTTTTTGGCCTGGCAAAATTTTCAGTTGTTTGCTGCTCTGTTTTCATCTGGAATTACAGGAAACCTGGTGTGCCCATAAAGTGCTTGAAGTTTCCTTTCAAACTGGAGCACAATTTCTTGGACTCAGGCCCAGGCACGGAAGGTGCAAAGTACCCTTTTGGATCTGTGAGGTTTACTTTTCTTCATGATTTGACCCTTTTTTAGAAGGTTTGCCCAACTCGTCACACATATAAACACTCTGAGTTATCAGGGGGCCGAGGATTTAAAGATTGGCCTGAGATGTGGCTGAGTGAATCTTAATGCGATACTATATCTGGAAGCCTTGTACCTGGCATACAGTTTCATGAACATGCACCAGAGTTGATAGGTATGTGTGTTACGCCGAAATTTCTAATGTACAATACCTTAGTCATGGCCAACTGGAAGTGAGGATTATGTGCATATTGACACGGGCTACACTTTACATTCTGACACACTTCTCCTGGTCAAATTTGAAATACACAGTGGCAAGAAAATGTTGATTTTAATTATCTGTTCAACTGGAAATGCGATTCATTTATATGCTTTTCCACACAAACAGGTACTGAGTCATCACTTCTCCATTAATTGTTTGATACAACGCAAACATCACAGGTTATGATGGTTATGATGATATCCTCATAACCAGAGTGACTCTCACATATATATCACCATCTCGCATTAGATATTGAGGCTTTTTCATGTATCCTGGCTCTAGTGCTTTGGGAGGGTTGAATTATTGTTATCCTGGGTTTTCATAGGGTTGAATTGTGATGGGTTTTTTTTTTTTAGATCCGATACCTCAGCATTAGAAGCTGGACTGCCAATGTCTGATTGAGCGCTGACGAAAGGCACTGAGGTGGGCATTGAATTCAGTCTTGAATTTCTGTCTATCTTTGGTATTTACGTATATATTGGGGGAGGGTGTTCCACAACTGTACTGTGGATGGAAGGAATGATCTCTTGTGGCTTGTTGTATTTGATTTGAGTTGTTCAAGGGTTGCTGAATGGAGGGATTTGGACAGGCGTATTGTTCTTCGGACTTTGTATGGCTCTGGGGATAGGCTATTTAGCAATGCTGGAGCCTCTTGGTGATAGATACGATGGAGTAGGGTAAGGGCTCCAACATTTCTCCGTTCCTCCAGTGGATGTATTCGGTTATCAGCCAAGCAATCATTTGGAATGTTGATGATCTTTGGAGCCTTCCTTTGGATGGCGTCCAGCCAGGCCAGGGAGGTTGGCGAGGCTCTCATCCAGACTGCTGAGGCGTGTTCCATTCGTGATCTGACCATGCTTTTGTAGATAATAGCTCTTTGGTCCGCGCTCAGGTAGGGTGCAACCTTCCTTAGTAAGCCCAGCCATTTACCTGCATCTACAGCCATCTTATTTAGGATGCGAAGTCTTGAGGGACCTTGGTGGATTCGTAATGATCAGGCTAATTGTGGCAAAATCTTTGATCGTTAAAAATCTCGTGACAATTATTATGATTTAAAGCCAATTGTGATACCATAGTACAGCGCAGTAGAGCTAAACAGACCTTAATGGACATTAACGGAGCGGAACAGACCAAATCCTTGGGGTACTTGATGAACTTGAAAACATGATTCTTTCAAGTTTCATCTTATGGATATCCCCTGGGCAGTGGTGGCCCGGTGGTAAGGTACTGGATTACTGATCCCAAGGTCAGGGATTCAAGCCCCATTGTCAACAGTTGTCAGTGCTGCCCCCCCAGTGGTTTTCAAAGGCCGGCCATATTTCTCACTGTCTATGGTTAAGAGTGGATGCATAGCTGTCCGTGAGTTTCTACCCTGCGATGGCCTGTTGAGCTGTCCAAGGTGTACTATGCTCCCGCTCAGAGTCGGCTGAGATGGGCACCAGCCCCCCCCCCCCCCCCCCTGACCCTAGTTAGGATGAAGCGGTTCAGAAACTGAATGAATGAATGGATGCCCCAATTGTACGGCAAGCGTGCTCGTAAATCGTGGCGCTCTACATTTTTTTGAATCGCAGAGATTAATAGACATCATGCCCCAGTGTAAAGGCTAGGATTAAATTTACTGTAGTTGTTGGTTATGACCGGTAAAATAATATTCACTTGCCAAATGACTCTGGTATAGCGCCACCACCTGTCACGAAAGAGAGTGAGCACAAAATTGTAAATTTAATATCACATTTTTTTTTATTGTTGTATTGTTCTTGACATTATCATCTCTCAAGACTAAATAATGTTTTGTATTTTAGTTCTGCTTTATTATACAGTTCCGTGAACTTACTGGGTCAAATAGAACGGGGAAGGCTTCATAGTAATGTACTTATGCATTACATGGACATAGCACCTATAATTGATTAATTTTTCAAACTACTTTATTGTTTATAAAGATCGCAGGGTGGCTGGAACCCATCTCAATCAAGTCTGGGTGAAGGAAGGGTACTCTCTGAAGGAGGAACTTCCCTGGAGGAACCCAATGCAAGCATGGGAAGAACATGCACCTCCACACAGAAATGCCCGAGCCGAGCCCAGGACTCAAACCCGGGACCTTCTTGCTGTGAGGCAGATGTGCCAACCACTATGCTGTCGTGCCACCCGCATCAATAATATAATTTTAAAAACATTGCACACTCCTTTGCCACATTATTACACACTTCCCCTATTGCTCTACAAAATTCTCCAGTCACTCATGAGAAGTAGTGCCTGATACATTTCATTTATTCATCCATTCATTTTCTGAACTGTCTGTCTTCCTTTCGGCTTTTTCCCTTTTTTACTCAGGAGTCGCTACAGCGAATCATCTGATTCGCACGTTTTGATTTGGCAGAGGTTTTTACGTCGGATGCCCTTCCTGTCACAACCCTTTTAGCAAGGGACAGAAACACGCTGACGGCTTTGCAGCTACTCTTTACGAAAGTCAGCAATGGTTCTTTTACATGCCTCTCACCATAGACAGTGAGAGACATGGCCCGCCTTTGATAACCCAGTTAGCTGCACTGGGGGGACAGTGACAACCCTGTGGAGAGTGGGACTCGAACCCCCAACCTTTGGATCAGCGATCCAGCGCCTTATACCACTAGACCACCACATTCATTTTCTGAACTGCTTAATCTTAAATAGGGTCACGGTGGCTGGTGCCCATCTCAGCCAACTCTGGGTAATGGCAGAGTAGACTCTGGCCAGCTCCCCAAGCCATCAACACACTGACGGCTATGAAGTTTCTCTTAACGAAAGTCAGCAATTGTTCTTTTACAAGAACCTCTCACCAAAGTCAATGAGAGACATGGCCGACCTTTGATAACCCAGTTATCTACACTGGGGGGACAGCAGGGACAACCGGTTGATAGAGGGGTTTGAACCCCCAACCTTGGTATCAGTAATCTACCAGCCTACCACCAGGCCAACCCTGCTCACATTTTATTTATTTGGATCATTATTCATAACTAGTACAAGGGCTCCGATGGGACCTGTTTTATGTCTATCACAACACTTCTGTGGCACAAGTCTGTGGCACCACGCAGGAACCAGACAACCCACAAAAATAAAAATGTTCTTGTCGTTTTTCTAGAATTAAATTTTATTAAATAAAAAAAATCACCAAAACTGCATCTTTAAATAATACTGTTCCAACAATTTTATCAAGTGTGCTGTCGAAGGTCTGTAGTGAAGCACTGAACTTACATTTGTTGTCTGGCTTTCGGACCGTGGCACAGAATTTGTCTGAGAAGAAATCCCTGTCCATATCTGTGTAGGGGATTTCAACAAATCTATTGTGGCCATTCCCCTGCCTGAGTTGCACAGAAGAGCGGGATTCTGAAATGTCAGCGTCAAAGGTGAAGGTCAGAGCAAGGTCACAAAGTTTCGGTAATAATCTGCTTATAATTTCAAATTGTGAAAATAGACATGCTGTTTCTAAGGGTCACCAATAGGAGACCACACAGGGAGTCTCAGATAGGAAAATACCCTTGAGTGACCTTGAAAGGTCAAACCGTAGCCATTTTATAAATCCTCCAAAGAAGAGATTTCTTTTGCTAATTTGATGATGAGTTCTGAAGTAACTTTATGAAATAACAGTCTTATGTAGTGTACTTACATAATGAATGATAATACTAAATAAAATAACCAGAACGGATTTATTCAGAGAATATCGAGCAGTTATTGCTTCTTCTTGTGATTCTTGTGATTCTTACGGATCAGGGTCCATGGGGTAAAAGGGAATGTGTATCAGCTCACATTCAGTTCAGTTCATTTTCTGTAACCAATTAATCCTAATTAGGGTCGCGGGGAGGAAGCTGCCCATCCCAGTTGACTCCGGGTGAGGACAGAGTACACCCTGGACAGCTCGCCAGGCCACCGCAGGGCAATAACATGCTGATGGCTATGCAGCTCCTCTTGATTAAAGCCAGCAATGGTTCTTTTACATGAACCTCCCACCACAGACAGTGAGAGACACGGCCAGCCTTTGATAACGCAGTTCGTGCACTGAAGGGACAGTGACAACCTTGTGGAGCGTGGGGCTTGAACACCCAACCTTAGGATCAGTGATCCAACACCTTTAACCAGCAGGCCACTGCCACTTCAGCTCATATTATTAATGTTAATATTTAATATGTAGAATGATGCAAAAACTAATCAAACCAATTATTGATAATATTAATAATATTAATATTGCTAATAATACTAATAATAATTCTGTAATGGCCTGGTGAGCTGCCCCGGGGTGTACCGCGCCCTCGCCCAGATTCAGCTGAGATGGGCGCCAGTCACTTTTCAACCATAATTATGATTAAAAGCGGTTCAGAAAATGGATGAATGAATCAATGACTACTACTACTACTAATAATAATAATCATTCATTCATTCATTTTCTGGAACAACTTACTCCTAATTAAGGTCAAGGTAGGTTGGTGTCCATCTTAGCCGACTATGGGCAAGGGCAGAGTACACCCTGGACAGCTTGCCAGGCCAACACAGGGCATAACAACAACAACAACAACAACAACAACAAACACAAAAACAACAATTCCTCTTCTTCTTCTTCTTCTTTTTATTATTATTATTATTATTATTATTATTATGTTAAATGTCTATAATTGTTAAAAAATAAAATCAAGGTTCACATATTTAATCCGATAAGTGTCAATAAATGAGTGGCATGGGCTCCTCCTCCTCTCTCTCTCTCTCTCTCTCTCCCTCCCTCCCTCAGTCCTCCTCCGCCCAGCCCTTCAGTTAGTGCTGTTCATTTAAATTCAGTGTAAGGCAGGTTGCCCCCAGGCGTCCCTCGGCGGCTACTCCGCGATCTCGTTGTGCTGTGAATCTGTCCCCCGTGTGGATGAGGTCTGTGGATGCCGGTGCGGTTCTGGATGAGGCAGTGATGCGCAGCTGAGCTCTCGGTGTCCTGGTGGAGTCGGTGCAGCGGGTCGATGGCGGGGACAGTCCGCCGTTCCTGTCGCACGATGGCGAGGACGTTTTCAGCTCTTTCTCTCGTCGGCATTCTTTTTGAAGTCAGCTGGGTATCAGGTCAAGTTTCTTTTTACTCATCAGTCACAAGTCGAGTTTTATATCAACTTGAAGAACTGCTCGAGCTAAAAGAAGGAATTTATTTTCCCCAATGCATCATCGACTCAACAATTTTACCCTATATTATTATTATTATTATTATTATTATTATTATTATTATTATTATTATTATTATTATTATTATTATTATTATTATTATTATTGTTATCATTATTATTATTATTGTTGTTATTATTATTATTATTATTATTATTATTATTATTATTATTATTATTATTATTGTTATTATTATTATTATTATTATTATTATTATTGTTATCATCATTATTATTATTATTATTATTATTGTTATTATTATTATTATTATTATTATTATTATTATTATTATTATTGTTTTAGTTTTGTTTTGTATCTCAGTTAATCAGACTTATAAATATACCTGCTGTGCTCCCTTTCCTGTTATTCTAATCACAATCAGCTCAGGAAGAAGCAACTGTCAGTCTTGTACTCGGAAATAGTGAAAAGTTATCAACTTTACATCAAGTTTTTATTTTAAAGTTTTTCAATCTAGTTAAATATTTCACCCTTTATATCTTACCATGAAAAATTTCACAAATTCCTGTTTTTTTCACCAGTATAAATTCAGTCATTTATTATTGTTGTTGTTGTTATTATTATTATTATTATTATTATTATTATTATTATTATTATTATTATTATTTTTACTACTACTACTACTAATAATAATATAATTTTAAAATACTTCTCCAGTACCCTCAACTGTTTGGGAACATATACTACCATTTTGTTACCCAAAAAGGACACAACGAGAGGTCCATTAATGAACTGAAATGGACTCGTACTCCACCCCTGTTTGATTTCCCTCTCCCCCTTATTGAAAAATGGCCTTTTCCATCCACGTTGTCCCACATTTCCTGGGCATGAACAAACCTGTGACGCCATTGTTTTAAATGTAACTATTGATTCAGAGCCATTCTGAGTTCAGGTTTTGGAACATATCTGGTCATAAGGACTTTGGAGTGTGTCTGCATTCTCTCTTCTACAACTGTGGGTTGCTGTTACTATGTGTGTCCCTTGCCCTGGTCTCTCTGGAGCAGGAACCCCACCTCAGTGCTTGGTGTGGGGGCCATTCAGGCCCATCTGCCTGAGTTTCCTGTTTTGACACAGGCCACTGTGCTGCTGTTCCAGTGGAAAAATAGCCTCAGAAATTGTTCCTGACTTACTCAACGGGTGCTGATCTCAAATCAACTGGACAATAATAAAAACATCAACAGCCACAACAACAATAATAATGTGAATCTAATTGATTATTATTTGTAGTTCATATGAATAATAATAATTATTATCACATCAAAAAAGTCTTGGGGTTGGCGAGGGCGTTTCTGTATGGATATTCCCGCCTCATTTGTGTGGGTTTCCTCTGATAGTCCAGTTTTGTCGCGTTGTCCAAAAACATGCACATTAGGCTAATTGGCTGTTCCAAATTGCCCCAGTGTGTGAATCAGAGTGTGAAAGGTTGTGTGTGTTTTCCCTGCAGTGGTCTGATGAGCTGTGCATGGTACACCCTGCCTTTACCTGGTGTGAGCTGTGATAGGCGCCAATAATATATTCAGATAATTTTGTCTATTATTATTATTCAGCATTATATGAATAAACTACATCGGCATTTCTCATTATAAATACTATTTACAGTTTTGGTTTTCCATCAAAAGTTTAAAACTACTTCTGTTATTTAGAAAGTGCCATTTTCATTCATTCATTCATTCATTCATTCATTCATTCACTTTCTAAGCTGCTTTATTCTAATTAGGGACATAGGAAGGCTGGCACCCATCTCAGCCAACTCGGTGGGAGTAGGGTAAAACCTGTAAAGCTTTAGCTGGCCATTGCAGGACCAACAGTCATGTAACCATTTACACTCACTCTCACCTCTAGGGGACATTTGGAACAGCTAATTAACCTACCGTGCATGTTTTTGGACTGTGGGAGGAAACCAAAATAAAGGTGCCATATATACAGTATATATATATATATATATTCAGTGGAACCTCAACTTATGAAAGCCCCAACAAACGAAAAGTCCAGGTTACGAAAAACATTTTCCTAAAATTTTTTTCTCTGGATACGAAACAAGTTCACGTTACGAAAGCACCAGCTCAAAAATTCAAACAATGCACGAGTTGCTCCCAACATCCCGTCCCGCTGGCTTCCCATTGGCGAGGAGGTATGATGCAGCTCCTTTGAGCAGCAGCTTGTTTCATGAGTTTTTCGAGTGTGCTCATTGCAACTTTATTTTTTGGCTCAGGCTTTTAACCTTGCATAAACATTTGTAAGATTATAACTCTGCTAAGAAGACATGGTCAACATGAAGTAAGTATCTTAAAAGGTCTGCTTTTATCATTTTAAAAGGGTAGTATTCGGGGCCTTGGAACGAATCGCGCGTTTTACATGTAAAATGCGGTTCAACTTACGAAAAATCCAGGTTACAAAACCACTTCCAGAACAGAATAATTTCGTAAATTGAGGTATATGGAAACACAATTTGACTTTTTCACTTGTTAGGGATTAAAAAACATTATTACAGGAAACAACAATGGAATGGCAAGATCTGATTGGTCCACTACCTTGTGGTCACAAACCATTACTCCGAGTGGATAATGGTTGAATGAATTACCGACCCTCACAGTTTGTCGCAGGATCTTGATCAGGAAAATTTTCAAAGCTTAAAATTGAAAAATGAACCATAATATCACATTACAGCTGTTTTTTTGTGCTTCCCATACTATATACCTTTGCCATATTTAAAATATATTTAAAAAAACCTTCAAAATTCATGATTCAATTTGTATTTTGAGTTCCTGTCTAGTATACACTAAAACAATTATTCACCTCAGGCGCTGTGGATGTTGCTGAATTGACGGAAATAGAATTGATTAATTACAGACATCCACCTCGGTTTTGTGTAGAATTAAACTATGGTAATAAATTAGAGATGAATTATGATTGTGGGGAGGCTGGTGCCTACCTCAGCTGACTCTGGACGAGGGTTGAGTACACCCTGGATGTCTCGCCAGGCTATCACAGAAACACACTGATGTATACTGCAGCTCCTCTTTACAAAAGCGAGCAATGGTTCTTTTACATGAACCTCTCACCACAGACCGCGAGAATCATGGCCGGCCTTTGAGAACCCGCTGAGCTGCACTGAGGGCTTCCAAAGTGTGGGATTCCTAATCATTCTTTCATTCATTCATTCATTCATTTTCTGAACCACTTATTCCTAATTATGGTCACGGGGAGGCTGGCAACCATCACAGCCAACTCTAGGCAAGGACAGAGTTCATCCTGGACAGCTCATCGAGTCATCGCAGGGAATTCATAATTATAAAATGATAAAGTTCAGCTTTGAATGGCATAATTATTGTCGTGATTGCATCATGTTTACTTGATGAATATAACGTTTGTTATAATTTCTGTTTCCAGCGAGGGAGCACAGGTTTATACCTGACCCTCCAGTGTTGAACATTACGAATGAGATGTACAAACTCAACTCATCTGATACGTTGGAGATCACCTGTAGGTAAGAGACGCACTATGAGGAGGCCAATGTAAAATGAAAAGAGATCAGTGGATAATGCAAAGGTGCAAACAAATGATCCGTATAACGGCATCATCATTTAAAACACAATAATTACAGCATAATTTAACATAATTTGTATATTAAACTCACATATCCATTCCTTAAAGAAGTCGAATTCACATATTAACCAAATAAACCTTTGAAGGACCGGTGAGGAACCTTTTTAATTTGCTTAAAATTCTGTCTCATAGAGGACGTCAGATTTTGGAATGGTACACGCCTTACAATCAGTCTGGCTTGGAAAGCAGGATTATAACGTCGGACTGTAGTGGAGATGGGCTGTTCTGTAGCACCATCACACTCAATAGGACAATGGGAAATGAGACGGGGGAGTATCGTTGTTCCTACAGAGACCTGCCTGTGGAGGACGGGAAGACCTCTGTATCAGTGTATATCTTTGTGCAAGGTGAGTTGTTCTTGATGATTTCGTTGTTTGTGGATGGACAGTGCAAGGTAGCTAATACAAACCATAAAAGTTGGCCCGCTAGTCGACACTTGAGGAATAACGAATATCATTTATTTAGGATTTACAGTTGTTGTATGACCAGTAGGACTACATTTCGTACTCTAGTGAAGTCTCTCATATATAGTTTGTATCTTTATGGTTTCGTTCAAACGAGGATGGCACGCAGATAATGTTTAAACTTGTTTATACTTTGCAAACTCCTACTTTTATTGTGAAAATGTCAATTGTACAAAGCACAAAACAAACAAAACTGAATTTAATTGAATATGTTTTATTCGGGAGAGATCTGCTCTTTAACACTCTGTGGAGTTCCTTTCTTTAATAACGTAAAATTATGGTGTAGGTCTGATAAAAGGTTTTGATTAATGGAGAGAGAGAGAGAGAGAGCGAGAGAGAGAGAGAGAGAGAGAGAGAGAGAGAGAATCAAGTATCACGCCTTAACAGACTTCCTGCCTGATCCTCCAGTGTGACCTTTGTTCATACATGTCTCTATGTTTTACTTCCTGTTAGAGTCATACCATTCCATGCTTCCACATCCTGTTGCCTTTAGCCCAGTTTGAAGAGAAAAATCTGACATTTCTCGAAATTCATTAAAGTGTTCCTGCAGCAACAAGACAAGACAATTGACAACAGACCATAATACTAAAAGGATGTGCGTTTGATGAATATTAATGATAAAAATGCATTTCACTGTCTCTAGACTACCGCATGCCATTTCTCAGAGTATCTCAAGAAATGGAGGTGGTATTTATTCGAGAAAAAGAGCAAGTGGTCATTCCATGCTTGGGAACCATCGAGGACCTGAACGTCACTCTGCACACGGTGGGTGAGATTTGTAGATGTGTGTTTGGTTCAGGGTATCCTTATAATGATTTGTGGGGTTTTTTTTCCAGTTTAAGGACACACTTTAATTTCATTTTCAAATGCGATTTGTAAAGGTTTGTGTATCTGATATGTCAGGACGAAGAATACACACTCTGCAGTAAACACTTATTTTTTATTCGATCATCGATAACGAATCCCATCCTTGGTCTGGAAAGACCTCATAAGTCACATGCTGGTCAAAAATTAGTCTCATTAAGACTTGTTGTACTCATTCATTAGGGACTCAAACAACACAGAAAATTTCCCGCCATGTTCCGAAATGTTGATCTGGAACTACCAAGCAAGTCCCACATGTGGCTGACGCCCCTTTCCAGCATGACGTACATTTACATTTACAGCAGACGCTCTTATCCAGAGCAACTTATAAAATTATCATTGTTTTTAATAGAACTGAGGGTTAAGGGCCTTGCTCAAGAGCCCAAGAGTGGTGAGTGTGAACTGAACCACTGACCTTTGGGTCAGTAACCCATCATCTTGTCCACGAACCCACCACTTCCCATTGCATTTTACTTCTCATCTATACAACTGACAGGTGAAGGTTAAGGGTTTTGCTCAACACGCAACCATCTGATCAGAAACCCAGAGCCGTAACTACCGAGCCACTGTCGCCTATCCAGTTGGGTAACACATAGTGTTAGACCTAGAGTGAGCACATCGAAGCTACTCAGCCGTGCGTTCAGAAACAAAATTATTTTCAAATGTAATGAGAGTTTTCGTCATTGAAACCCACCACAGATATTCCTGCCATTCAAGAACGTTCTCAGGCTATACTGTATCTCACAAGGTAAAGTCTGTTGGGTTTTCTACACCCGAGCCTACTGGCTCATCAGGCCGGTGCTTATCCCCGGTTTCCATAGCGTGAAGCGACCAGGAGTTCAATACCACCTGGATGGGACGCTAGTCCATCGCAGGTTACCTTCCCAGTATATTTTACTGGTACCCATTTATACTGCTGGGTGAACAGAGGCACACTTGTGGTTATGACCTTGCCCAGGGGTCTTAGAACAGTGAGGGTCTAACTGGGATTCGAACACACAACCTCCCGATCATCAGCGCAGCACCCTAACCACTACACCACCAGCCCCACCTATATCCACAAGATGCAAACCTGAGCTGTCTTTGGTTCGCAATTTTTCTATTGCCAACAACACACCAATTATACACTTTCGCAGTTATGTAGCAGAGCATTTTTAAAGTTGAATCACACTAGAGCCATCTGTTTACCCCCGATAAATATAAAACACCTTCTATACAGTAGATAATGAGATCCCAGGTGAAATAAACAAGCAAACAAACAAACAAATAAGACTCAAATTGGACTGCCAAGGTTTTTCTATAAACAGGGCGGATCTATGCTAAGCAGACAGGGTACTCCGGGTACAATAGGTCCTTGACCATTCATGGTTCAGCGCTCATGCCCACATATACTCGCGGATTAGCGACAAACCCAGAAATAACTAGCACATGATTCTAATTCAGCCATTGGCTGAGAGCTTTTGTTTCTCCCTCCTGCTGATTGGTTGCAGATGATGTGTACATCTCTTTTTTTCCTCCTTCGTGCACATGTCATCAATGTGATTGCTTGAATTGTGAAGTCACGTTTTTTTTTTTTCGTGTGTTTTTAATGATTATTTAAGTGCTATGATGTCACTCAAACGCCCTGCATCTTCTCTAGCTTCTGGTAAGGAGCCTAAGCGCTTTATTTATTCATAAATATTATCACTATAAAAAATTAAAAAGTTTTTACTTAATCATTACTACATTTTACTGCATTATTACTGTATTAATGAGTAACACTGAATATAGAATGTGTTTAATAAGCATATTTTAGCGCATATGATGTCATACACAGGGTTTTAAAACCGCGTCAATAACTTGCGGATTTTCATGATCCACGGGAAGGGCTGGAACAGAACCATCACAAAAAACGGGGACCTACTTATGTTGGTGTACCTACTACTCCTATACAGGGATCCTTCACTTTCCACGGTGAATTGGGAACGAGCCCCTCCTCCCCCCGCGACTTCCGAATTCCGTGAAGTAGGATCAAACCTCCCTGACTGACGTATACGTACATGTATATGTGTATATAGTATCAATGAATACATTTTCTATGCCATAAATGCTTATAATAACAATTAAACATTCAAAAATAATGCATAAGATGTAAATAAAATATAAATACACACACACACACATATAGACGCGCACCTCACATAAAAATGTAATAGTTTTGCTGGGGGGTTGGGTTGTTTTTTGTTTTTGTTTGTTTGGGTTTTTTTTTTTTTTTGCATAATTGTCCTTGTTTTTGTGGCATTTTCCTGAACTTTTCCCCTATTTTTCCTTAATTTCCTTAATTTTTAATTCGATTAATATTTTTTTTAAAAACCGCGATGCACTGAAGCCACGTGAATTAAAGCGCGAAGTAGCGAGGGATCCCTGTACTCTTATGTTGTATGCCATATTAACTATAGCTAGGTTTAAGGATACGCTAACATTACCCATGAGTGCAAGTATTTGACATCTATGGTATTTGACTTTAACAGAAATATCCAGTGAAGGAGCTGGAAACAAATGGGAAGGATGTGTTCTGGGATAGCAAGAAAGGTTTTGTGCTCCCGAGTCACATGATCAGCTACGCTGGTGTTGTGTACTGTCAAACACGCATCCACAACGAAACCTTTCAGTCACTGACCTATGTTCTGGCTGTCGTAGGTAAGACAGAGACACTGCCACTGCATATCCTCACTCACTCTCTCACTCATTTGCCAAACTGCTTAATCCTGTTTGGATCACACGGAAGCCCATCTCAGCTGACACTGGGTGGAGGCAGGATACACGCTGAACAGCACACCAGACCATTGCAAGGCCAACACACATGACCATTCACACTCAAACATCCAATTAGCCTAAAGTCTTTGGACTGTGTGGAGGAGAATGGAGTATCTGATGGAATCCCATGCAAGCCCAGGAAGAACATGCAAACTTCATGCAGAAATGCCTGAGCATGGGGCTTGAACCCATAACCTTCTAGCTGTGAGGCGAACGTGCTTACCATTAATTCTGCTCAATTACGACCAATCTTACAATATCTATCCTGGTTTCCTCCAGCAGTCCAATGGCATGCAGATTAGGTTAACTGACTGCTCCAAATTATCTCTAGGTGTCAGTGTGAGAATAAATGTGTGTGTGTGTGTGTGTGTGTGTGTGTGTGTGTGTGTGTGTGTGTGTGTGTGTTGGCCCGACATTGGCCTGATGAATTGTTGGGGTTATACCCTGATTTTGCTTCTTGTTGGCTGAGATAGGCTCCAGCCTCCCTGAAACCATAATATGATTACGTGGTTCAGGAAAGACATGATCGAAATAAATACAAATCTGAAGTTAGTATTCTGTTCATGTTTACAGTGTATTTATTTTTACTGTTTTTTTACTGATACAAAGATGGGAAGGTTAATTCTTATGTGCCTGCTGGGGCCGAGTGAATAAAATAAAATGCGCTCACCTCCACATGGATACATATTGAGCTTCATAGAAGGTGACCTATGTTTTCTGTCATAAGTTTGTTTGATAACTGAGGGCACCACGCTGCAGGCATTAACTCGAATTGCACGGTGGTGCGTTTAGCATGTCTGCCTCTCAGCAGGAAGGTCCTCGGTTTGATTCCCAGCTCAGGTGTTTCTTTGTGGAGTTGCATGTTCTCCCCGTGCTTGCATGGGTTTCCTCCCAGCGTCCAAACACATGTACAGTCAGTTAATTGGCTGTTCCAAATCATGCCTAGATATGAATGGTTGTGTGAGTGTTGGGTCTGCGATGGCCTGGCGAGCTGTCCAGGGTTTCCCCCACCCCCTCACCCGGAGTCGGCTGAGATAGGTACCAGCCTTCCCGCAACCCTAATTAAGATTAAGCGGTTCAGAAAATGAATGAAATGTTGAATGGTTAAATTTGTTCTCTCTTGCTTGCCAATGATGTCATTATGTACGGTGATGACACTGGCACAGCAAGAAGATACTGGGAGTGAGTCCCGGGTTCGGCAAATGCATTTCTGTGTGGAGTTCTATGTGCATGTCCTCACTGTGCCTGTGTGGGTTTCCTGAGGGTACTCTGGTTTCCTCCCACAGTCCAAAGACATGCACATTAGGCTAATTGGCTAATCTAAATTGCCCCCAGTTGTGAGTAGAAGTGTGATTGGCGTGTGTGTTGGCTCTGCGATGATCTACTCTATCCTTCCTGAGACTCTGGTACAATTAAGTGGTTCAGCAAATGAGTGGTCCTGAGTACACCATGGCTTTTTATCATGACTTAACCTTCCTATATTGGTTCTACATGTAAACGCATTCACACCGTCATACCGTCGAACACATTGTATAGTGTATGCATTCATTCATTCATTCTCTGTAACCACTTAATCCTAATTGGGGTCACGGGGAGGCTGGCGCCCATCCAAGCTGACTTTGGGCGAGGGCAGAGTACACCCTGGACAGCTTGCCAGGCCATTGCAGTGTGGAAACATGCTGACGGCTTTGGAGCTACTCTTGTTGAAGGCCAGCAATGGTTCTTTTACATGAACCTCTCACCATAGACAGTGAGAGACCTGGCCAGCCTTTGATAACCCAGTTAGTGCCCTGGGGGGGACAGTGACAACCCATGGAGAGTAGGACTTGAACCACCAACCTTAGGATCTGTGATCCAGTACCTTTACCACCAGGCCACTGCTGCCCTGTATAGTGTATGCAATAAAGTCATTATATTAATCATGGTTCATTATCACTTGAAAAAACCCTTATAATAGAAATAAAACATGGCAAGGGAACATCTGGCTGTAATTCCAAACATGTCTGAGAATTGTTACGTGTAGAAATACTGCTGTATTTAGACTTTGCTGCTTCAAAGGAGCTTTTTTGTTGCTCACACAAGAACAATACCACCCAGCCTTCTCTTCCGCAGGATATAAAATCCATCGCCTCAGTGTGAGTCCAGCTGAGGAGAAACGGGCAGTCAGGGAGAAGGTGGCATTCAACTGCACTGCACACACAGAACTTAATGTAGCCCTTGACTTCCAGTGGAGCCTCCCTCGGGACAGGGTGAGTGTGTGTGTGTGTGTGTGTGTGTGTGTGTGTGTGTGTGTGTGTGTGTGTGTGTGTGTGTGTGTGTGTGTGTGTGTGTGTGTGGATTTTTTCGAGAAGAGATCAGAAATAGTACTGTACTACACGATATCACACTGTACTGAAAAATCCAAGAGTCATGATATCCAGTGCATCATAGACAACAAGGCTGTTTATTTTATACCATGTTTACCTTGTTAGAGAAATCCCAACCATTCCACACGAAGGTATTATGAGACTAAGCCCTCCAAGATTAAGCTGTGGAACTCTCTAGAACTGACGAACATGCTGATTTTGGAGAATATTACCATGGAGGACTCAGGGGAATATGTGTGCACAGTGTCCAGCAGTAAGATGGTCAAAACTAACCGAGCATCTCTTATAGTTTATGGTAAGTGACTGTGGCTTTTCCCTCCTGTCCTATAAATTCTTTTAAATCATTAACAGAATTACACACACACACACACACACACATATACATATACTGTACACATATATACATGTATATATATATATATATATATATATATATATATATACTAGTATATATGTGTACAGTATATGTATATGTGTGTGTGTGTGTGTGTGTGTATGTACACTGAATCCTCACTTTACGTGGTTAATGGGGACTGAGACCCTCTGCGAACACCGAATTTCCGTCAAGTAGGATCGACCTCCCCCCGACTGACGTATACGTACATGTATATGTGTATATAATATCAAGAAATACATATTCAACACTATAAATGCTTATGATAACAATTAAACATTCAAAAATAATGTATAAGATGTAAATAAAATATAAATACACACGGCACATCCAGATGCCCGTGCACGAACACAGATGCGCACCCTCTCATTAAAATGTAAGTTGTTTTGATGGGGTGGGGGGGTTGTTTTTTTGTTTTGTGTTTGTTTAGGTTTTTTTTTTTTTGCATAATTTGATTCGTTTTGTGGCATTTTCCTTAACTTTTCCCCCTATTCTTCCTTAATTTCTTTATATTTTACTGCGATGAATATTTTAAAAAAAACCACGATGGACTGAAGCCGAAATGAATTGAAGCACGAGTAGCGAGGGATCCCTGTGTGTGTGTGTGTATATATATATATATATATATATATATATATATATATATATATATATATATATATGGATGTGGTGAAGGTGGACATGAAGGTTGTCGGAGTAAGAGTAGAAGATGCGGAGGATAGGGAGAGATGGAGGCGGATCATTTGCTGTGGCGACCCCTGAAGGGAATAGCCTCACCTTATGAAATAATTCATTCCAAGGCCCCCAATACTACCCCTAAACTTTTTAAAATTATAAAAGCATACCTTATAAGGCAGTCTTGTTGCCCCCCCCCGTCTTGGGGCCCAAATGTTGGGGTTCTCCCCGGTTGACAAAAGGGTAGCTTCCCTCCGTCTTCGGGTGGGGGGAGACGGTTCCTGACTGTTATTTGTGCTTATGCACCAAATGACAGTTCACAGTACCCACCCTTCTTGAGGTTTTTCTTGGAGTCTTTAGGGGGTGTGTTGGAGAACGCTCCCTCGGGAGACTCACTCATTGTCTTGGGAGACTAAAATGCCCATGTGGGCAATGATAGTGTGACCTGGAAGGGTGTGTTCAGTAGGTACGGTCTCTTCAGTATGAACCCGAATGGCGTTTCGTTGTTGGACTTCTGTGCTCGTCACACTTTGTCTATCATGAACACCGTGTTCGAACATAAGTGTGCCCATAAGTGCACTTAGCACCAGGACACCCTAGGTCGTAGTTCGATGATTGACTTTGTAGTCGTGTCATCGGACTTGTGGCCGTATGTTCTGGACACGCGGGTGAAGAGAGGAGGTGAGCTGTCCACCGATGACCACCTGGTGGTGAGTTGGCTTCGGTGGTGGGGGAGGCTGCCTTCCAGACCTGGCAGGCCCAAGCATGTAATCAGGGTCTGCTGGGAACGTTTGGCAGAGTCCCCTGTCCGAGAGGCCTTTAACTCCCACCTCTGGCAGAGCTACAACCACGTCCCAGAGGAGGTGGGTGACATGGAATCCGAATGGACCATGTTTCATGCCTCCATTGCTGAAGCAGCAGCCCATAACTGTGGCTGGAAGGTCGTCGGTACTTGTCGTGGCGTTAACCCCCGAACCCGGTGGTGGACACCTGTGGTGAAGGGGGCCATCCAGCTAAAGAAGGAGGCCTATCGGGTTTTATTAGCCTGTGGGACTCCCGAGGCAGCGGACAGGTACAGGCATGCCAAACGTGCTGCAGCCGAGGCTGTCGCAGATGCAAAATCTTGGGCGTCGGAGGAGTTCGATGAGGGCCTGGAGAGTGATTATTGGTTGGCCTCAAAAAGGTTCTGGACTACCATCCGACGCCTCAGGAGGGGAAACAGTTCTCCACAAACACTGTTTACAGTGGAGGTGGGGAGCTGCTTACCTCGACTGGGGATGTCATCGAGAGGAGGAGGGAATACTTTGAGGACCTCCTCAATCCCACCAACATGCCCTCCGTGGAGGCGGAAGACCCTGAGGGTTTGGGTGAGGGTTTGCCCATCACTGGAGTGGAGGTCGCTGAGGTTGTCAAAAAGCTCCTCGGTGGTTGAGCTCCAGGGTTGGATGAGATCCGCCCAGAATATCTCAGGGCTCTGGATGTTGTAGGACTGTCTTGGTTGACACATCTCTACAACATTGCATCGTCTTCGGAGGCTATACCTCTGGATTGGCAAACCGGGGTGGTGGTCCCGATTTTTAAGAAAGGGGACCGGAGGGTGTGTTCCAATTATCAGGGAATCACACTCCTTAGCCTACCCAGGAAAGTCTATGCAGGGGTACTGGAGAGGAGGATCCGACCGATAGTCGAACCTCAGATTCAGGAGGAGCAATGTGGTTTTCGTCCTGGCCATAGCACTCTTGACCAACTCTATACGATCTACAGGATTTTGGAGGGGGCATGGGAGTTTGCCAATCTGTCCACATGTGTTTTGTGGATTTGGAGAAGGCTTTCGACCGTGTCCCTCGAACAATCTTGTGGGGCGTGCCCCGGGAGTACGGTGTTCTGGACCCATTGCTACGGGTCATTCGGTTGCTATATCACCGGAGCCAGAGTTTGGTCTGTATTGGTAACAACAGGTCGAATTCTTTTCCGGTGGGAGTTGGAGTCCGCCAAGGCTGTCCTTTGTCACCAATTCTGTTCATAATTTTTATGGACAGAATTTCTAGGTGCAGTCAAGGCGTTGAGGGGTTCTGGTTTGGTGGCCACCGGATCTCGTCACTGCTTTTTACGGATGATGTTGTCCTTTTGGCTTCATCAAGTCGGGACCTCCAGCTCTCATTGGAGCCAGTCGCAGCCGAGTACGAAGCAGCCGGGATGAAGATCAGTACATCCAAGTCCGAGGCCATGGTTCTCAGTCAGACAAGGGTGGAATGCACTCTCTGGGTCGGGAATGAGGTCCTGCCCCAAGTGGAGGAGTTTACGTATCTTGGGGTCTTGTTCATGAGTGAGGAAAGGATGGAACGGAAGATCGATAGACGGATCGCTGCAGCCTGTGCTGTTAAATGGAGCCTGTACCGGTCCGTCGTGGTGCAGAAGGAGCTGAGCCGCAAGGCGAAGCTCTCAATTTACCAGTTAATCCATGCTCCAACCCTCACCTATGGTCACGAGCTTTGGGTAGTGACGGAAAGAACAAGATTGCGGATACAAGCAGCTGAAATGAGCTTCCTTCGCCGGGTGGCGTGGTCCTCCCTTAGAGATAAGGTCTACCAAGGAGAGCTCGGGGTAGAGCCGCTGCCCCCCGGATTGAGAAGGGCCAGTTGAGGTGGCTCCAGCATCTGGTCAGAATGCCTCCCGGATGCCTTCCCGGTTGGAAGAGACCCCGGGGTCGACCTAGAACACGCTGGAGGGACTATATCTCTCGGCTTGTCTGGGACCGCCACGGTGTCCCCTCCGGAAGAGTTGGAGGAAGTGGCTAGGGAGAGGGATGTCTGGCTCTCTTTGCTGAGGTAGCTGCCCCTGCGACCCGACCCTGGACTTAGCGGAAGATGAGATGAGATGGGTCTTTCGTAAATTGAGGAACCACTGTATATACTAGTATATATATTTATATACTGTATATATATATATATATATATATATATATATATATATATATATATATATATATATATATATATATATATATATATATATATATATATATATATATATATATATATATATATATATAATTTTTTTCATGCATTCATTCACCCTAGTTAGGGTCGTGGAAGGCTACTCTGGGCGAAGGTGGGATACACTCATAACAGCTTGCCAGTCCATTGCAGGGCCAACAAAGACAAACATCCCTTCACACTCAAATTGCCACCTAGGAATAACTGTGAATATTTAGTTCAACTAATGTGTTTTGGCCTGTGGAAATGAACTAGAGTACCCAGGAAACCCACACAAGCACAGGAACAACATGCAGCCACTGCATAGGATCTTCTTACTGTTCAGCAGACATGCGAAACACTACACCATCGTGCCGAGACATCTTTTTCTGACTTCCACTAATGAGGTCAAGAGCATCAGTTGTTTATCTATTAATTGCCAGCCTATCATTGACCAGTAAGGATCGAGTACTCAGAAACACTGTGTAATAAACTCGGGTAAATCCTCTTTTTTTTTAAAAAAACTTTTAAGTACAAAAACAAGTTAAAAAGGAAATGAATACACATATTCACGTTGAGTTTGTTTATTTGTAGTTATTTTGTTTTCTGGTCCTATGATTATAAGATCTTTTAATAATTCTGATTTTGCAGAGAAACCTTTCCTCGAGCTCCATGATCAGTCATTTCAAAGTGTGGATGTAAATAAGGGGCAACGGGAAGCGAGGATCCCTGTTAAATACAACGCTTATCCAGAGCCTAGTGCAAAGTGGTGCGTTACAAGAGTGTGTGTGTGCGTGTGTGTGTGTGTGTGTGTGTGTGTGTGTGTGTGTGTGCGTGTGTGTGTGATATTCTGTATCATTATTTACAATTACACAACTTTCTTATACTCTATCTTGTCCAATCAGGTTAAAGAATGGTCAGTTCATCACTAGTGAAGAGTACAGGATGAAGCCATCCAGGGATTCTCTCACTATATATGAAGTCACAGAAAAAGATGCTGCAAATTATACCGTGGTCATGACCAATAAAATCACAAGAGAAGTGCACAGTCAGACATTTCAGCTATTGGTCAACGGTAATGTGTCTGTCATCATTCTCTCTTCTCTTCTCTTCTCTTCTCTTCTCTTCTCTTCTCATGTTCTCTACATCTTGCCCACAGCTCATCCTAAGATCTTTGAGAAGGAAGTACCCTTTCATCGAAATATTCACATGTTTGGCAGCAGCCCCACCCTCACCTGCACTGCTTTTGGTGGCTCCAGTCCGGTCTCTATCCAGTGGCAGTGGATGCCCAGTGAAGAGTGTCCAGCTAAGTTTCAGTAAGACTCAATATTAATGTCACCTACTTGAACAACACAATCTCAACTTATAATGAATACAAATTAGAAAATGACCGATTGGGCTCAGTTCAAACCTACACTGTGTTCAGAGCCCGCCCTCCCCCAAGGTTTACCCCAGTTACATCATTGTCATGCCATTGTGCTGAGAAGAGTGGCACATGAGTCATTGGAAGAAGCATTTAACTGCACTTTGCTATACATTTACCAAAGGTTCCTGTGTACATGCAGCCGCTTGTCTGATGTCTGTAAATGTAATGCTGTATCGTATACAAATACCCAATTTTTTTATTTTTATTTTTTGTGCTTTTTTTTCTTTGAGTTTCTATTAAGAATTGCAAATGTAGAAAAACAGATCAATATCTGAAAGTTTAATTACAAATACAGGGATCCCTCGCTACTTCGCACTTCAATTCATGCGGCTTCAGTGCGTCGTGTTTTTTTTTTTTTTAATATTCATCAAAAATTAAAAAAAAAAGGAAATTAAGGAAAAATAGGGGAAATGTTAAGGAATATAAGGTAAGAAAACAAGGCCAATTATGCAAAAGAAAAACCCCAAACAAACAAAAACAAAAAACAACCCAAAACCCCCCAACAAAACTAATTACATTTTTATGTGAGGTGCGCATCTGTGTGTGCGCGCACGTCTGTATGTGTGTGCGTTTATACTTTGTTTATATTTAGCATTGAATATGTATTTATTCATATTATATACACATATACATGTACGTATAAGTCAGTCAGGGGGTTGATCCTACTTTGCGGAATTCGGCGTTTGCGGGGGGATCTTGGTCCAAATGAACCGTGGAAAAGTGAAAGATCCCTGTATTGTGTTGTGGCACATCAAGAGCGTTGTCATTTCAATTACAGTTTCAAGTTTCATTTCAATTTGATGCATGCAGCTGTTCATGTGGTCCATCAAAGCTGATTGGCCAGGCCTTCAGGGTAGGGATGAAGGTACTGAAGTTTCCTCCCTTTATTGTGAATGAGAGTGTGAATGGTTGTGTGTGGGTGTTTGCCCTGCTATGGCCTGGTGAGCTCTTCAGGGTGTAACCCACCTTTTCCCAGAGTTGGTTGAGATAGGCTTCAGCCTACCAAACAACCTGAGCAGGATTAATAAATCTATAAATAAAAAAATCTATGGGGAAAAAAAGAAGAAAAACCCCTACCAGTAGATTGTGTTGCCGATATGCCTATATTTAGAGACGTATTCAAGTACCAACCAAATAGTCCAAAGTCATGTGCAGCGAGCTATAGAGGCATGAGTATCATTGCAACCTTGCCTAAAATCATATGATCAAATGAGAGCATTTACTTTTATAAACAATACAGTTTGGATTTTAGGCAAATAGCTCATCATGTGATGTGATCTTCATCTCTTTGTGTCACATCAAGTTCTTAAAAAGTCAATAAAAAACAGGAAGCACTCTATGTGTAGCAT
>CM045737.1:9190606-9223106 GCA_024760905.1 Plotosus lineatus
CTGTTGTTCTAAAATCAGATTCCTTCAAATTTAAAACATCCTTTTATCCTTGATAAACAACAGCAACAAGCAACAGCAACATCATCATCGTCATCATCTTCATCATCATCATCTTCATCATCAACAACAACAGCAACAACAACAACAGCGTAACAGTGACTGCATCTGAAATGAAGGACTGTATATTACGCTCAGTGTCCTGCATGTCAAAACTGTCCCATTGTGATTCACTGTGTTTCTGTCTTTTTAAAAAGTTTATTCATTTTTCTATTGTTTACATTTCCGGATTCAACTGTTTTGCTCACATTTACTGGCATGTTTTTTTGCTTGTAAATATTACATAGCAGTGTACATGACGTTAATGAGTAAGAATCTGAGTGGTACTGACAGCAGGGTTATGATTCAGTGTTTTCGTGTTGCTCGTCTCTGGTATTTCTGCAGATGTGCATCAGGTTTGCTGTTACACCCCATGCTGTAAGAATATCTGTGACTCATGTTATTTTATGTTTGTCGAAGGCCGAAGTCAGATCAGAGTGCAGTGTGTGAAGGCAAATGGAGGGAGATTTCAAATCACACAGGAAAAAACCACATTGGCCAGCCCACCAGCTTTATCGACAGCTCACTAAAGGTAATCACAGTCAATGTAACTCCAGGACAGCCATATACGAATAGCGCCCGTCTCAGGGTAAGAGGTTAAGATGACTTCTGCTGATAAAAAGTGGTCTCAATAAATCTGAACAACGGGCAATATATCATGGAAACAGTTTGACATTATTAATAATAATAATAATAATAATAATTATTATAATAATAATAATAACAAATTTTATTATTCATTCATTTTTTGGAACACTTAATCCCAATTACAGTTGTGGGGAGGCTGGCGCTCTTCTCAGCCGACTCTGGGTGAAGGCTGAGAGTACACCCTGGACAGCTCACTAGGCCATTACACGGGCAGAAACACACTGCAGCTATGCAGTCGACTCTTGACGAAAGTCAGCAATGTTTTTTTTTTTCCATGAAAATCACACTACAGACAGTGAGAGACATGGCCAGCCGGTTAGCTGCACCGGGGAGACAGTGACAGCCTGATGAGAGTGGGGCTTGAACCCACAACCTTAGGATCAGTGACCCAGCACCTTACCACCAGGCCACTACTGCCCTACTCCTACTACTACTACTATTCTTCATCATCATCATCATCATCATCATCATCATCATCATCATCATCATCATCATCTATTATTATTATTATTATTATCAGTTCAGTTCCTTTTCTGTACCTGCTTAATCCTAATTTGGGTTGTGGGGAGGCTGGTGCCCATCCCAGCCAACTTCGGGTGAGGGCAGAGTACACCCTGGACAGCTCGCCAGGTCATCGCAGGGCGGAAACACGCTGATGGCTTTGCAGCCTACTCTTGTCGAAAGTCAGCAATGGTTCTTTTACATGCCTTTCACCATAGACAGTGACAGACATGGCCGGCCTTTGATAACCCAGTTAGCTGCACAGGGGGGGACAGTGACAACCTTGTGGAGAGTGGGACTCAAACCCCCAACCTTTGGATCAGCGATCCAGCACCCTATACCACTAGACCACCACTGCCCCTATTATTATTATTATTATTATTATTATTATTATTATTATTATTATTATTATTGTTATTATTATTATTATTATTATTATTATTATTATTATTATTATTATTATTATTATTATTATTATTATTATTATTGTTGCAACGGGAGACACAGTGGTTAGCACATCTGGCCTCATAAGAAGAAGATCCTTTGTTTGAGTCCCGGGCTCAGTGAGGATGTTATTGTATGCAATTTGCATGTTCCTCCCTGGGCTTGAGTGGGTTTCCTCCAGGCACTCAGCCCCCCCCCCCAGTCTAAATTCATCAGGCTAATTGGATATTCAAGACTGAGGTATGAGTGCGAGTATGAATTGTTGTGTTTGTGTTGGACCTGCAGTAGACTAGCAATCTTTTTTAGCGCTTACCCCACCTTTCCCAAAATTGGCTGAGGTAGGCTCCAGTCCCTCTTTTACCCTAGATAGGATGATGGGGGTACTGGTTCAGGAAATTAATGAATGAATACTACTACTACTGCTCATAATAATAATGATAATAATAATAATAATAATAATAATAATAATAATAATAATAATAATAAAGCAATTTCGGAGTCCATCCCATAACGCTGGAGTCAGGCTGATCTGATAATTCTGTGATTCAGATCTCATTCTGACAAAGGAGGCACTGGTACACTAAAACTCTTTGCATTTTTTATCCTTTTTTTTTTTTTTTTTCTTGTGTGTTTTTCTGCAGACTATCAGCACACTGAAGGTCCAGAAAGCTGTAGGCCATGCGCTGTTCAGATGCATCGCTTCAAACAAAATTGGAGTGGAGGACAGAGTCATTATATTTCAAGTGGCACGTAAGTGAATTCTGTAGGTGATAAAAACAAAAGCCAGATTATTCTCTCAGATGAAAGCGCGGCTATTCTTAGAATAATACATGCTAAACAAATAAAAAAATGCTCAAATAAATACCGGTAAATAACCTTAAAATATAAAAATACAGTGAAGATACAGCAGAAGAAAGAGCGCACACACACACACACACACACACACACACACACACACACACACACACACACACACTGTTATTGATGATTGTACAGAAATCAGTGGGCATGTTGTAATATTTATTTATTTAGTTATACTAACATTAATAAAATATGTGGGCAGTGGTGGTCTAGTGGTATAGGGCGCTGGATCGCTGATCCTAATGTTGAGGGTTCGAGTCCCACTCTCCACAAGGTTGTCACTGTCCCCCCCCCCCCAGTGCAGCTAACTGGATTATCAAATCCGAGCCATGTCTCTCACTGTCTCTGGTGAGAGGTTCATGTACCAGAACCATTGCTGACTTTCGACAAGAGCAGCAGTAAAGCTGTCAGCGTGTTTCTGCCCTGCGATGGCCTGACGAGCTGTCCAGGGTGTACTCTGCCCTTGCCCAGAGTCGGCTAACAGAATTCCACCTGGAAAATTTTGACTTCTGCATCGTTAAACCCATCCAACTTGAACACACACACACACACACACATACATTTGGAGCATTGGGCTCCACCCAGACCATCACAGGGCCAACTCACACAACTATTCACATCTCGAGACAATTTGGAAAAGTCAATCATCCTACATTGAATATCTTTGGACTGTGGGAGACAACCCACTTGTTCATGGGGAGAACAGACACACAAAGGCCGTTCGTGGGACTTAAACCAGGCCTTCATGCTGTGAGGTGGATGTGCTAAACCCTGGACCACCTTGCTGCCCCAATTAGATTAAACCGATGGATATGTCAGACATTACCACAGTCTGTGTCTTGTCCTCCAGGCTTCCTGGACTTGAGCGTAATTCCCTCCAGCATCCCCATCGAGGAGGAGGACGTGCTGCTGCGCTGCGTAGTCGACCGCATGCTGTACTCCAGTCTGAGCTGGTATCGGGTACTGAACGTGTCCAACACGGCTGAGATGCCAACCAACATGCCTTGCGCCAGCCTCAACCTGGCACCCCTCACCCAACGTAACGCCACTATCACAGGCCTGCAGGGTCCTAATGCCACACTGGACCTTTCCCTTCCCAGGGTGAGCTTGCTGGATGAGGGTTTGTACGCATGCCGCATAGAGAACGCCGACAGTACTGAGAGAACATGTTTGCTACACAACCTGCGTCTCCGGGGTAAGATGTCGTCGTGGAGGGTATTCGAATTGGAGAGATTTTTCTGTGTGGTTTAAATGATTCTCATAACTTTGCTCTCAGCTCTGGAGGCTCCTCGGATCGTGAACAGCGTGAGTGATCAGAGGGTGAATGTGAGTGAGTCCACCACGCTGAAATGTGAGGTGAGGGGTACGCCGAACCCTATCATCACCTGGACGAAAGACAACCAGACTGTCGTTAAGGGATCTGGTGAGCGTCTGATTACTTTTGGTCATTAAGATGATGTGAGATTTGCTCAATTATAGTTTATTCATCAGCACTGCGGCCTATTTTCTCTAAATTACTTGATTAACTGATGAAGACAAAGTTGTTGCAAACATTCTGATAATATTTGTTGATTTGTGCTTGTCGATTTGTAGGTGTTATTCTGACTGAATCAAATCAAGTCCTGAAAATCCAGAGAGTAAAGAAAGAGGACAGCGGCCTTTACACCTGCACGGCCTGCAACAAACAGGGCTGCGATTCCCTTCAGGCTCAGCTTACAGTGGAGGGTGAATGTTTCAACTTCATACTGTGGATTCGTGGAGATTTATTTATTATGATTCATTAGTATCATTGTATTATACTGCTGTACTATCACTATTTGCATATTCCACACAGAATACTGTAATCTGATTGGTTTGCAGTAATGTATGGAAGGTGAGGTAGATATTGCTCAATAGTCCCTGAGATGAAACGTCGGAGCCGCCGAGGTGAATAGAGATTTTAGTTTATATTACATGGGAAAATAGACCGCAGTTGCCCGGACGCTCCCGCTGAAAGGACTTTTTCATAGCAGGCCAATACTGTATAGAACAAGCATTCGGATTTTAAAGCCCCGGCTTCAGTGCACAGCTCGTAAATGTCCGGAAGCCTAATATATAGTTTTGCCTCTGTGTCCTTGAAAAGTAGGTCAAGGTCACTAACACGCATACTCACTACCATGAGAGCAAGGATGAGTATGCGTGTTAGTGACCTTGACCTACTTTTCAAGGACACAGAAAACAAACTATATTAGGCTTCAGTGCACAGCTCGTAAATGTCCGGAAGCCTAATATATAGTTTTGCCTCTGTGTCCTTGAAAAGTAGGTCAAGGTCACTAACACGCATACTCACTACCATGAGAGCAAGGATGAGTATGCGTGTTAGTCACCTTGACCTACTTTACAAGGACACAGATGTAAAACTATATATTAGGCTTCAGTGCACAGCTCGTAAATCTCCGGAAGCCTAATATATAGTTTTGCCTCTGTGTCCTTGAAAAGTAGGTCAAGGTCACTAACACGCATACTCACTACCATGAGAGCAAGGATGAGTATGCTTGTTAGTGACCTTGACCTACTTTTCAAGGACACAGAGGCAAAACTATATATTAGGCTTCAGTGCACAGCTCGTAAATGTCCGGAAGCCTAATATATAGTTTTGCCTCTGTGTCCTTGAAAAGTAGGTCAAGGTCACTAACACGCATACTCACTACCATGAGAGCAAGGATGAGTATGCGTGTTAGTGACCTTGACCTACTTTTCAAGGACACAGAGGCAAAACTATATATTAGGCTTCAGTGCACAGCTCGTAAATGTCCGGAAGCCTAATATATAGTTTTGCCTCTGTGTCCTTGAAAAGTAGGTCAAGGTCACTAACACGCATACTCACTACCATGAGAGCAAGGATGAGTATGCGTGTTAGTGACCTTGACTTTTCAAGGACACAGAGGCAAAACTATATATTAGGCTTCAGTGCACAGCTCGTAAATGTCCGGAAGCCTAATATATAGTTTTGCCTCTGTGTCCTTGAAAAGTAGGTCAAGGTCACTAACATGCATACTCATCCTTGCTCTCATGGTAGTGAGCCGGCACGCCAAGCTTGAAAGGCCAGGCTTCAGCGCCCCATTCCTATAGGTCTCAAGCCAAAATGTGGGTGGGAGCTAAAAAATAAGCAACGAACACACACTGGGAATTTTGTCATTTATTTCTCGCAGCTGTGAAATCACAACAGGTGAACATGTAACATCAGCTCTTTCACTCTGGAAACATAAAGAAAAGAAAACACGAACAGATTTTTATTGTTTTTTTTTATTTATTATTATTTTTTTTTTTACATATTTCAGCCAGAGGCAGGTCAGGTGCTATGTAGCTAACAGCATCTTGTGAGGTCACTCATTCGAAATTTATTTATTTATTTTTTTTTGAAATGCAGCAAAAACAAAGTAAATTGAGATTTTTATGATTTATTTTTCCATTCTAAAGTGTGATAGTAATAACACTGCCGGCTCCAAGTGACGGTGACGAATTGTGAGTGTCTGTCATTGTCAAGCATTTGAGCAACAAGTCATCTGACCATTATCTCATGTAGTATATAAAATGACAAAATTTCATTGGTTTGTTATCTTGGGATAATAGACATTATCCAGCTGTGCGGTGCGTATATACCAAAACAATTATTCCCTCAGGATAAGTGGATAGTACTGAGTCCCCGAGCCTCAGTTTCTTATTTCACTCAACCGGGCTTGTTTTGGGCTGACATATCCCAGTAAGTTTTGTTTTGGCTTGCAATTTTCAAAATGCTTTTTTTAATTATTATCTAGTACCCCCCCCACCCCAAAATAAATAAATAAGTAAATAAGTGAGTAAACATTGGGACCCCACTTTTTATGAAAGAAATAGCTGTACTGCAGGGCAGTCTTTAGCTCTGTGTGATTGTGAATGGCTGTAAAAGTGAAGTGATGGCCTGCCCTCGCCCAGAGTCGCCCGAGATGGGTGCCAACATCCCTGCAACTCTAATTAGGATTAAGCAGCCTTTGGAAATGAATGAACGGTGTTTGCTAGTACAGTATAAAATTAAGCTTTAGATAATAGCACAGTCTGATGGCGAAAATAACAAAGAATCACTTCGACCAAGAGGCAGTGTTGGCCTAGTGGTAAAGGGCACTCGATCGTTGATTCTAAGGTTGGGGGTTTGTGTCCCACTCTCCACAGGGTTGCCCCCCCCCCCCCCCTCCGCCCCCTCCGCCCTTCCCAGTGCAGCTAACTGGGTTATCAAAGGCTGGCCGTGTCTCTCACTGTCTATGGTGTGAGGTTCATGTAAAAGAACCATTGCTGACTTTCGACAAGAGGAGCCCTGCGATGGCCTGGCGAGCTGTCCAGACTGTATTCTGCCCTCGCCCGAAGTCGGCTGGGATGGGCGCCAGCCTCCCCGTGACCCTAATTAGGATTAAGTGGTTACAGAAAATGAACACTTCGACCAAGCAAACAGATACTGATTCTTTCATTGGTACGACTGGAGCGGTACGGACATCCTCTGTACTACAGGAACCATGTGTTGGGCTTTATCATTCAACATTCTTCTCAATACCTCACAAGGAAAGAAATCTCAGTACATAATAAACAGTGTATCACTAATTAGTAGCCAAAAATATGAATAAAACCCACTGCAGCAGCATTTTCCCATCTTGTTGCATTGGCTGATTTGGAATAATTCCACTTCGCCATGGCCTGAGGGTTCCGATTCTGGCTCTTGTCTGAGATGAGGGAATTGTTTCAAAAACTTGAGCTAAAAATAGTACTATTTTTGGTGAGCCAGGAAGAGGGCTGTAGAAACACATATCCTTTTGGATGTGCACGCGCACACACACACACACACACACACACACACGCATGAAAGAATATAGTCCCAGAATAGAACGACAGAGCTGAAGCACCCACCTCCTCTTTAGTGGGGCCCCAGAGAGAAAGAGATCAGAAGGACACACAAACGGGGTGAGTGGTGTTAGCGGACAGACGTGCACTGAGTGTACGTGACTTGTTGCTCGACAGCATTGCAACTGCATCACAACTGCCCATGTTAGCCCATTATCAAACATTTCGTTTTTGAACTGCATACAATCGCATAGGCAAGTGTTCTGAAAAACATTAGGAAAAGCAGCGTGTATGCAAGGTGGCCCGGTGGTAAGGTTCTGGGTTATTGAGCCCAAGGTTAAGGGTTCAAGCCCCAATATCGATGGGATGTCACTGCTGTCCCCCCGCAGTGCAGCTAACTGGGTTATCGAAGGCCGGCCATGTTTCTCACTGTCTATGGTGTGAGGCATGAAAAAGAACCATTGCTGAATTTCCACAAAAGTAGCTGCATAGTCGTCAGTGCGTTTCTGCCCTGCGATGGCCTGGCGAGCCGTCCAGGGTGTACTCTGCCCTCGCCCACAATCAGCTGAGATGGGCGCCAGCCTCCCAGCAACCCTGATTAGGATTAAGCGGGCCTTCAATGCAAAAAACGTGCTGGTTGAAAATATTGATATTTTGGAAAAAACCAACCAATATAAATAATTGAAATGTGTCCGTCCGAGTCATTGGAACATGGTACGTCATATATGAGAAGCTCTCTTTCAAAATCCCGCAAACTTGTGCTGTAAGTTATATCAGAAAACGTGAAATTCTGTCTGAATGTTGTGAAACCAACTTGACCAACTTGACTCAGCAGGTTTTCCAAGTGAACTCCTCCTATCCAGTGACAACCAAATAATTTACATGGGTTACTTTGAGTCTAGGGCAGTGGTGGCCTTGTGGTAAAGGTGCTGGATCGCTGACCCTAAGGTTGGGGGTTCAAATCCCACTCTCCAAGGGTTGTCACCGTTCCGCCAGTGCTTCGAACTGGGTTATCAAAGGCCGGCCGTGTCTCTCACTGTCTGTGGTGGGAGGTTCATGTAAAAGAACCATTGCTGATGTTTCGACAAGAGGAGCTGCAAAGCCGTCAGCGTGTTTCCGTCCTGTGATGGCCTGGCAAACCGTCCAGGGTGTACTCTGCCCTCGCCCGAAGTCTGCTGGGATGGGCGCCAGCCTCTGCGCGACTCGAATAAGGATTAAGCAGTTACAGAAAATGAATGGATGAATGTACATTGAGTCTCAAAGTAACCAGTTCCCCCCAGGGGCAATCAATTACGGTACTACGAACATATTTTGACAGCCAGCTGCATCATTTGAATATTTTATCAGTTTATTTTTCCTGTGTATGTTTTTTCTACTGAAAATACAATCAGCTGACCGTCCTGCTGCTGTGACTGGCGATACATTTTCTATATTACTCAATTTCATGCACCAGACCCTCGTCCAGAGTGGCTGAGATGGGCCCCGCCTTCCTGCTTTCTTAATTAGGACTTCTTCTTCTTTTACTTTCGGCTGCTCCCTTCAGGGGTCGCCACAGCAAATCATCCGCCTCCACCTCACCCTGTCCTCCGCATCTTCTTTTCTGACTCCAACGACCTTCATGTCTTCCTTCACCACATCCATAAATCTCTTCTTCGGTCTTCCTCGAGGCCTTCTGCCCGGTAGTTCCAACCTCAGCATCCTACTGCCAATATACTCACTATCCCTTCTCTGTACATGTCCAAACCATCTCAATCTAGCCTCTCTGACTTTGTCTCCAAAACATCTTACATGTGCTGTCCCTCTGATGTGCTCATTCCTGATCCTACCCATCCTCGTTACTCCCAGAGAGAACCTCAACATTTTCATCTCTGCTACCTCCAGCTCTGCCTCCTGTCTTTTCCCCAGTGCCACTGTTTCTAATCCATTCAAAGTCCCCACTCTCAGTCCTAGACTCATGCCTTTCCTCTTCTCTCTCTGCCTACGGACACGCCTCCCACCTCTCCTTCTTCGACGAACAGTAGTCCAATTTCCATCAGCACCCTGTTGATTGACAGCACTGATGGCGGTCGTTGTTAACCCGGGCCTCGACCGATCCGGTATGGGGGTAATACTTCTGATTTGCATCATAAATGTTTGGCATTGGTTTTACGTCGGATGCCCTTCCTGACACAACCTCTGCATTTCTCCGGGCTTGGGACCGGCATGAGGGGGAGAGACACTGGTTAGTGCCCCCCCCCCCCACCACCACCACCACCACCACCTCATGGCTGCATTGCTTTCTTAATTAGGACTAAGTGGCCTAAAAAAAAAGAAAGAATGAATGTTATGCTGCTTAATAAATTTCACCTCAATGAGGAATATTATCGTCTGTTTTATGAGTATAATTGTTTTGTTTGTATATTCTAGGTGCTGAGGAGAAGATGAACGTGGAGCTGATTGTGCCGATTGGTGCTGTGGTTATCGCCATGTTCTTCTGGCTTCTTTTTGTCTTTGTAATCCGCAACAAAAAGCGGGTAATATTTCACTTTCGGTCTTTCAGTCACACACTTGGACCACAGCTCGCTTTTTTCCCTTTGTGTGTTCCTACAATGATGTGCTCCATTCTAGGTTATGAAGTTTCCTCCTCCCCATGTTCCTGCACAAACACATGCTGTGTGTGTGAGATATTCTGGGTGGGTCTCAGTGTAACTGATATCTAATAGGGGAACACAGGTTGCATACTGCAGCTCCTGAAGGGATAAATGCTAGTGTAGCCTAGCGCCATGGCTTTGTTTTGTCCCACTCACTGCCTCATGGCTGCATAACTACACGACCCTGAATTTTCTGATTCTCATGTTTCTTCTGTCCCGTTCTGTCCCTCTCAGCCCACTGATGGAGATATAAAGACAGGCTACTTGTCAATTATCTTAGATGCAGAAGACATGCCAATGGATGAGCACTGCGAGAGACTCACATATGATGCCAGCAAGTGGGAGTTTCCCCGTGAACGTCTCAAACTAGGTGAGCTTGAGAGAATGTAACTCAAGATGTGGCTTCAGACATAAAAAAAAAAATTAAACACAATCTCCCAAACAAGACTGAAATAAGGGTAACTATGAGTAAATAAAAATCCGGCCCATTTAATCAAGGTTTTTTTGTTTTTTTTTAAAACAGACACACACACACACACACACACACACACACACACACACACACACACACACACACACACACACACACTGCAAAATATATACTGGTAATAAACAAATATAAAATTTAATTCTGGAAATTGGTGTTGTAGGGGAACCGCTAGGTCGTGGGGCATTCGGTCAAGTTTTGGAGGCGGCTGCATTCGGCATTGAAAAGGCCACCACCTGCACTACAGTAGCAGTGAAGATGCTGAAAGGTACATGGAATACTTTTACTTTTTATGTTCTCACCACCAGATAGCGAGGGCGTATCTGTGTTTAATTTGCATGCTCTCCCCGTGCTTGTGTGGGTTCCCTCCGGGTACTCCGGTTTCCTCCTACAGTCCAAAAACACACACATTTGGCTAATTATCTGTTCCAAATTTCCCCGAGTGTGAGTATTAATGGTCACGTTTACATTTTGCCTGCAATGGTCTTACAGTTTGTTCAGGGTGTACTACGCCTTCACGAAGAATAGGCTGAGATAGGCTCCAGACTCCCTAGAACCCTTTTAGGATTAAGCGGTTCAACAAATGAGTGAGTGAGTCGACCGGTTCTGTACCGATTAGCTTCATGTTGTTTTCATAAACTCTCTGATACCGCAGTGGTGCGGTGGTTAGCACTGTTGTATAACAACAAGCAGGATTCAGGCTTAAAGATACCGGGTGACATTTGCCTTTCTGTTTGGAGTTTGCTTGTTCTCGCTGTATATGCTGGGGTTTTCCTCCGGTTTCTTCTCTTAGTCCAAATATGTGCCGATTAGGTGAACTGGACCATCTAAATCCCTCATGTGTGTTAAAGTGCGTGTAAATGGCTGTGTGTGTTAGCCCTGCAATAGACCATATGACCTGTCCAGGGTGTGCGTCACCACCAGTGATGTGCATTCAGGGTAGGCAAGTGAGGCAGGTGAAGCAGAGCCTCCTCCCCTGTCTATCTTGAAAAGAAAAGAGTTAATCATAAAATATAATAAATGTTAATATTTGTTGGCTGGTATCTCTTACAAACCCTTTTACCATTCGAATCCAATATTCTTTTTTTTTTATTATTGAAGAATTGCAGAATTTTTAGATGTCTGGTTCAGATGCAGGACGGAGCTGCACGGTGAGGCGGTGCTTTACTGTGCCTCTTGGTGGATTGTGTCTCTCACAAACTGCGCTGATAATCAATGCAAATAGTGTGTCGTTGTCCCTCGACAGATCACAGATTTAATGCTTTCAAAAACTCAGATTATATGCTCTGCCTTTTCATTTTCTGGATAATGTAGAAGATTCATTTTTCTATTGTGTTTAGGCTGCAGATTAATCATAAAACCCAGTAAAAAAGTTACTTGATGTGGCAAACAGTACCCCTGCCTCATGGCAGAGGGCGCTTGTGAGCCCACAGACTCAGAATAAGAATACAGTACTTTGTTGATGCTGGAGTAAATTGTGTTGGTGTTATATGGAGGAGTTTTGCAGAATTTAATATTCACAGGTAGAAATGATTTCCTGTGTTGTTCAGTGGTACATTTCGGTGGTATCAGTTTCTCACTGAACGGCTCCTATGACTGACCAGCAGGTTGTGGGAAGTATTGCTCAATACTGTCTTTATTTTGGACAACATTCTCCTCTCCGACTCCACCATCAGAGAGCCTGTTCCATCCCCAAAACGTTACCGGATTCGTGGATCAGTTTGTTTGGTCTGTTTCCGTCTGCGACCCCAGCCTGCTGCCCCAGCATGAAACAGCATAGGGGATCGCGCTGGCCATAACGGAGTCATACAACATCAAGTGTCAAACAGACGTTACACGACCTTTGTAACGGACTGGTGCACGCTTTGTAATACCTAATCTGAAATGATACAAGTCAGGGAGAGTTGGTCAGCATAACAGTTTATTGGAGTGGAGAGAGAGAGTCGGAGGGAGTGGACGAGGCCTACAGTGGCTCGCCAGGTTTCAGAGTGGTCCTTCGCATAAAGGAGATCTCTATTCCGCAGGACACTCTTCTGTTATATCTCTGTTTACGCCATAGTATGCTCCTCATAGGAGATGGCCATCACAGCCGGCATACATCTCAGAGAGAGTTGCCTTCACAACCACAGTGGTGCACATCCACTGCGTCACACCTCCCTCTGTAAAAGAAAAGTTGTAAGTCATGACAACTTTTGGAAGTTTATAATATGTAACAAAGTGACAATTGTAAAACGAACATGATAATGAAATGGCAATTGTCACACCTATGACATTTTTAAGAACATTTAGCATAAAAAAAGCTGGAGTTTCTGGGCCTCGCGTTGTGTCTTGGTTCCCAAGCCAGACGGCTCACTCCTGCACCGACTACCAAAAAGTGAACATTCGAGCGAAAACTGATTCATACCCAATGCCAAGGATAGATAACTACATAGACAGGGCCAAGGAGATATCAGCTTTTGTCAGTCCAGGTGGCCTATACCAATATAAGGTCATGCCCTTTGGCATGAAGAACTCACCAGCCACTCTCTGGAGGATAATGAACCAATGCCTGGCAGACCTCGACTCTGCTGGAGTCTACATTGATGACATAATGATCTACAGCGACACCTGACAAGCCCAGTTATCTCATCTGAGGGATGTTTTTCTTATTTTACTCGGGACTAATCTAACTATCATCTTGGCCAAGAGTGAGCTTGGCAAAGCTAGCATAACCTACCTGGATTATGTAGTGGGCCATGGGCAGATAGCTCCCATCTCAGCAAAAGCATTGTGGACATCCCAATTCCCGAAAATAAATGAGATTCCCAGAGGAATAGCGGGCTACCTCAGAAGATTTTATAAAAAGTTCACTGCCTCACTCACGGATCTGTTGAAGAAAGACACGCCTGAAAGTCTTCAAACGATTCCAAATCCATGGAATTCTAACTACCCATTCTTGAGGCCCTAGATTTTGGCAAACCTTTCTGACTGGCTATAGATGCCAGCCATCTTGGTTGGCACAGTCACTGTCCTGTTGCAACTCGATAAAAATCATCTGGAACATCCAGTGGAAGAAATTCAATACCAAACATATCAAAAACAACTCCGCTATCATAAAGGAGGCGCTGGCCCTAATCCTAGCTGTACAGCATTTCAATGTATACCTATCTTCATTCAGTAATTTTCTGAAGTGCTTCATCCTAATGAGGGTTGCAGCGAGGCGGGCGCCCATCTCAGTCGACTCCAGGCGAGGACGGGGTACACTCTGAAGAGCTCACCATGCCATCGCAGTCCCAGAACTCACACAACCATTCATACTCACACTCACATCTAGAGGAGATTATGAACAGCCAGTTAGCCTACTGTGCATGATTTTGGATTGTGGGAGGAAACTGGAGTACCCGGAGGAAACCCACACAAGCACGGGGAGAACATGTAAACTCCACACACAAATGTCCAGACTCGGAATCAAACCCAGGTCTTCTTGCTGTGAGGCGGATGTGCTGACCACTACGCCATCGTGCCATCGTATACCAATCTGCTTCCCACAAATCCATACTAGTGTATACTGAACAAAACCTGCTGACGTTTCTAACCAATATGAAGAATGCGAACAGAAGGTTGCAATGGTCCAATGTTGCAAGAACATGATCTGACCATAAAGCACATTAGAGGAATTGATAATAAATGTGCACATGCACTCTCCTGTTATCATATATATATATATATATATATAATCATCATTTTCTGTAACCGCTTCATCCTAATTAGGGTTGCAGGGAGGCTGGTGCCCATCCCAGCCAACTCAGGGCGAGGGCAGAGTACACCCTGGACAGCTTGCCAGGCCATCGCAGGGCAGAAACACGCTGACGGCTTTGCAGCCTACTCTTGTCAAAAGTCAGCAAGGGTTCTTTTACATGCCTCACACCATAGACAGTGAGAAACATGGCCGGCCTTTGATAACCCAGTTAGCTTCACTGGGGTGTGGGACAGTGACAACCTTGTGGAGAGTGGGACTCAAACCCCCAACCTTTGGATCAGCTATCCAGCGCCTTATACCACTAGACCACCACTGCCCCTTTTTATTTATTTATATATATATATATATATATATATATATATATATATATATATATATATATATATATATATATATATATATATATATATATATATATATATATATATATATATATATATATATATATATATATATATATATATATATATATATATATATAACAAAACTACCAAAAAGTATTGAGCACTCTCCTACGGAAGGATCTACTCAGAAAATCATATATATATATATATATATATATATATATATATATATATATATATAAACACACACACACACACACTAACACACACACACACACAGTGGTACCTCGCCTTACGACTTACGAAATTAATTGGTTCCAGAAGTAGTTTTATAACTTGAATTTTTCGTAAGTTGAACTGTATTTTACATGTAAAAGGCCTGATTCATTATAAAAATCTACCTTTTAAGGCCTCCTTCTGCTTCAGTATCATTCCGGTTTGGCCATATTCCTTTGCGATATCACTCAACTGCATGCCACGAGCCCACTTCTTCTTTTCACTTGCACAGGGGATCACATGTGTGTGTGTGTGTGTGTGTGTGTGTGTGTGTGTGTGTGTGTGTGTGTGTGTGTGTGCGCACACGCGCGCGTGTGTGTGTGTGTGTGTGTGTGTGCGTGCGTATGTGTGTGTGCGTGGGTTGACCATGTCTTCTTAGCAAAGTTATAATCTTATGCAATGTTAAAAGCCTGAGCCAAAAAATAAAGTTCCAATGAGCACACTTGAAAAACTCACAAAATGACAGTAACTCTATCCTTCACATGAAAAGCATCATGGGTATTATGGAGATGCAGCTCCATAATAGCCAATGGGAGGGAGCTGCATCATCCCTCCTAGCCAATGGGAGGCCAGCGGGGCAGGATGTTGGGAGATAACCAATGGGAGGCCAGCGGGACAGGATGCTGGGAGATAGCCAATGGGAGGCCAGTGGGGCGGGATGTTGGGAGATAGCCAATGGGAGAGCAACTCGCGCTTTGTTTGAATTTTTGAGATGGCGCTTTCGTAATGTGAATTTGTTTCGTATCCAGAGATGGAAATTTTAGGGAAATGCGTTTCGTAACCTGGATTTTTCATTTGTTGGGACTTTCGTAAGGTGAGGTACCACTGTAGACCAACTTAAAGTGCTTCGTAATTTCCAATCTGGAATTATTCAAATCAGGTAGAGTTGGTCGGCATAACAGTTGATTGGAATAGAAGGGGGGGGGGGGGTCAGAGGGTGTGGAGAGTCACGGAGGGCATGTTGTTCATTTGTTGTTATATTTCCATTACAATCCGTCTTTCCAAAATGGAAGGTTACATTTCCAAGATGACAAAATTCACAAATCTGGACCTTCACTCAAAACACGAGGTGATAACTAAAGGAAAACAAACGCAGTTGGAATAAATTTTAATCCCAAATGAAAGATGTGCCATTTGTTTGTGTACAGAATGCTGATATCAGATATAAAAGCACATCACCTTGTCAGTTGTCAATCAAATGAAGAATAATATTTGCTTTTGAGGTCATTTATATTTGTAAATCTGACTCTTAAAGTAAAAGATTCTGTAACCCTACTGCACGCCATTGGTCACCAACTCACCCACAGACAGCACGGATAGGCTCCAACTCAACCATGATGCACAATGGATCATTCATATAGATTTTAGATACCATAAAAACTAATTCACATTTCTAACTAAGTTAAGCCTTAGAAATAATCAACCTCGCCTCTCTCAAGTCAGCATGGAATGCTCCAGCTTCTCCCATCATACTGCTGGATAAATGGTCATGGATGGGCGGATGCTAGCTGTAGCTCTAGATCAAGTGTCCCAGTGTTACGTATGGAATTTAGAAGTAAACTGTCTCGTGAAACCAGTAAAGCACGACAGGCCACGACATGAACTATATACAATTTAATAATATAAACAAGGCAAGGCAAAAATAATACTTACAGCTTAAAGAAAAACAAAATACAAGTTAAACAAAGTTTCCCATAGTCACCAAGCACCTGCAGCCCGTGTTAGACAGAAACAAATGATTAAAATCCTTGTGTTGGCTGTGGGTGAGTGTGGACGATGGACTTTGGCGATGAAGTCCCGAACGACGAAACTTTGTCGAAACGCGTTCCATGATCCGCCTTGGATGAGATGAGCCGCCGCAATGAGTTTTCTTAGAGGAGCTGCGCACCGAAGAGACCCGAAGAGACTGGAAGAGGCTGCACGAGACGGGAAGAGGCTGGAGCCAGTCGGCACCAGGTCATTAATATAACCTCCCCAAAATCAAAGTTTCAAACAACCAATTAGCATTATTTCCATGTCTTTGGACTGTGGGAAAATAGCGGAGTACGCAGAGGAAGTCCACTCAAGCACGAGGACCTACAAACCCCACACAAACATTCTCTCATCAATCCTGATTCAAACCCAGGACCTTCTTGCTTTGATCCGCCTTTCGCCATTACACCACCATGCAGCCCTGTTATCAAGACAATTTGCGCAAAGTGACAACGCGCACTAGGAATGCTAGCTGGCTAATTAATGTCAGTTCAAAATATTCTTGGTGACATCCGGCTCTTATTTGGATTCTTCCTGGTGGATTATTGTATTAAGCCAAGATAGAACCCAGGAGGATATTAATGACCTTTGAACTTTGAAATTTGATGTTTTCATAGTGCTGGTTTTTAAAACTTGGGGTTCCAAATAATCTCTTGCCTTGCCTGTCCTATAGCTATGAAACTACTGTAATGTGTAATATTTGCCCAACTACAGAGGGCGCCACCTCCAGCGAGTACCGTGCCTTGATGTCGGAGCTGAAGATTCTTATCCATATTGGCCATCATCTCAATGTGGTCAATTTGCTGGGTGCCTGTACAAAACCCGGCGGTAAGTCCACTTCATTATATCTAAACCCGAGATAGTGAAAAATACATCAATTGGCCAATTTTAATGTCACGCTAATGTATGGATGTTGGCACATTTGCACATATCTACATACCTTCTTTTATAATGGTACTTTGAGTACACCACTTTTTAGGAATTGTGCAAGTCTATTTGTCTTTAGAAGTAGCCATGGTTACTCTGTGCACTATACATCAACACTGTACAGATCTTTAAACCACAAAACAGCTGGCACTATGTTGAACGACAGTAAAAGTCCTTTATCTTCTCACTGTCAGGTCCATTGATGGTAATAGTGGAATACTGCAAACATGGTAACCTCTCCAGTTATCTGAAGAGCAAGCGTGGGGTGTATACCCCCTTCAAGGTAAATGAACCCTGGCTCTGCAAAACAAGGGGATGCTGTAGTTTTCTTTAATGTGGTTCTGCTATTTTTTATTTTTCTTCTTATTTTTTTTTTACATTTTAAGAAATCACATGCACTTTTTCTATGTGCCGTTTCAGAAGCACAGGCATCGGCTGATTCAGGACAGAGGTGCTGTAATGGAGGAGGACCTGAAAGAAGGGGATCTGGGGATGGGTACTACTGCTCGACTGGACATCTGCACTGGTACTGCCATCTGCTCCGGACTGAGAAGTGAATGGAGCCCAAATCCTCCACCGGATAATGAAGGTATTGACAGACTGATCTATCAGATGGAAAATCTTAAAGGAAATTTGTTGCAAAAATGATTCCGTTGATTCATTTGATAAATTGAATGAGCAGGAGCCATACTTTGAGTGTTTTTCTAAAACGTGATCCCTTCATACATTCACATCAATATTTATTTGTTTTCTGAACCGCTTAATGCAAATTAGGGACGCGGGGAGGCTGGCGCCCATCTCAACTGACTCTGGGTGAGGGCAGAGTACACCCTGGACAGCTCGCCAGGCCATCACAGGACAGAAACACACTGATGGCTCTGCAGCCTACTCTTGACGAAGGTCAGCAATGGTTCTTTTACATGAACCTCTCACCACAGACAGTGAGATTCATGGCCGGCCTTTGATAACCCAGTTAGCAGCACTGAGGGGTCAGCACTGACAAACCGGTGACAGTAGTGCTTGAACCCATGACCTTGGGATGAGTAATCCACCACCATACCACCGAGCCACCACTGACCTAACCACAGTTTAAAATAACTAAATGGAAGATGCACATCAGAACCCTTTACCATACCATATAGAAGGAGGCCTGACCTTGGGTGGGTGGAGTTACATGGGGCAACACACATGTATAGTGCATGTAAAATCCACATGGGTGCTTTGCTCTGGTACGTGCATGTCAAGGGATAAATTAGGTGTGGTTTCATGAGTTCAGTGGTCTGGTGAGCTGTTTAGGTTGTGCCCTGCCTTTTCGCGGTGTTGGCTGAGTTAGGATCCAGCCTCCCTGTGACCCTACTTGCATTAAGCGATTTAGATGAATGAGGGAGTGATTGAGGGTTATCAGACCTAACATAGGTGTGAATTTTGATGAACTTGAAACCAAAACCAAACCCACCAACCAACCAACCAACCAACCAACCAACCAAACAAACAAACAAACCCCATAACCATTGGTAACCTTAGGCTTCCACGAATTCCTGGACATACAAACATTCAAACATTTTTTCAGAAGTATTTATTCACATTCACAATCCATATTATGGACTGACTCTATTTACGGATATATAAAATTTCAGTCAGGTGGCATGGTGACAGTGGTAAGCATGTCTGTCCCCTGTCTGTGTTTCGGGCTTGGGCGTCTTCTCTGTGGAGTTTGTGTGCTTTATTGTGTGGTATTGCATGGGTTTTCTCAGTGTAGTCCAGTTTCCTCCCACAGTCGAAAAATGAGCACTTAAGGTTGGTGGTTCCAGATTGCCTCTAGGTGTGAATGTGAATGGTTATGTATATGTGTTGGCCTTGCCATGGCCTGCTGAGTTGTTCAGGGTGTACCTCGCCTTTGCTCAGAGTCAGCTGAGATGGCGCCCGCCTTTGCGAGATTACGATTATTTCAGTCACAGGGTCCCTCTTGCTTTTTAATGCAGCTATTGATATTATGAATCTGTGTTCTGCAGAAAGCTCAGACTGGGATCAGCTGACGATGGAGGATCTCATCAGCTATAGCTTTCAAGTGGCCAAAGGAATGGAATTCCTGTCATCTCGAAAGGTGCATCTCAAAAAAATTGTTGTGTAAGAGGGGGTGAGAGCCACAGTGGGGTAATCAGCAGAAAGCTGTTTTTGAGAAAAATGACATCAAAGTGTTTGCAATGATACTCATCACGTGATTGAAAGCCATCAGGAAGATGAAGGGAGCGTTCTGGCACACATGGACCTTATCCACATCTCTCATAGTATCATGAGATCTCACTTTTCAGTTTTTGTGGGTTCAGTCACTGTGGCTCTTAGTCCTTCATATATGCTTCCATTCGGAATGTGTTTGTAAATGTAAAATTCTATCTGCTTCTGTCAGTGCATTCACCGGGATCTGGCAGCCAGGAACATTCTTCTGTCAGAGAACAACATTGTGAAGATCTGCGACTTCGGGCTGGCCAGGGACGTGTATAAGGACCCGGATTATGTTCGCAAAGGAGATGTGAGCACACATATATCTTTCTCCTGTGAACTATGACAGCACATAACACACACACACACACACACACACACACACACACACACACACACACACACACATTATTAATGTATATATATGTACACCTAATGTGTATGTGTATGTTTGTGTGTGTGCAATGTGTGTGTGGGTATGTGTGTGTGTGTGTGTGTGTGTGAGTGTGTAATGTGTGTGTGTGCGTGTGTGTGTGTGTGTGTGTGTGTGTGTGGGTATGTGTGTGTGTGTGTGTGTGTGTGTGTGTGTGTGTAATGTGTGTGCATGTGTGTGTGTGTGTGTGTGTGTGTGTGTGTGTGTAATGTGTGTGCATGTGTGTGTGTGTGTGTGTGTGTGTGAGTGTGTAATGTGTGTGTGTGTGTGTGTGTGTGTGTGTGTGTGTGTGTGTGTGTGTGTGTGTGTGTGTGTGAATCCGTGTAATCTCACGCTTAGGCTCGACTCCCTCTGAAGTGGATGGCTCCAGAAACAATCTTCGACCGTGTGTATACAACACAGAGTGATGTGTGGTCCTTCGGCGTACTTCTTTGGGAGATCTTCTCTTTGGGTGAGGACAGTGTTATCTTGCTATAATTAATTAGGTGACCACTTTTTAAAGCTATTTCAACCACTTATTTGGTATTTACCCCTCCACCTCACATCAAAATGAAAACCTATGTAGTGTTGACATTTTATGAAGTAATAATTTTGATTATTGCTGGCAGCTGAGGTTTTTGTGAGTATAGTTTTATATATTATAATAATGTGAGCATTATAACAGTTACAATACTCACTATCTGTTTGTGAGTTTGACAGTAATCCATCATTGTGCCGGTTGTAAAACGCAGGTGCGTCTCCGTATCCGGGAGTGAACATAGACGAGTCGTTCTGCAGGAGACTGAAGGATGGTACAAGGATGAGGCCGCCTGACTATGCCCCCCCCGAAATGTAACTATACTCTGACAATCATTATATTGATATTGATGCAGTAGATGAATATACTGTGGATGCATGGAATGAATATATCTAATTAATTTAATAGAAAGTTATATAGAGTACTTTGAAGAGTTTGAAATACTTTGAAGAGCTGATGAATGAGGAAAATGAGAGGGAAAAAAGAGAAGAAGAGGTGACTGTTGAGGACCAGGAAGTAGCAAAGATTAGTAAGGGTGAAGTGAGGAGGGCATTGAAGAGGATGAAGAGTGGAACGGCAGTTGGTCCTGATGATATACCAGTGGAGGTATGGAAGTGTCTCGGGGAGGTAGCAGTAGATTTTCTGACAAGAAACAGAGGGATAAAGTTAAAGAGCAACTACAGAGGGATAAAGTTAATGAGCCATAAGATGAAGTTATGGGAAAGAATAGTGGAAGCTAGACTAAGGGCAGAGGTCAGCATTTGTGAACAATAGTTTGGTTTCAGGCCAAGAAAGAGCACCACAGATGCAGTGTTTGCCTTGAGGATGTTAATAGAGAAGTACAGAGAAGGTCAGAGGGAGCTGCATTGTGCCTTTGTGGATCTGGAGAAAACATATGACAGGGTGCCGAGAGAGGAACTGTGGTATTGTATGAGGAAGTCTGGAGTGACAGAGAAGTATGTTAGAGTGGTGCAGGACATGTATGAGAGCTGTAAGACAGTGGTGAGGTGTGCTGCCGGTGTGACAGAAGAGTTCAAGGTGGGGGTGGGACTGCATCAAGGATCAGCTCTGAGCCCATTCTTGTTTGCTATGGTGATGGACAGGCTGACAGATGAGGTTAGACAAGATTCTCCATGGACTATGATGTTTGCAGATGACATTGTGATCTGTAGTGAGAGCAGAGGACAAGTGCAGGAAAATCTAGAGAGATGGAGGTATGCCCTGGAAATGAGAGGAATGAAGGTTAGCCTCAGTAAGACAGAATACATGTGTGTGAACGACAAGGACCCAAGAGGAATGGTGAGGTTACAGGGGGCAGAGATAAGGAAGGTGGAGGATTTTAAGTACTTAGGCTCAACAATCCAGAGCAATGGAGAGTGTGGAAAAGAGGTGAAGAAGCGTGTGCAGGCAGGTTGGAATGGTTGGAGAAAAGTGTCCGGTGTGATGTGTGATAGGAGAGTATCGGCAAGAATGAAAGGAAAAGTGTACAAGACGGTGATGAGGCCAGCGATGTTGTATGGTTTAGAGACAGTGGCCCTGGGGAAAAGACAGGAGGCAGAGCTGGAGGTAGCAGAGATGAAAATGTTGAGGTTCTCTTTGGGAGTAACGAGGATGGATAAGATCAGGAATGAGTACATCAGAGGGACAGCACATGTTAGATGTTTTGGAGACAAAGTCAGAGAGGCTAGATTGAGATGGTTTGGACATGTACAGAGGAGGGATAGTGAGTATATTGGCAGTAGGATGCTGAGGTTGAAACTACCAGGCAGAAGGCCCAGAGGAAGACCAAAGAGAAGATTTATGGATGTGGTGAAGGAGGACATGAAGGTCATTGGAGTAAGAGTAGAAGATGCAGAGGATAGGGTGACATGGAGGCGGATGGTTTGCTGTGGCGACTCCTGCAGGGAAAAACCGAAAGGAAAAGGAGATGAAGAAGATAGAGTTAAAAATAAATTAAAGAATAAATTCAATAAATTAATTCAAGACTGACACCTAATCCTACAAAATTACTCTCGTCCTATTGCAAGTCCATCAAAAATGATCGCCCATCCCACCCCATATCAGAACAAAATATCTCAATCCTCCAAATACTCCTGTAGTATTCCTAAAAAAAAAAAAATATTCTCCTGTCCCATCTCAATTCTACAGGACGCCATTCCATTACCTAAAATTACTCCTGTCCCATCCCTCTATGTCTGTGTATGCGTGTGTGTGTGTTTGTGTGTGTGTGTGTTTGTGCGTGTGTATGTGTGTGTGTCAGTTCAATCTCACCTTCTCCCACTGACTTTATTTCCTGGCTTTTCTCAGCTATGTTTTACTAAAAAAATATTTGTATCCTCTGGGAATCGGACGGGAAACCCCCAAAAATGTCAGCCTCGAATCCACTGATAGCTACAACGAATCGCAAACAATAATTTCATCACATCTATACGTGGGAAAAGTTTTTTCTCTTGTGTGTAGGGAAAGGTGATTGAGCAACCAAAATTTGTGAAATAATGAGCTCTCTCTCTCTCTCTCTCTCTCTCTCTCTCTCTCTCTCTCTCTCTCTCTCGCTCTCCCTCTCCCCTCCCCTCCTCCCTCTCCCCTCCCTCTCCCACCTCCCTCCTTCTCCTCCCTCTCCCCCTTTCACTCCCTCTCCCCACCCCGTTGTCCCCTCTCTCCCCTCGTCTTTTTCTCCCCCTCTCCCTCCCTCTCTCTCTCCCCCTCTCCCTCCCTCTCTCTCTCTCTCTCTCTCTCTCTCTCCCCCTCCCCGTCTCCTCCCTCTCCCCCCTCCCTGTCCCACCTCCCTCCTTCTCCTCCCTCTCCCCCTCACTCCCTCTCCCCACCCCGCTGTCCCCTCTCTCCCCTTGTCTTTTTCTTCCCCTCTCCCTCCTCTCTCTCTCTCTCTCTCTCTCTCTCTCTCTCTCTCTCTCTCTCTCTCTCTCTCTCTCTCTCTCCCCCTTCCCCGTCTCCTCCCTCTCCCCCTCCCTCTCCCCACCCCGCTGTCCCCCTCTCTCCCCTCGTCTTTTTCCCCCTCTCCCTCCCTCTCTCTCTCTCTCTCTCTCTTTCTCCCCCTCCCCGTCTCCTCCCTCTCCCTCCCTGTCCCACCTCCCTCCTTTTCCTCCCTCTCCCCCTCTCACTCCCTCTCCCCACCCCCGCTGTCCCCTCTCTCCCCCTCATCTTTTTCTCCCCCTCTCCCTCCCTCTCTCTCTCTCTCTCTCTCTCTCTCTCTCTCTCTCTCTCTCTCTCTCTCACCCTCCCTCTCTCTATATATTTAAAGGATAATGTACAGCAATCCAAAACTAATCCCCTATTGGCTCCCTGGTAGCCCACTCTCGAGTTGACTTGAGGCGGTGGTTATTCTGTGACGTGCTTTTCCACACTCTGTGTTATTGAGTATTATCGTCGGCCTATTATCCTCTCAGGTCTGTCATATTTACAGCATCATTAACTGTTTATCTTTCTACAAAAACATTTTATTCTCACTCACTGCCGGAGCACCCTGAACAGCTTGCCAGACTATTACAGGGCAACACACACACACACACACACACACACACACTCCCATCCAGGCACGATTTGGAACATCCAGTTAGCCGAATGTGGAAGGCTTTGGAGTGTGGGAGGAAACTGGAGTTCCCCGAGGAAACCTACACAAGCACAGAGCGAACATGTAAACTCGACACAGAAACACCCGAGCCTGGGACTCCAACCCACAACCTTCTCGCTGTGAGGCGGACGTGCTAACCACGACACCACCGTGGCACCACAAACAAAGCGCTCTGTCACATTTCGAAGTTCTCTCTTAAACCTTCTCCCCAACCATCTTTCTGTCGTTGCTGTTGCCTGGAATAGCAGCATTCACCATTTTCTTCCCAAAGATTTATCGAGTCCGTTCCCCTCACCATATGCAGGCTTTCTGTATTGAAGCAGTGTGACATAATGTCCCTGAATTGTGTATTAGAAACAATACGGTTCACTGGAGTTCAGAAAGACTCTCGAGTTCTTGCATTAAGTGGATCATAAAGGTCGATAGGAAATGTATCAGGTAACTCAAATCATTCTTTTTAAAATGAGGATTGGTGTTGGTCACCCACATTACTGTGTATAGAACGGTGGGGCTTTGCTCAATACAGCCAGTCCTGGCCTCGGAATAGGCATTTCTGTGTGGACTTTACACGTTCTCCGGTGCTTGAATGGATTTCTTCCAGATAATCGGGTTTCCTCCAACAATCCAAAGAGATGCACATTACACCAACTGTGAAGGGTTTTGTGTGTGTGTGTGTGTGTGTGTGTGTGTGTGTGTTGGACCTGTAATGATCTGGCAAACTGTTCAAGGTGAACCCCATCTTCACCCAGTGTTGGTTGAGAAAAGCTTCAGCCTCCCGGTGACCCTAGAAGCCGTAAACGGTTCAGCAGATCAGTGAGCGTGAGGGCGGTGCATCTCCGCTGTCTGAAACTTGAGGCAGAATCGTAATCAGAGAACAGGCAGGACTTGCGTGAGCAGCAAAACTAGATAAAATCCATATAAGACAAAACCAGGAAGAGAAGCGAGATAAAAAAAGCCCCACAGTAACAATTTCAAAAATACTTGGCAAGTCAGGAAAAAGAAAACTTTCATACATCACCAAACGCAAAAGACGTCGGCGTATAATTGTGTCATTGATTTTTTTTCTTGTGTATAATGAGTTGAGCAAAAACAAAGATATTGTGTTGTTTTGTTTTCTGGAATTATTTTTATTTCAATAATCCGTGGTTCATTGGTCTGTGTGTATTTTGATTTGGAATAATACGCACATACGCCTAAAACGCAGAGCTCCGAAGGTTTCAATGTGACTTCGTTGTGATGACGCCACTGATGACGGAATGTCATGTAATCACTGCGGTCTCCTGATCGCCTCTCCCCAGTGTTTTGATATTGTCTGACGGTGTTAAGCGATCGTGATAAGATTTCTTATTGGAATCATAAAATCTCCACGAGCCGCCATTTTGCTGGACAGGTTTATTTATAGGCTTTGCCAAGTAAGTGGGGCTGGCGGCATAGTGGTTAGGGTTCTGCGCTCATGATCTGGAGGTTGTGTGTTCGAATCCCAGTTAGACCCCCACTGTGCTAAGAGCCCTGGGCAAGGTCTCAACCACAAGTGTGCCTCTGTTCACCCAGCAGTGTAAATGGGTACCAGTAAAAATATACTGGGAAGGTAACCTGCGATGGACTAGCGTCCCATCCAGGAGGAGTTGAACTCCTGGTCGCTTCACGCTACAGAAACCGGGAATAAGCACCGGCCTGCTCGGGTGTAAAAAGCCCAACGGACTTTACCTTTGCCAAGTAAATGACTGACATAAAAAGAAAATCTCTGTAAAGCAGGGAATCCGCAACAGCCGAGGAAGTCCAGGTACTGCGAGTCCATAATAAGATAAACAATAAATCAGTTATATCTTAAAGTTATATAAGATTAATGTAAAATAGTTCATTTATATAAGACGAGGCAGTTGTGGTCTGGTGGTAAGATGCTGGATTACTGATCCCAAGCGTGGGAGTTCACGGTTGCCACTGCCTTTCATTCAGTGCAGCTCGCTGGGTTACCGAAGGCCGGCCATGTGACTCACTGTCTGCGGTGTGAGGTTCATGTAAAAGAACCATCGCTGAGTTTCGTCAAAAGCAGCTGCGTAGCCATCAGCGTGTTTCTGCCCTGCGGTGGTCCTGAGGGTCATTCAGGGTATACTCTGCCCTTGCCAGCGCCAGCACCACAATCCCAATTAGGATTAAGAGATTCAGAAAACAAATAAAATGAATTTAATGGGAAAGGCAAAAGCTTATAAATAGTTTGATTTTCAATGTTTTTATTCAATATTGTATATAAAAAAAATCACTATTTTATAAAAAAATTGAAAAACTTGATGCGCTTTTTTATATTCTGAGATCGGATGGGGTCAGTGTCGTGCCTAGAGGGGAAATTAAAACACGCTGCTTCTGCTGTTACTCCAGAATTACCATTGTACTCTAATGTAATGTTATTGCTCCTGTATTATTTTATTTAATTTGAACGTTTTTCTTGCCACCCCTGGTTCAGACATAATAAATATATAAATAATTAATTATTATTATTTTTTTAAATGCAGAAGGTCCTCTCACACTGATAATTGTAGAAAATAAACCTTTATCTTAAGTGAATTTTAAAGGGAAAAAAATCCCTGACTAAGAAATCATTATTTTTCCTAAAATCACCTGTTCCACAATTATTGGCGCCCCATCAATTCATCGGAAATGAATGTACGTATTAGAATTATTTCTGCCATTTCTACAGTAGTTTACCAAGTTGATCGGAGTATCTTGGAACATTTAATTAGCAATTCATCACTTCCTGTTTCCCTGAGGAATAAATATGATGCGACACAGTGGATATTTCTCTTATTCACTCTTCAACATGGGGCAGACAACAGAACTCGCTATTCAAGTAACACAGATGTGTGTCAACCTTCAGAAGTCAGGCCATGGCTACAAGAAAATCGGCCCTCGCCAGCACCTGCACATATCTACTGTCAGAGAAATCATTAAGAAGCTTAAAACAACCAGAACTGTGGTGAACAAGCCTGGACGAGGACAATAGGTTATTTTGCCACCACACACAGTGAGTAGGGGAAGAGAAATAAAAAGTTCACCAAAGCTCACTGGTAAAGAATCGCAAAGAATGGAAATATCCGAGGGTCACAAAGTCTCCAAAACAATCATCAGGCACCATCTACATGTCAACGAGCCGTTTGTGAGACATGCAAGGGGGAAAAAAACTTTACTCACTCACAATCATAAACACAAACGTCTGGAATTCGCTAAGTGTTACTGGGACTTCAACTGGGACCGTGTGCTTTGGTCACATGAGACCAACATAAAGCTTTTTGGAAACAAACACTGAGTCGGAACACAGAAGATGAGAATGTAGAAAAGCACCTCATGCCCACCGTGAAGTATGGGGGCATATCGGTGATGCTGTGGCCTGTTTCTTTTCCAGAGGCCCTGGGAACCTTGCTAGGGTGCATGGCATCATGAACACTTTGAAATACAAGTATATTTTAAATCAAAATCTGGTGGCCTCTGCCCAAAGGCTGAAGATGGGCTGTCACTGGGGCTTTCAGAAAGATAATGACCCTAAACATGTGGCCTCAACCCCATCGAAAACCTGTGGAGTGAGTGGAAGAGGAGAGTGCAGAGGAGAGGACCACATTGCTGGATGATTTGAGAGATTGTACAGAGAGGAAATGCTCCGGGATCCTCTTTGTGTATTCGCCCATCTTGTGAAACATTGTAAGAGAAGATTGGATACTGTTTTGTTGGTAAAAGGCGGTTGTACAAAGTATTAACATCAGGGGGCTAATAATTATGGCACACATGATTTGATGTAAAATAATTATCTCTTAATGTGGGATTTTTTTAATCCACTGGAAAAATATACACGAATTAAAGGTCAGATTTTCCTCTGTTTTCATTGTGGTCCAATATTATTTAGAAAAGAAAATGAGTTTATTAGAAGCTAAAGAACACATTTTAATTACAGGTGGCAGTAATTGTGAAGGGCAGTGTATATGCTGGACAAAAACTACTCCTGTATTTATGTTGCTAATCTTTTTATTCATAAGACAGTGTGTAGTACTCTACTGTGTATTACACCATAAAGTGCATCACTGTGTTATTTACTGTAATTCAGACCAGACCTAATTGCAATGTGGCATCTTTCAGCTACCAGACCATGTTGGACTGCTGGATGGATCATCCGAAGGACAGACCCACTTTCACAGAACTAGTGGAGCATCTGGGTGACTTGCTACAGGCCAGCGCTCAACAGGTTACACCTGATCTTCATTGTTTAATTTTCCGAGTTTACTGGTACAGACGCTCCCTGACTTACATTTTTAACGTAACGTTAAAAAGACTTACATTTTTAACGTAACTAACGTAAATTGTTACAGTGACGTATGATGTATGGCGTGTGACGTATGACTCTCATACTGTACTATACATCCATAAATACCATTACCGTATCTCATAAAACACCCCTAAATCAATTATTATAAACATAACATTGTAAAATAATATTAAATATATCAAACAATATCAACGTTAATTTCAAATAAATTAAATTCAAGCAAAATAATTTCAAATAGATCAATTTTAATCAAATTCACTCATCAAAAATCAAATACAGTATCAAATATAACCTTTAACATTCTCTATGATGCGATCTTTCTGCTTGTAAATGGTTCCAATGGTCGACGGATGGTCATATTACATGAAGCTGAGCCGAGTGACTTTACATGAAGCTTAAAACAGCCAATCAACGCTTACAATGTGTGAGGAGCTCAACACCGAAAGTAGTGTACTTGTTGTGGGTTATATGGACTTCCAGTCTTTCAAGTGAGCAAGGGCACTGTTGAACTCGTTTAGAACTCAGCCTGCACTGATGTGAATCACCAGCAGAGCGGAGAGTTCTCTTTCTTTTCTAGATTCGGGTTTACATTCATTTTACAACTCTTTGCTTAACTGAGTATGCATGGTAGATTGTGCCGCTCTGAGCAGATAGTTAATTCATCTCTGTGTATGAGACTTGCACCCATGCTAGTAGGCTTACACTTCTGACCAACCATATTTGCATAGGGTTACAAAATCCACAAAACAGTGTAAACACACAGATCACAGAGACGACGTCTTAACACAAGAGTAACACGATATATATATATTAAAAAAAAAATATATATATATATATATATAATTGAACTGGGAAGAAGGAGGGGCACGTTTAGTCTGTCGTTTGTAAACAATGGACGCAGCATCATTACGTCAGAGTACTACGTAGGAACATCTAAACTCAAACTTTGACTTTAAAAAAAAAAAAAAAAACCAACGTAAAATCGAAAAAGCGTAAAACAGATGAACATAAGTCAGGGAGCGTCTGTAGAGGCCCTGTAACACATACGTTGCACAGCAGGGCTACACTGTACTGGGTCCAAGAGTTGTTGCGTATTGTATGAAACTTCTATGAACATACCGCTGTTGACTCTTATCATGTTTAAAAAACTTTGGTAGGCAATTGTAGGTGCATTGGTACCTCACTTTACGATAGTCCGAGCAAACGAAAAATCCAGGTTCCGAAAAACATTTTCCAAAATCTTTTTGTCTCTGTATACGAAACAAGTTCTCCTTATGAAACGCGTCAAATGTGCCATTCAAACATTCAAACAATGCACGAGCTGCTCTCACATTGACTATCTTCCAACATCCTACCCCGCTGGCCTCCCATTGGCTAGGAGGGATGATGCAGCTCCCTCCATTGGCTATTATGGAGCTGCATCTCTCAGAATGCTTTTCGTGTAAAGGACAGAGTTCCTGTTGTTTCATGAGTTTTTGAGTGTGCTCATTGCTTTTAACCTTTCAGAAACATTTGTAAGATTATAACTCTGCTAAGAAGACATAGTCAACACACGCGCGCGTGCACACACACACACACACACACACACACACACACACACACACACACACACACACACACACACACACAAACGCCGTGTGATTTCCAGTGCGAATGAAAAGAAGCGAGCTCGTGGCATGCGGTTGAATGATATCGCAAAGGAATATGGCCAAACCCGTCTACCATCTGTACGATATTGAAGCAGAAGGAGGTCTTAAAAGGTATACTTTTATAATTTTTTAAGGGGTTAATGGGTAGTATTGGGGGTCTTGGAACAAATCACACATTTTACATGTAAAATACGGCTCAATTTACGAAAAATCCTGTTGAAGAAAAAGGCTCTGGAACGGATTCATTTCGTAAGGTGAGGTACCACTGTAATTCTAAACCTCAGGTGTATTTCCTAGGTCTGCCGTGTGATGCCCTACGGCATTCTATGGCTCTCTGGTATCAGACAACATTTTTACAAGAGTGTGCACTTATTTTTCTGCAGCGTGCAATGTACAAACCGTACAGCCGTACATTAACTGAGTATCACAGGAGTATTATATGAGGATCTTTTGTGTTGCTGCAATTGTATCACTTTCTTAAGATCATCATATGATTTGAATAACAGATTTAATTTATTTTTCCAACGATATACTTACAATACATATCTCATGTTAACCACTACACCACCATGACACCTATCTATGTATTCACTCGTTCATTCATGTTCTGTAACCACTTAATCCTAATCACACACCCCCCATGGGCAAGTAGCAAAATTTAAGGTTCATTCAAGTCTGAGAGTCAGTTTAATTTTCTGCTGATACTATTAATATAACGGGGCCAGTGGTGTAGTGGTTAGGGTGCTGTGCTCATGATCGGATGATCGGGAGGTTGTGAGTTCAAATCCCAGTTAGACCCTCCCCACTGTGCTAAGACCCCTGGGAGAGTGTGCCTCTGTTCACCCAGCAGTATAAATGGGTACCAGTAAAAATATACTGGGAAGGTAACCTGCGATGAACTAGCGTCCCATCCAAGTGGAGTTGAACTCCTGGTCGCTTCACGCTATGGAAACTGGAAATAAGCACCGGGCCTGATGAGCCACCCAACGGACTTTACCTTACTATTAATATAAGTTGAAAACAAATGTTTATCAAATTGCTCTGTGCACTCTGGGGCACATAAACTGTCTGACATTTTCATAATAACATAGAAATGGTAAAGACTGTCCTTCAGTGATTTAAACTAAACTAATTTTGTGAACAACATGGACTTTGTATTGTTTTGCAATCTGGAAGATTTCCAACTCATTGGACCAGCAGACTGGTGACATTGCTGTTTAATGGGTCTGTGTATAAACACAACTACACAGCTTTCAAGTGCACCTCACCCAAGCCTTTGTCAGTCTATTCTACCATAGCGATGATAAATTCCTTCCACACAAATTGTTCACAGGTCGTTGGTAAAAGGGGCATAACAGAGTTTTTCTGATATGTGATAATGACAGCATGATTGAGTACGATAGATTTCAGGAATTTAACATTTTTCATGATGCAGGATGGTAAAGACTACATTCCGCTCACAGTGGGTGACATGGAGGGTGGATCAGAAGAACTCCAGCTCGGAGTGCCATCATATAACAAAGCATCAAGAGCAAAAAGCACACAGGGCCAGATTAACTATGATAATGCACCATCAGTGAGGTCAGCGCGCACGCACACACACACACACACACACACACACACACACACACACACACACACACACACACACACACACACACAAACATATGGGTCTAATCCCGAAACTGGCACTAATAAATATTTCCATGTCCAAGTTTATTTGTGAATCAGTGCATCAGAATCTTTAGTGCATGCCTGGGAGATAATACATATAAAGGGAGATAATACACATAAAGGAACATACACATGCATCTGAACCTGTGTTACTATTATATAGCATGTATTATGCATCTTTTCTTTAGATATGCTCAGCACAAATTTCAGGACATTCCACTCGAAGACAGCGTCATAATGGTAATATGTAGAAATAAATAAATGCTGGAAAAACAGTATGTAAATATGGCCATGATGATTTATTTATGACTTCTTGCTCACCTGTAGAATGATCAGATGGACTGCGATGTGGGTTTATCCCATGATGAAATGAAAGCATTAAATCATCAAGCACAGAGACTGGCCACATTCAGGTGAACCTCCCGTCCAACTCTACCAGTTCAATTTCCAGTTCAGCTCTACATGTTATGCAGTGACAGCGCACTGACCGTCTAATGAACTCATTTTCCTCTCAGCCCCCTGCTACGATGTAAGAGTAAAGAATCCATGGCCTCCG
>CM045737.1:9233106-9253625 GCA_024760905.1 Plotosus lineatus
ACCATCAGCGATTCTGTCAATATAACCGTGGATACATATCACATGACGCAGGGTCATATACCAGGGATTTGCATCAAGGAAAGAGATTCCAGTATCTTGGGGTGTTGTTCATCAGCGATATTCGAATGTTGATGAATTGCTGCACCGGTCTGGTAAACAGGGAGCGGCGCTGAAAGTAAAAAAGCTTTCAATGTAGTGATCTATCTACATTACAACGGTCACCTGTGACATTTATGTTGTCGCGTGATGGTTTTTGAGACTGATTTAGAAATAATTTGTCACAAAAAATTTGGGGGCAGTGGTGGTCTAGTGGTATAAGGCGCCGGATCGCTGGTCCAAAGGTTAGGGGTTTGCGTCCCACTCTCCACAAGGTTGTCACTGTCCTCCCAGTGCAGCTAACTGGGTTATCAAAGGCTGGCCATGTCTCTCACTGTCTATGGTGTGAGGCATGGAAAAGAATCATTGCTGACTTTCAACAAGAGTAGCTGCAAAGCCGTCAGCGTGTTTCCGCCCTGCGATGGCCTGGCGACCTGTCCAGAGTGTACTCTGCCCTCGCCCTGAGTTGGCTGGGATGGGCACCAGCCTCCCCGCGACCCTAATTAGGATGAAGCGGTTACAGAAAATGATGATGATGAACAAAAAATTTGAATGATCACAAATTATCGAGAATATGGCAGAGTCCAGTAAGTCTCAAATGTTCCATGCGGACCTCCCCAACGTCTCACTTTTCCTTGCAAAAATAAATTATTTGGTATTTTTTTTGTGATGAGTTCACGAACCAGGCAACCAAAACATAAAGTCAAGAAAGTTGTGTGGTCAATTTGAGTATGAAATGCCTCAGCCACACATTGCAATTCACGTCAGTAGCTTTTCCGTCACACCTCGAGTGGGATCGTTCCATTAAGGACCATATAGTGAAGCTAAACGACAGGATCGATCTATGTACAGCAGGGGGTCTCCCCAACCACCGGCCCGTGGACCGGTACCGGTCCATGGCTCAATTGGTACCGGTATGCAGGAGAAATAATTCATTATTTCCGTTTTATTTATTATCTGAATCGGAACGATCTTTATTTTTGAAAAACTTTTATTTTGAAAAATGACCGGATTCTCTCGGTTACCTGTCGGTCATTTGAGCGTGGGGCAGTGGTGGTCTAGTGGTATAGGGCACTGGATCGCTGGTCCAAAGGTTGAGGGTTCGAGTCCCACTCTCCACAAGGTTGTCACTGTCCCCCCCAGTGCAGCAAACTGGGTTATCAAAGGCGGGCCATGTCTGTCACTGTCTGTGGTGGGAGGCATGTAAAAGAACCGTTGCTGACTTTGGTAAAGAGTCGCTGCAAAGTCGTCAGTGTGTTTCTGTCCCTTGCTAAAAAGGGTTGTGACAGGAAGGGCATCCGACGTTAAAAACCTCTGCCAAATCAAATGTGTGAATCAGATGATTCGCTGTGGTGACTCCCGAGTAAAAAATGGAAAAAGCTGAAAGGAAGACAGACAGACGTGTCGGTCATTTGAGCGCTAAAATGTAGCCCACAAGGGGACGGCACATGAACAGAGGCGAGTTGGACATGTTTAAAACAATACTGGGGATTTTGGGTGAGACTGAGCCTGAGCGTTCATTCTCCCAGCTGGTGCACCTTTTTTTTTTTTTTTTTTTTGCTTTTTGTTTTTTCTTAAGAAAAGTTCAAGCTCTAGTTCCCAGCCAACTTTATTTCAGCTTTTGAAAAATAACATTCATGGAGTGCTTATTATTATGATTATGATGATGATGACGATGATGATGATGATGATGATTATTATTATTATTATTATTAATAATAATAATAATAATAATAAACCCCCGCTGTCCATGGTAAAATTGGCAAGTGTTGACTGGTCTGCGATGATAAAAATATTGGGGACCCCTGATTTACAGTACAGCAGGTATTGTGGGGTGTTCCTGTTATGCAGTGGTAAATACCTACCAAAGGTAGACCATGGAAGGACAACCAATGAGCTACAAGAATGTCATGGGTACCCAGGACTTATTGATATCTGTGAGGTGTAAAGGGTTTCTCTAATCGCAGAGACGAGCCTGATATGATAATAATAATAATAATAATAATAATAATTATTATTATTATTATTATTATTATTATTAAAAAAGTCAGAACACACAGTACATTGCTGCTTGCTGTGTAGTATATGGCTGCCTAACCACACACTTTTCAGGTGGTGTTAATGTTATGGCTGATAGGAGTAATTAAACCTAATTGCCTATACACTGTATTGTATAATTGCACTGTACATTTAGATTTATTTAAGCTTTCATTACAGAGTGAACATGTTACAAGAAAATACATATTATGTGGTGGGAGGTGATAACCTGATGGTAAAGGTGCTAGATCAGTGAGCCCAAGGTTGTGGGTTCAAGTCCCACCCTCAGCAGGTTGTCACTGTCCCCCGAGTGCAGGTGTCTCTCACTGTCTACGGTGTGAGGTTGATGTAAAAGAACCATTGGTGACTTTTGTCAAGAGTAACTGCATATCCGTCAGCGTGTTTCTGCCCTGGGATGGCCTGGTGAGCGGTCCAGAGTACACTCTGCCCATGGCTGAGATGGGTGCCAGCCTCCCCGTGACCCTAATTAGGATTAAAGCACTTCAGCAAATAAATGAACGATTGACATACGACATGGTGTAATTATATACAGAGGAAATTACCTTGTGAAAATTGTTTTATTTGAACCTTTGTCCAGTGTGGGGCTTTACAGTGTCTACCAGCAGGGCTGCAGTGACACACTAGTTCATTTTCCTCAGAGGGACACGGGTGTGATGAGTGAAATGTACCATCCTAATGCTTCAGAACCAGGATTTGAGAGGCTCAAGATGCACAGATGTTCAGTTAATCCCCCCCCCACACCCACCCACACACACACACACACACACACACACACACACACACACACACACACACACACACTTTAGTTTTTACACTTTTACAGACTATTATTATTAAAAGATAACATGATTTAGTGCAATATTATATCATATATATATATATATATATATAGCAGTAAAACCTCCATAAAATTAACCCCAGAGTCAAGAGATGGTCACTAGCACACTAGCACCACCATGAGGCTGTGTAGTGTTTTATCCACACACACACACACACACACACACACAAAATTATGTAAAAAATTTATGACATCCATTAAATAGTTAACTCTTTATTAAGAAATGTTAGTGTAACAATGTTCAACCCTGTTTTTATTTATTTCTGTATAATAAAGTAATCTGATTGTAATTAAACAACACAAATTTACATATTTTTACTCATCAAACAAAATATATGAACAACAATGTGTATTTCGATGAAGGAAAAAATTAGGACACATCCCTCCACATATTTTCCCATTTAAAATGGATATAATCACACACAGGTGTATCAGAGCAGCAGCACATCGTTACCCAGCAGTTTGAAGAAGGGTGGCGCTATTTAAACCTCTGACATTTAGTTTGGTGTGTCATTGTCGGTTGAGGTGAGACTGAGCACCATGCTGTGATCGAAAAACATCAGCCATTCCACCATCTGGAAAATTGTTTCAAATTGGAGGACGTTCAAAACAATTGCCACCATGCCCTGGTCAGGGCCGTCCATGCAAGTTCACCCCAGAGCGGAACACATGATGCTAAAAGAAGTCATCAAAAATCGTAAACTATCACTATGGGAGATGCAGCAGGCTCTGGCTACTGTTGTGTGAAAGCGCAGGACTCGGCTATCAGAAATTGACGACTCAAGTTTGGTCTTCATGGGACGTGTGCAAGAGGAAAGCTTCACTCTCTAAAAAGAACGTTAAGATCAGACTGAAGTTTGCTAGAGAGAACAGAGACCAAGTCCAGGCCTTCTGGAATAATGTTCTCTGGACAGATGAGTCTAAAAATGAATTATTTGGACACCAGAACAGTGGATGTGTTTGGCGTAAACCAAATACAGCATTCCAGGGGAAGAACCTCATACCAACCGTTAAGCATGGAGGTGGAAGTGTTATTGGTTTTGGGATGCTTTGCTGCAGCAGGACGAGTTCAGATCACCATCATAGAACCCACCATGACTTCTACTGTGTGTCAGAGGAAGCTTGAAGAACATGTGACACCAGGTGTAAAAAAATTAAAGCTGAAAGAGAACTGGACACAGCAACATGACACTGACCAAAACAGACAAGTAAATCCACCAAGGACTGGCTGGAAACTAAGTGGAGAGTCCTGGAATGGCCCAGTCCAAGTCCGGATCTTAATCCCATTAAATTGCAGTGGGGTGACCGGGAAGTTTGCTGTGCATGCAAGAAACCCTTCAAACATATCACAGCTGAAAGAATTCTGAACCTTTCCTCATATCAATGGCAAAGACTGGTAGATGGCTACAAGAAGCATCTCCACTGAAGTTATTTCGGCCAAAGGAGGCATCACGAGTTATTAGCAGTAGGGTGTTGTACTGTATTTTTTTCCCCTCCATTGAAGTAACAATGAGTTGTTCATGTCTTTTGTTTGATGAGAAAAAAAACATGTTAATTCTTGTTGTTTAATTACAATTAAATCACTTTTTTTTTTTTTCCAGAAATAAATATAAACAAGATTGTGTGTGTGTGTATCACAGGCAGTTCTCGACTTTCGATGTTTTGACTTTACGAAACCACTAAATATACTCCAGTGCTATGTGGTCATCAGCATCTTCCATTTTGTCTCGAGGCACGTCATAGTGTAGACTGTCTGTGTTTGTGCTCAGCATTTCACTACCAAGAACTTAGCTGAGGCTTTTTCTCTTCGAGAACAGCGATGACACGGTTCGAGGCAGAGCACCCCAATATGGAATGATTCTGGAAAGTTTCAAGGGGGGGAATGGATAGCGTACGGCAGGGATCACCAACGTGGTGCCCGTGGGCACCAGGTAGCCCGCAAGGACACTATAAGTTGCCCGCGGACCTGTTCACTGCTAGTTTTAGGACAGGCCCACAGCTCCATAGCGCCACTCTCCATTGAGCTGCATCTAATTTTTTTGAATATATTTTAAATCAAATCAATATCTTCACATAGATAAATATCATTAATTATTAATGATAACATATAATTAAAGGTAAATTGAGCAAATTTGTAATTTCAGAGGTGTGTTTTGACCTGGTAGCCCTTCGCATTAATTGGTACCCAAGAAGTAGCTCTCGGTTTCAAAAAGGTCGGTGACCCCTGGCGTACGGTAATACCGTGAGATCTTTTGAGGAAAACCGGACAATTTACTTGGACAAAAACAACCATAACATTGATAAACTACATGTATCGAACAAACCAGTGGAAGGAAGGGGGCAGTGGTGGTCTAGTGGTATAGGGCGCTGGATCACTGATCCAAAGGTTGGGGGTTCGAGTCCCACTCTCCACAAGATTGTCACTGTCCCCCCCAAGTGCAGCGAACTGGGTTATCAAAGGTGGGCCATGTCTGTCACTGTCTATGGTGTGAGGCATGTAAAAGAACCATTGCTGACTTTCGTAAAGAGGAGCTGCAAAGTCGTCAGCGTGTTTCTGTCCCTCGCGAAAAAGGGTTGTGACAGGAAGGGCATCCGACGTTAAAAACCTGTGTGAATCAGATGATTCGCTGTGGTGGCGACTCCCGAGTAAAAGGGAAAAAGCCAAAAGGAAGACAGACAGACATACATGTATCAAATAAACCAGTAGCTAGATCCGGATTCATGTTTGCGAAAGAGGTCAGCAATTTGTTCACACTATATATGATATTACATAATATACTAGTAACTACACCCTGGAGGGATTCTGTCTCCCGCTTAGTCTTGGTGATCCCTCGGAAGAGCTGGAGGAAGTGGCTGGGGAGAAGGATATCGAGACCTCATTGCTTCGGCTGCTGCCCCTGCGATTCGACGCCGGATTAAGCAGATGAAGATAAATAAAGTAATAAAGTCAGCTGATGTGCAGCTCGGGCGGTGGTACAGGTCTAGTGGTATAGGGCACTAGATCGCTGATCCAAAGGTTGGAGGTTCGAGTCCTGCAAACCCTCTGTTTGCTATCAATACGCCTTCGAGAACTGCCCGAACATGTGAAGACTCACACACACACACACACAATTTCGGTTTCAAGACCGCCCGCTTTATTAACGGTTCCGTACATAAATGAACTCCGGCTTCGACCGAAACTAAACGTTCCGTTCATAACGACACGACAAGTCCCACTCCCACAAGTGGCATCCCCCCATACAGCGAACTGGGTTATCAAAGGCTGGTCATGGATCTCACTGTTTATGGTGTGAGGTTCACGTAAAAGAACCATTTCTGACTTTCTGTAAAGCCTTCAGCGTGTTTCCGCCCTGTGATGGCCAGGTGAACTGTTCAGAGTGTACTCTGCCCTTGCCCGAACTTGGCTAGAATGGGCGCCAGCCTCCCTGCGACCCTAATTAGGATTAAGTGTTTATAGAAAATGATGATGTGCAGGTGGATGGATAGTCGAGGTTAACTAGCATTAGCATGTTTATTAGCATGTTCATTATATTAGCATATAATATAATATAGTATAATATAATATAACATAGCATAACATAAGTGGGGCAGTGGTGGTCTAGTGGTCGAGGGCGCAGGCTCGCTGATCCTAAGGTTGGGGGTTCGAGTCTCCACAGGGTTGTCACTGTCCCCGTCCCCCCAGTGCAGCTAACTGGGTTATCAAAGGCGGGCCATTGTCTCTCACTGTCTATGGTGAAAGGTTCCTGTAAAAGAACCATTGCTGGCTTTCGTAAATAGTAGCTGCAAAACCATCAGCGCGTTTCTGTCCCTCGCTAAAGGGTTGTGACAGGAAGGACATCCGACCGAAAAACCGACGAACCAAATCAAACGTGCGAATCACGTGATTCACTGGGGCGAGTCTCGAGAACGGGAAAAAAAGCCGAAACGAAGAATATAATATAATTTCATGTAATCTATTTTGGGCTGCTCTTCGTCAAAATTTCACAGAAAGGATGTATAAAGTTTAAAATCTGATTGTTGATGTGTGTGTTTTGTGGTAATAAGGTCAGATGACCTTATGTGCAGGTGGATGGATCGAGCTAAGCTAGCGTTAGCATGTTAGCATGTTCGGGGACATTGCAGCACTGAACTCGGATTTTCAGCCTCGACAAACACCTCGACACTCAAACACAACATCAACATGTATTTTAAGAAGAGTTTATTAAAGGTACTTTGGGGAATTTTTGAAGTAAACATCAACCTGAGCGTTTGATAAAAGACAGGACTGAGAGTGAAAGTCCATTTGCTGTGGGCCTTATTGAAGGGCAGCATTACAAACCCAGGCCTGCGCCCTTCATCCGGGCACTCGCCTAAATTTTGATTTCCTGTATTAATTCCTCAAAGGAAAGATTTTCTCTGCAGTTATCACATCCAAAGTGAACACAGACACCCACAAGGAGCAGTGAGCTGCCACACACATTGGGGTACCCGGATGGCAGTTGGGGATTAGGTGCCTTGGTCAAGGGCACTTCAGCCCTGGATGTGGAAAAAGGGGAGGAGCTGCTCACTCCCCCACCCCACATGTTTCGTGCCTCATCGGGAATCCAACCAATGACTGTTTCGTCTCAAAGCCGCTTCTCAAACCAATAGGCGACAACTGTCCCTGAATATGATTCAATTATATTATTTCCCCTAAATATGATTACATTTGATTATATATTATGAAGTGCACTTTTGCACTCTATCTAAAACAATGTGAGGTTTCGTATTCAGCCCAGCAGGTATCAGTTTAAATAAATAAATAAAATAAAATCATAACTCAATTTACAACATATGAAAATGAGGCAAATTATACAAAAACAACCATAATATTGATAAACTACATGTATTGAGCGAGGCAGTCGCTGGATCCGGATTCATATTTGCGAAAGAGCACAACAATGTGTTCACACTATATATGATATAGAGAGATTTCCTTTCAGCTTGTTTCCCTTTATCAGGGGTCGCCATAGCAAATGATTCACGTTTGATTTGACGGAAGTTTTTACATCAGATGCCCTTCCTGACACAATTCTGTAACAAGGGACAGAAACACGCTGACAGCTTTGCAGCTCCTCTTTACGAAAGTCAGCAATGGGTCTTTTACATGGCACTCACCAGAGACAGTGAGAGACATGGCCCACCTTTGATAACCCAGTTAACTGCACTTGGGCAGTGACAACCTTGTGGGGACTCGAACCCCCAACTTTAGGATCAGCAATCCAGCACCCTATACCACTGGACCACCACTGCCACACACACACTAGAGGGATTATGTCTCTTGGCTGGTCTGGGAATGCCTCAGTGTCCTCTCGGAAGAGCTGGAGGAAGTGGCTTGGAGAGGGATGTCTCGACCTCGCTGCTTCGGCTGCAGCCCCTGCGATTCGACCCCGGATTAAGCCGGAAAAGATGAAGATGAAGATAAAAAATTATAGAATAAATATGGGGGCAGTACGTTTGCACATTTGTTTGCGATTGTTTGCTTTGGGTGTCTCTCTGTGGAGTTTCTATGTTCTCTTTGGGCTTGTGGAGGTTTCCTCTGGGTAAATCAGTTTTCTCCAACAGTCAGAAGACATGTGCATTAGGATAATTGACTGCTGCAAATTTCCCCAAAGGTGTGAATGTTTGTGTGTGTGTTGCCCTGTGATGTTCTGGGAAACAGTTCTGTTTGTGCCCCAATTTTGCCAAGTGGTACATTTAAATTTATGGTATTTGGCAGACCCCCTGAACCAGTGCGATTTGCATTGATCATTTTAATACAACTAAACAACTGAAAGTGAAAGTGAAAGGCCTTGCTCAAGGAGCCAACAGTGATAGTTTGGTGATACTGGAGCTTGACCCACCAGCCTTCTGATCAGTAATCCAGAGCCCGAACCACTGAGAGATCACTGCTCCAGCCTTCCCTGTCACACAAGCCAAATTTGCATTTCAGCAAATGATTGATCCAAAAATAAATAAATAAACAAATAAAGAAATAAAAAATCCACCTTAATGATTATTTAAGATTAGATTGTGAAAGCAAATAAGAAATCTTTCTGGCTTTAAAACAGGAGGACTCTGAAGGGTTAATGTTTAATCACTAACGTTATTGCGATAATGATGTTTGTGTCACAAGGCCAACTTTTATTCCTTTTATTTCTGCATTTCCGAACAGTGGAAAACAGAATACGGCGGAGATTCACTATCTGTAAAGTATCATCTACCAAAGTGTATTTAGAAGATCTGAAAGACATTGTTTAATTTTTCCACATTCATGTCTTTATTTACATCATGACCCTCATAAAAAACAGCGATATAAATATAAAAAAGAAATTCAAATTCATCACGTCACAAAAATAAACACTTGTGCTACAATTATACATCAGAAAGATATGGTAGCATGAAGAAAACCTGCCACGATGGACAACAATCAGAGTACTGTAATTGCGATTGTAATGAATATTACAGTAATTAAATTCACAAAATACGAGAAAGATGCGATTTTAAAAACAGCAGGAAACGTAGCACATTATTTGAGAATAAAATCTTGAGAGGGACAGTGTAGGTCATGGCAACATTTTCTTGCTTCATCCGAAAGTCAATAAGACCAGATAAACTATCTCAGCTTTGTCTATCTTCATCATCATGGTGTCCTGAAAGGGTGCGAACTCCTAAAAGGTGATGGAGTCCTCAGAGGTGACGGAGCCTGAAAGGCGACCGGACCGACTCCTGAGATGGGTGACAGACTCCTGAAAGGGGATGGGGTCCTCAAAGGTGACCGACTCCTGAAAGGGGATGGGGTCCTCAAAGGGAACAGGCTCCTGGAAGGAGATGGGGTCCTCAAAGGGAACAGACCCTGAAAGGAGATGGGGTCCTTAAAGGGGACAGACTCTTGAAAGGGGTGTGGTCCTCAAAGAATATGGAATCCTCAGACGCAAAGGGGGCCTGAAAGGTGACCGACTCCTGAAAGGGGATGGGGGCTTCAAAGGGGATGGGATCCTCAGGCGTGACGGGGCCTGACAGGCGACGGACTTCTGAAAGGGGATGGGGTCCTCAAAGGGGACAGATTTCTAAAAGGGGATGGGGTCCTCAAAGGTGACCGACTCCTAAAAGGGGATGGGGTCCTCAAAGGTGACCGACTCCTGAAAGGGGATGGGGTCTTCAAAGGGGATGGGATCCTCAGACGTGACGGGGGCCTGACAGGCGACGGACTTCTGAAAGGGGATGGGGTCCTCAAAGGGGACAGATTTCTAAAAGGTGATGGGGTCCTCAAAGGTCACCGTCTCCTAAAGGGATGGGGTCCTCAAAGGTGACCGACTCCTGAAAGGGGATGGGGTCCTCAAAGGCTTCTGACTCCTGAAAGTGGATCTGGTCTTCAAAGGCGGCTGTTCCTTGAAAGGGGATGGGGTTCTCAAAGGGGACAGCCTCCTGAAAGGGGATGGGGTCCTCGAAGGCTTCTGACTCCTGAAAGTGGATCTGGTCTTCAAAGGCGGCTGTTCCTTGAAAGGGGATGGGGTTCTCAAAGGGGACAGCCTCCTGAAAGGGGATGGGGTCCTCGAAGGCTTCTGACTGCTGAAAGTGGATCTGGTCTTCAAAGGCGGCTGTTCCTTGAAAGGGGATGGGGTTCTCAAAGGGGACAGACTCCTCGACGGTAACGGGTTCCATAGAGGGGATGGGGTTGAAACGGAGGACAGGTTCCTGAAAGGGGATGGGGTCCCTGAACGGAACGGGTTCCCAAAGACAGTCTCCCATTCATCCCCAGCATCTTGTTCAGCCTCCTGTTGATCAGTCTCGCCATCTTCAAGCTCATAGTCTTCCTCTTCATGAGCTGAAACGAGAAAAAATATGCTGAAATCACTCAGTACTGAATTTCTGTGGCTGTAGCGCCACAATGAGTTATTAAACAAACATTGTAAAAGATATTGTTCATGTATATATTGATAATTCAAATCCGCAGGAATGAGCAGAAAAAACACATCAGCACAATCTTCTACATAGTTGTGTTCCACATTTACACTCGCAGATCTATACTGCACCGTGCACTTTTGCCACCTGAGGTCCATGTCGTGTGAGTGGAGTGAAATCTCACTGCCATGCCCAGGTCTGGTTCACCTCGATGAAATCAGTGAGATGAACTCTGTGCACAACGTGATCACTGACTGTCCCCGAGCACAGAACTCAAACGCCAATGACGTGCACACTCAGTCACTCTTACCATTAATGTGGTGGGGAATGGAGGACAGAGCCTAGGTCAGCCAACGGTGGGATGAGGCAGCGTACACCCTGAACAGCTCACCAGACAACAGCAGTGCCAAAACACACTCAACCATTCGCACTCACCCTCTCACCGAGGGGCAATTTGGAACAGCCAATTAGGCTAATGTGACTGTTTCTGGACCGTGCTAGAAAACCCAAATACTCAGAGTTAACCCACCCGAGTGAAGGGGGAACGGATAAGGTCCGCAATGAAACATCTGAGCTCAGGATTCGAATCCATGACCTACTTGCTGTGAGATGGACATAATACTAGTCCTTCTCAAAAAATTAGCATATTGTGATAAAGTTCATTATTTTCTGTAATGTACTGATAAAAAGTAAACTTTCATATATTTTAGATTCATTGCACACCAACTGAAATATTTCAGGTCTTTTATTGTTTTAATACTGATGATTTTGGCATACAGCTCATGAAAACCCAACATTCCTATCTCAAAAAATTAGCATATCATGTTCAGGTATTCTAAACGAGCTATTAACCTAATCATCTGAATCAACCAATTAACTCTAAACACCTGCAAAAGATTCCTGAGGCTTTTAAAAACTCCCAGCCTGGTTCATTACTCAAAACCGCAATCATGGGTAAGACTGCCGACCTGACTGCTGTCCAGAAGGACATCATTGACACCCTCGAGCAAGAGGGTAAGACACAGAAAGAAATCTCTGAGCGAATAGGCTGTTCCCAGAGTGCCGTATCAAGCCACCTCGGTGGGACGTCTGTGGGAAGGAAAAAGTGAAAGAAGGGCCGATTCCAGACCTTGGGGGACCTGTGGAAGCAGTGGACTGGGCTACAGGTGCCGCATTCCCCAGGTCAAGCCACTTTTGAACCAGAAACAGCGGCAGAAGCGGCTGACCTGGGCTACAGAGAAGCAGCACTGGACTGTTGCTCAGTGGTCCAAAGTACTTTTTTCGGATGAAAGCAAATTTTGCATGTCATTCGGAAATCAAGGTGGCAGAGTCTGGAGGAAGACTGGGGACAAGGAAATGCCAAAATGCCTGAAGTCCAGTGTGAAGTACCCACAGTCAGTGATGGTCTGGGGTGCCATGTCAGCTGCTGGTGTTGGTCCACTGTGTTTTATCAAGGGCAGGGACAATGCAGCTATCAGGAGATTTTGGAGCACTTCATGCTTCCATCTGCTGAAAAGCTTTATGCTAAATGGTTTACTGGCCATGGTATTACTGGGCTCAATTGGCCTGCCAACTCTCCTGACCTGAAGCCCATAGAGAATCTGTGGGATATTGTGAAGAGAAAGTTGAGACACCAGACCCAACACTGTGGATGAGCTTAAGGCCGCTATCGAAGCATCCTGGGCCTCCGTAACACCTCAGCAGTGCCACAGGCTGATTGGCTCCATGCCACGCCCGCATTGAAGCAGTCATTTCTGCAAAAGGATTCCCGACCAAGTATTGAGTGCAGAACTGAACATAATTATTTGAAGGTTGACTTTTTTGTATTAAAAACACTTTTGGATGAAATATGCTAATTTTTTGAGACCGGAATTTTGGGTTTTCATGAGCTGTATGCCAAAATCATCAGTATTAAAACAATAAAAGACCTGAAATATTTCAGTTGGTGTGCAATGAATCTAAAATATATGAAAGTTTAATTTTTATCCGTACATTACAGAAAATAATGAACTTCATCACAATATGCTAATTTTTTGAGAAGGACTAGTAAACCTTGCGCCACCAACCCACCCCTAATTTTCTTACTGAACCAAACAAGTTAATAAATTTGGGGCATTCGAAATGTCCACGCACCGACTACGCCCTGTGATGGCTTGGCGAGGTGTCCAGGGTTTACCCTGCCCTCACCCAGAGTCGGATGAGATTTTTAGAATTTATTTATTCATTTATTTTGATTATGATTTTGAATTGAATTAGGGGCCTTTCTCAAGGGCACTTCAGCCATGAATGTTAATGAAGGGAAGATGCAGCTCCCACTTCTACACATTTTTTTCTGCCGGTTTGGGAATCAAACAAGCGACCTTTCAGTCCGAAAGCCACCTCTTGAACCATTTGGCCACAGCTGGCCCACAGCCACAGGTGGGTGCCATTCACCCCGCGACCACAATTAAAATGAACAGGTTATGAACATGAATGAATGAACTCTTACCAACTACCACGTTCACTTATTTACAGAACCACTTAATCCTACTCGGGTCGTGGAGAGGCTGAAGCCTATCTCAGCCATCACTGGATGAAGGTTACACCCCGAACAGCTTGCCGGTCCATTTGCAGGCCAACGCGCCCACACAAGCATTCAGACTTACACTCACATCTCAGTGAAATCTGGAATAGCCAATGAGCCTCATGTCATTTGACTCTGAAAAGAAACCTGAGTACACGGAGGAAACCCACACAAGCACAAGCAGAACCTGCAAACTCCATACAGAATCACTCTCTCTCCGAACCCAGCGCTCGAACCCGGGACGCAGCCTATAACCAGTGCAGGAGATTTCAGGCTACTGCCTCGAGCATATCTTGTTCGTTGTATAATGACTGTTTGTTAATAGGAGTCCACTGTGTTTGTCCTCTGCCTTGCATGGTGACCCACCCAAAAGAACCGCTCTCGGGTCACTGATCCGAAGTGGTGCATCTGCAGTTTCCGAAAACTATCAGCAGCTGTCTGTCCTGCTTAATTCTGTTTCGTGTTGAACATTGTGAATTTTTTTATTTTTCATTTCTTAAAGCCCTCAGAGAAAATTCTGTAAACTCACTGTTCAGAAGCTCGTCGGTTCCACCACATCCAGGATCTCCCTGCAGAGGGGTTTCAGCAGGTCTCACCGGCGGTGATGCAGGGGCCGTTTCCTGAGGCGCTGGAGAAGTAAGTCCGAGGGCTGTTGGAGGAATGTGATCCAGGGATGAAGGAATTAATTCCTGAGGGGCCACAGGAAAAAATCCTGCAGGTGGATGCACAACTCCGCCAGGATGACGAACAAATCCCACAACCTGGTGAAGAAATCCAACAGGCTGAGGAAGAACTTCTATAAACTGAGGATGAAACCCCTGGTGCCGAGGAAGAACTTCTATCAGCTGAGGATGAAACCCCTGGTGCCGAGGAAGAACTTCCATATCCTGGGGATGAAACCTCTGATGTTGAGGATGAAACCTCTGATGCTGAGGATAAAACCCTTGATGCAGATGAATAAATTGCACAGACGATGCTGGAAGAAATTCCCCATGGTTTTTTTTGAAAGGTTGCATTGTGAAACTGGAAGTGTTCGATCCGTGTAATCCTGATCATGCGAGTTTTAGAACTGAATGTTTTCAACGTACATTCAAAATTTAAACATAAACCACTCTCAGCCTGGTTGTCATGGGGATGACGTCGCGGTGCGCCTGTGCGTACGAAAACAAGCGGTGGGCTCTTCATCATAACATATTTTTCTCATCATTGAGTTTGGTTTGATCATCTCCGTTAATAATAAAATATTTCATTTCATTCCATTTTACATAAAAGACACAATATAATATAATGTACTAAAATATAATATATAATATGGTATGATATAATATAATATGGTATAATATAATGTAATATATCATATAATGACATGTGATATATTTTGGGCTGCTCTTCGTCAACATTTCACAGAATGGATGTATAAAGTTTAAAATCTGATTGTTGATGTGTGTGTTTTGTGGTAATAAGGTCAGCTGATGTGCAGATGGATGGATCGAGCTAAGCTAGCGTTAGCATGTTAGCATGTTCGGGGACATTGTAGTACTGAACTCGGATTTTCAGCCTCGACAAACACCTCGACACTCAAACACAACATCAACATGTATTTTAAGAAGAGTTTATTAAAGGTACTTTGGGGAATTTTTGAAGTAAACATCAACCTGAGCGTTTGATAAAATACAGTACTGAGAGTGAAAGTCCATTCGCTGTGGGCCTTATTGAAGGGCAGCATTACAAACCCAGGCCTGCGCCCTTCATCCGGGCACTCGCCTAAATTTTGATTTCCTGTATTAATTCCTCAAAGGAAAGATTTCCTCTGCAGTTGTCACATCCAAAGTGAACACAGACACCCACAAGGAGCAGTGAGCTGCCACACACATTGGGGTACCCGGAGGGCAGTTGGGGATTAGGTGCCTTGGTCAAGGGCACTTCAGCCCTGGATGTGGAAAAGGGGGAGGAGCTGCTCACTCCCCCACCACACATGTTTCCTGCCTGTTCGGGAATCCAACCAATGACTGTTTCGTCTCAAAGCCGCTTCTCAAACCAATAGGCCACACCTGTGTCTGAATATGATTCAATGATATTATTTACCCTAAATATGATTACATTTGATTATATATTATGAAGTGCACTTTTGCACTCTATCTAAAACAATGTGAGGTTTCGTATTCAGCCCAGCAGGTATCAGTTTGAATAAATAAATAAAATAAAATCAGAACTCAATTTACAACATATGAAAATGAGGCAAATTATACAAAAACAACCATAATATTGATAAACTACATGTATTGAGCGAGGCAGTAGCTCGATCTGGATTCATATTTGCTCAAGAGCACAACAATGTGTTCACACTATATATGATATAGAGAGATTTCCTTTCAGCTTGTTTCCCTTTATCAGGGGTCGCCACAGCAAATGATTCACATGTTTGATTTGACGTAGGTTTTTACATCAGATGCCCTTCCTGACACAATTCTTTAACAAGGGACAGAAACACGCTGACGGCTTTGCAGCTCCTCTTTACGAAAGTCAGCAATGGGTCTTTTACATGGCACTCACCAGAGACAGTGAGAGACATGGCCCACCTTTGATAACCCAGTTAACTGCACTTGGGCAGTGACAACCTTGTGGGGACTCGAACCCCCAACTTTAGGATCAGCAATCCAGCACCCTATACCACTGGACCACCACTGCCACACACACACTAGAGGGATTATGTCTCTTGGCTGGTCTGGGAATGCCTCAGTGTCCTCTCGGAAGAGCTGGAGGAAGTGGCTTGGAGAGGGATGTCTCGACCTCGCTGCTTCGGCTGCAGCCCCTGCGATTCGATCCCGGATTAAGCCGGAAAAGATTAAGATGAAAAATTATAGAATAAATATGGGGGCAGTACGTTTGCACATTTGTTTGCGATTGTTTGCTTTGGGCGTCTCTCTGTGGAGTTTCTATGTTCTCTTTGGGCTTGTGGAGGTTTCCTCTGGGTAAATCAGTTTTCTCCAACAGTCTGAAGACATGTGCATTAGGCTAATTGACTGCTGCAAATTTCCCCAAAGGTGTGAATGTTTGTGTGTGTGTTGCCCTGTGATGTTCTGGGAAACAGTTCTGTTTGTGCCCCAATTTTGCCAAGTGGTACATTTAAATTTATGGTATTTGGCAGACCCCCTGAACCAGTGCGATTTGCATTGATCATTTTAATACAACTAAACAACTGAAGGTGAAAGGCCTTGCTCAAGGAGCCAACAGTGATAGTTTGGTGATACTGGAGCTTGACCCACCAGCCTTCTGATCAGTAATCCAGAGCCCGAACCACTGAGAGATCACTGCTCCAGCCTTCCCTGTCACACAAGCCAAATTTGCATTTCAGCAAATGATTGATCCAAAAATAAATAAATAAATAAATAAATAAATAAAAAATCCACCTTAATGATTATTTAAGATGAGATTATGAAAGCAAATAAGAAATCTTTCTGGCTTTAAAACAGGAGGACTCTGAAGGGTTAATGTTTAATCACTAACGTTATTGCGATAATGACGTTTGTGTCACAAGGCCAACTTTTATTCCTTTTATTTCTGCATTTCCTAACAGTGGAAAACAGAATACGGCATAGATTCACTATCTGTAAAGTATCATCTACCAAAGTGTATTTAGAAGATCTGAAAGACATTGTTTAATTTTTCCACATTCATGTCTTTATTTACATCATGACCCTCATAAAAAACAGCGATATAAATATAAAAAAGAAATTCAAATTCATCACATCACAAAAATAAACACTTGTGCTACAATTATACATCAGAAAGATATGGTAACATGAAGAAAACCTGCCACGATGGACAACAATCAGAGTACTGTAATTGCGATTGTAATGAATATTACAGTCATTAAATTCACAAAATACGAGAAAGATGCGATTTTAAAAACAGCAGGAAACGTAGCACATTATTTGAGAATAAAATCTTGAGAGGGACAGTGTAGGTCATGGCAACATTTTCTTGCTTCATCCGAAAGTCAATAAGACCAGATAAACTATCTCAGCTTTGTCTATCTTCATCATCATGGTGTCCTGAAATGGTGCGAACTCCTAAAAGGTGATGGAGTCCTCAGAGGTGACGGGGCCTGAAAGGCGATCGGACCGACTCCTGAGACGGGTGACAGACTCCTGAAAGGGGACGGGGTCCTCAAAGGGGACAGACCCCTGAAAGGGGATAGGGTCCTCAAAGGGGACCGACTCCTGAAAGGCGATGGGGTCCTCAAAGGGAACAGACTCCTGGAAGGAGATGGCGTCCTTAAAGGGGACAGACTCTTGAAAGGGGGTGTGGTCCTCAAAGAATATGGAATCCTCAGACGCAAAGGGGGCCTGAAAGGTGACCGACTCCTGAAAGGGGATGGGGTCTTCAAAGGGGATGGAATCCTCAGACGTGACGGGGGCCTGAGAGGCGACGGACTTCTGAAAGGGGATGGGGTCCTCAAAGGGGACAGATTTCTAAAAGGGGATGGGGTCCTCAAAGGCTTCTGGCTCCTGAAAGTGGATCTGGTCTTCAAAGGCGGCTGTTCCTTGAAAGGGGATGGGGTTCTCAAAGGGGACAGCCTCCTGAAAGTGGATGGGGTCCTCGAAGGCTTCTGACTCCTGAAAGTGGATCTGGTCTTCAAAGGCGGCTGTTCCTTGAAAGGGGATGGGGTTCTCAAAGGGGACAGACTCCTCGACGGTAACGGGTTCCATAGAGGGGATGGGGTTGAAACAAAGGACAGGTTCCTGAAAGGGGATGGGGTCCCTGAACGGAACGGGTTCCCAAAGACAGTCTCCCATTCATCCCCAGCATCTTGTTCAGCCTCCTGTTGATCAGTCTCGCCATCTTCAAGCTCATAGTCTTCCTCTTCATGAGCTGAAACGAGAAAAAATATGCTGAAATCACTCAGTACTGAATTTCTGTGGCTGTAGCGCCACAATGAGTTATTAAACAAACATTGTAAAAGATATTGTTCATGTATATATTGATAATTCAAATCCGCAGGAATGAGCAGAAAAAACACAGCAGCACAATCTTCTACATAGTTGTGTTCCACATTTACACTCGCAGATCTATACTGCACCGTGCACTTTTGCCACCTGAGGTCCATGTCGTGTGAGTGGAGTGAAATCTCACTGCCATGCCCAGGTCAGGTTCACCTCGATGAAATCAGTGAGATGAACTCTGTGCACAATGTGATCACTGATTGTCCCCGAGCACAGAACTCAAACGCCAATGACGTGCACACTCAGTCACTCTTACTATTAATGTGGTGGGGAATGGAGGACAGAGCCTAGGTTAGCCAACGGTGGGATGAGGCAGCGTACACCCTGAACAGCTCATCAGACAACAGCAGTGCCAAAACACACTCAACCATTCGCACTCACCCTCTCACCGAGGGGCAATTTGGAACAGCCAATTAGGCTAATGTGACTGTTTCTGGACCGTGCGAGAAAACCCAAATACTCAGAGTTAACCCACCCGAGCGAAGGGGGAACGGATAAGGTCCGCAATGAAACATCTGAGCTCAGGATTCGAATCCTTGATCTACTTGCTGTGAGATGGACATAATACTAACCTTGCGCCACCAACCCACCCCTAATTTTCTTACTGAACCAAACAAGTTAATAAATTTGGGGCATTCGAAATGTCCACGCACCAACTACGCCCTGTGATGGCTTGGCGAGGTGTCCAGGGTTTACCCTGCCCTCACCCAGAGTCGGATAAGATTTTTAGAATTTATTTATTCATTTATTTTGATTATGATTTTGAATTGAATTAGGGGCCTTTCTCAAGGGCACTTCAGCCATGAATGTTAATGAAGGGAAGATGCAGCTCCCACTTCCACACATTTTTTTCTGCTGGTTTGGGAATCAAACAAGCGACCTTTCAGTCCTCAAGCCACCTCTTGAACCATTTGGCTACAGCTGGCCCACAGCCACAGGTGGGTGCCATTCACCGCGCGACCACAATTAAAATGAACAGGTTATGAACATGAATGAATGAACTCTTACCAACTACCACGTTCACTTATTTACAGAACCACTTAATCCTACTCGGGTTGTGGAGAGGCTGAAGCCTATCTCAGCCATCACTGGATGAAGGTTACACCCCGAACAGCTTGCCGGTCCATTTGCAGGCCAACACTCCCACACAAGCATTCAGACTTACACTCACATCTCAGTGAAATCTGGAATAGCCAATGAGCCTCATGTCATTTGACTCTGAAAAGAAACCCGAGTACACAGAGGAAACCCACACAAGCACAAGCAGAACCGGCAAACTCCATACAGAATCACTCTCTCTCCGAACCCAGCGCTCGAACCCGGGACGCAGCCTATAACCAGTGCAGGAGATTTCAGGCTACGGCCTCGAGCATATCTTGTTCGTTGTATAATGACTGTTTGTTAATAGGAGTCCACTGTGTTTGTCCTCTGCCTTGCATGGTGACCCACCCAAAAGAACCCGCGCGCTCTCGGGTCACTGATCCGAAGTGGTGCATCTGCAGTTTCCGAAAACTATCAGCAGCTGTATGTCCTGCTTAATTCTGTTTCGTGTTGAACATTGTGAATTTTTTTATTTTTCATTTCTTAAAGCCCTCAGAGAAAATTCTGTAAACTCACTGTTCAGAAGCTCGTCGGTTCCACCACATCCAGGATCTCCCTGCAGAGGGGTTTCAGCAGGTCTCACCGGCGGTGATGCAGGGGCCGTTTCCTGAGGCGCTGGAGAAGTAAGTCTGAGGGCTGTTGGAGGAATGTGATCCAGGGATGAAGGAATTAATTCCTGAGGGGCCACAGGAAAAAATCCTGCAGGTGGATGCACAACTCTGCCAGAATGACGAACAAATCCCACAACCTGGTGAAGAAATCCAACAGGCTGAGGAAGAACTTCTATAAACTGAGGATGAAACCCCTGGTGCCGAGGAAGAACTTCTATCAGCTGAGGATGAAACCCCTGGTGCCGAGGAAGAACTTCCATCTCCTGGGGATGAAACCTCTGATGTTGAGGATGAAACCTCTGATGCTGAGGATAAAACCCTTGATGCAGATGAATAAATTGCAC